>CM012437.1:9000470-9488956 GCA_003999625.1 Oryzias javanicus
AATCATAAAAGATAGGGTTATAGAAATTTGCCCCTTCCCACTTCCTGTCTACTAATGATATTAAATCGAATTATATTAAATTGATTCAATGTGTTAGGTGTGTGCATATGGTATGCATTAGAGCAAATGTGTCTACAATAATTGCATAAAGATGATTGCAATCATCTTTATTTTCCAATTGGTTTATGAATTTGTACTTTAAGTAGATATGAATTATCTAGACATTTTTGTTTTTTTTTACCTTTTTTTTTAATTCTTGAAATAAACCAATAAAGAAAGAAAAAACATTCACAAAAACTTTTACAGATATGAACCAACTTTCAGACACCTTTTACATTCATACTTACAAGCATATGTGAGTGAAAACATGACACAGACAGTACATGTGTGCTTTAGTGTTTTACAGAATGTTTGGGGTGACGCCACGCATGGAGCCAATAGAGAGATATGATGGTGCCCAGACTGACACCTACATATCCATAGAGATTGTGGTATTCTGTTAAATTCTTCTATGTTTCTAAATTGGAATTTGAAATAATGAATGACCCATTAGAAACACCAAATGTTATATCTACAGACTCCTGAAGGTATCATCCTGCCATTGGACCCCGTCTCTCTCAAGTCAGGCATGCACTCTGGACACTACCAGCTGAATGAGATGGTCAGGTGAGATCTTCTTCAATGTTCCTTCACAAGTATGGAACATTTTCAAAAGTAAAAAAAAGGTATTTGAGGTCTTGAATGACAGGTTGGAAGATTGGTAATATATATGGAGTTTTTCCTGTTAATTAAAGGCTAAACAATCTGTGCAGGAGAAGCAGGAGAAACAGACATGGAAAGATGTGCAGCAGATTAGGATGATCAAGGATAGAGATGAAAATGTGTTGACATGTTTCACAAGAGTGAACGAGGAATAGCCCAAAAGATAACTGGTGTCCACTTTAAAAAGAAGACAAACATGCAGAGTCATGGAAACTACAGAAGAAGAAAGCTGATAAGTCACACAATGAAGTTATGGGAAAGAGCATAGGTTGACATTAGGAGTTAGCAGTAAGCAACATCATGGTTTCATGTGAAGGAAGAGCACAACATATGGAATATCTCATTTTATATGGTTTCTGGAGAAGAGTAGAGAAAATCACAAAGGTCTGAATTGTTTCTTTCTAGATACAGAGAAAGTTTATCACTCAGAGAGGAGACATAGTTTTGTATGATGAAGTCTGGAGTAGCAGAGAAGAACATTGGAGTTGTTAGTGAGATGTGCTGTAGGTGTGACAGAGACAGAACAAGATGGAAAATCCATATGTTCTGTCTTGACTCAAGTGGAACAGTGAGGTCACGGGGAGCAGATATGATTAACAGGGCTGGCCTTAATAAATTCTATGCTCTTGGCAAGAATTTTGGTGGTGCTCCTTGCATCGCAGTGAATTCCACAGCTAGTGTACAGATACTCACAAGAAATGTACTAACTTTGTCTCTGCAGTTTGTTTATTTAAATATTGCAATTAGACATCAAAATATTTAGAAAGAATTATAGTTTAAAGTATGTAATAGAAAATATAAACAAGTGAAATTAACTTATATAAATAGATAAAAAAGAAACAAAAGAAGATTTACAAAGACTGCTGGTGGTGTTTTCTACTGCCTTAACTTGAAAGACTTAAGAGCTCCACCACCACCTCAGTGATCCGCGTCAATTCTGGCAGGAAGTTATTCCAAGACACATAAGAAAATCTGGTCAATTTTCAAAAATAACAAATTGTTCACAAAAAATACCACGACTGACAAATTTGATCATATTTTTGGATCTAAACAGACTGTAGAGATAAATAAAAACACACCAAAAACACACAGACACTGAAATACAGATCAACATAATCAAATGTTTCTGGTGTGAACTGGAGGTTAAGTGGATACTGCGCGCACTACACCCGCACACTGTTTCACAGCGCTTCTGCGTCCAGAGTGAACCAGGTGTGAGTGACATGAGGATTTTCAAAGAATGGACAATGAAACCTCAGGAGTTCATCTAAAAAAAACAGAAGAGGAGAAAGAGACAGCAGATTACTAAACAGATGATTTTTAGAAAAAATAATATATATTAAAAAAAAACTAGAGATGGGGACTTTAGTGTATCATATTCAATGTAATTTTTCTGATATGCAAAATACATTGGTTGTTCATATATATTTTAAATGCAGTAAAATATAGGCTGCTGAGATGTTATGCATAGTGATACAAGTTATCATTATACAAAATGTAATGTTTGCTTTAACACTGATTAAAAGACGGATGATAAATGCACGGCGGACAACAACTGAAGCTTGACAAATAGTTGGGCTTATGACTGTAAAAAAAAATGAATGCTATTTTGATTGACTTAGCTGGGATATAGTGAGAAAACTCCATCAATGTATATAATATAACATCTGATCTAATATTTACACTGGTGCCTGTGGAAGGCATCATAGGGGTTGTTAAATAACTGCTGTTATGCTAATGGAAAGCAATGCTGTTCTACAACAGCAAAATAATATCATTAAACTGACTGAGATTACCTATACTTTACGTACCTCTGTAGTCTCTTTTCACCTCTTCTTTTCTTTTTTTTCTCCCTCAAGTCCCAGGACGATTTGGACATTTTGAGTGAGGGAATCTCATCTAGTCAACAACTAAAAAAAAAAAAAGCTTTTTTTGTGCAGATAAATTAATGTGACCGTTTTATACGGACATCTAATCATCCACCCCCACCTAAGCCCGGGGGTTCAGGGGCAGTCCAAGAAAATATGGCCCGAATTTCCACTGCTTCTGCAGCCATCACACTGAGGTTGGAGGTAAAAAGAGCAAAAGGAGATTGGTGTGAGAGAAGATGCAGAGCAAGGTTTTAAATGGAAATGGATGATTCTCCTTGCTCCCCCCTGCAGAGCTCTGTTTTAGTTTGTATCCCTTAACACATATTTCAAGTGAAAAACAGTTTCCTTTTCTTGTAATAGTAGTAATAAACTTTACTTATAGAGCAAGAATTGTCCATACAAACCCAAAGTGCTGTGACAGAAAAAAGTATTTACAGAATCTGATAAAAATAGATAAGAGGTGTACAAGAAAATGCTCATAAAGTAGCAATGATAAAACAAAATGGACCACAGACATTACATAAAAGAAAACAAATTCAATGAAAAGTGATAAAAGATAGAGGAAACCTCTTCACTGTGTAGTAAAAACCAAATTGAGAAAGCTCTAAGAAACAGGCAATGATAGATCGTTCCAGAGTTTTGGAGCTGCTGCAGCAAAGGCAGCTTGAGTTTCGTTTTGGGAACAGCTGATCTAAGAGGACGGGAGCCCAGACAGGTAACGAGGTACCAACCCATGTATGGATTAAAAAATCTTAAAATGAATTCTAAAATAAACAGAAAACCCGTGCAGTGAAGCTAAAACTGGGAATATGAGATTGTATTTCTGTGTTTTTAGTTAAGAGACGAGCAGCCTACGATTTATCAAATAGATTATATTGTAGCTTCTAATCCATTCCATACTGTGTGTCTTTACAGTCCAGGACTTTGGAAAATTGTGGCAAAGTTCCAGAACAACCCACAGGAGAGCTTCTCTGCAAATTTCGAAGTCAAAGACTATGGTAAAGGGCTTTTATAGACCTATTTGCCAACATTTTTCTTGAAGGACTAAATTAAACCTAACATATATGCATCTTTACAAAGTGCTCCCCAGCTTTGAGGTGAAGCTCTCTTCCCTGAGACCTTTCTTCTACGTGACAGTGAGACTGTGGAGATTGACATTAAAGCCACGTTAAGTGAATCTTGTTTGCAAGAACGTGTAGCATTGAGTTCCTATTTCCATGGTAACCTGTTGGTTTGCAGGTATCTTTTTGGACAAGAAGTGAATGAATGCCTATGTGGTGTTTGGGACTCATCGACCAAGGTCAGAAGAAGAGCTTCCCTGAGTCTCTATCTCAAGTGCCGGTGAGAGTAGATTGATCATTTTAACAATGTCGTCATGGTGATCATGTTGTAAACTTTCAGACAGTCAGAACTTTATTTGTCTTTGGGTCCTTAGATTGAGAACGGCAATGGAAAAGTAGTGTGGAAGAGGGAACAGATCACAAAAACCTTTCCGAATATCAATCAACTTGTGGGCACCTCCATCTTTGTTTCTGTTAGCGTGCTGACAGACAGTGGTAAGATGAAGACAACCCATCCTCATGTCAATCATGCTGCTTCAAAACGGGGGCTCAAAAGACTTCATTGTTCAATTCTTTGAAATGTTTGACAGGCAGTGAGATGGTCGAGGCGGAGCTAAGAGGCATCCAAATCGTCACATCTCCTTACACCATCACGTTTAAAAAAACTCCAAAATATTTTAAACCTGGAATGCCATTTGATGTAACGGTAAGACATCGAACTACATTTGAACTGTTTTGTCTGTAAAGTTCTTTACAATGACATTTTAAAAAAGGACAAAAGAGATGATATAACCTTTCTATTACTGGATGGCAGGTTGAAGTTATAAATCCAGATGGAAGTCCAGCAGAAAACATCCCAGTGATTGTAAATCCTGGTCCTATGACAGGCATTACTGCAGCCAACGGCATGGCGAGGCTGACCATCAATACAGCAGTACAGGATTATGGACAACTAATCACTGTAAGACCAAACCTCTATAAACAGGGGTGTCAAACTCACTTGCACAAGGAGCCAAAATCCAAAACACAAACATTTATTGAACAATCTAAAACTAAATAAAAAAAAAAAAAAAAACCGTAACTTTTTAACATAATTATGAATTAGAGATACAGCAGGAGTGTCAAACTCATATACAGTACATAGGTGGCCAAAATTTTAAATTGAACAAAGCCGCGGGCCAAGGTTGAACAAATGAACCTTTCAATATGGTACCAAACAATGAAAATTGTCAAACATTTTAACAGTGAATACTGAACAAGCAAGGCTTATATAATTTTGAAGCGCGGGAATACAAATTCGAGTTGCTAATAATACTACCAGGATTTTTCCTGTCTTAAAATAATACATTAATAATAATACATTTTATTTATATAGCGCTTTTAAAAGATACTCGAAGACGCTTACAGACAAGTTACATTAAAAACAGTAGTAAGAAGAATAAAAATAATACAAATAATAATAGCAATAACAATAATAGTAACTAAATAAATAAAATACAAAGTAAGCAGTAAAAGATTAAAAGCAGTTTTAAAAAAGCAGAGTTTAAAATGAAGAAAGTTCGGTGCAGTCGCGACGTGTTGAGGTAGTTTGTTCCATAGGGTGGGGCAGCGATGGAAAGGCTCTGTCTCCCCAGGTTCGGAGCTTGGTCCTACACGGTAAGGACAAGAGGTTAGAGTCGGAGGAGCGAAGAGAACGAGACGGGGTGTGTCGATGGAGCAGATCAGTAAGGTAGGATGGGGCCAGGTTATGGAGGGCTTTAAAAGTGATAAGGAGAACTTTGAAGTGAATGCGCTGAGTGATTGGAAGCCAGTGGAGTTTCTAGAGAACTGGTGTGATGTGCTCACGGGAGCGGGTGTTTGTGAGGAGAGGCGCAGCAGAATTCTGAATTACTGAAGTTTATTGAGTGTTTTGCAGGGTGCACCGTACAAAATGCTATTGCGTACAGTTAATCTAAACGGGATATAATAAGGCATGATGAATGAGTGTTTCAGCAGCTGAGAAAGACAGGGATGACGAATACGAGCAATGTTTTTGAAGTGGAAGAAAGCAGACCGGGTTATTTGATTTACTTGCTGTTCAAATGTAAAATTGGTATTGAATAAAATTCCAAGATTACGGGTGACAGAGAGAGTGTAGTGCTATCAAATTTTAACTGGAAATTTGGGATGGTTTTAGTAATGTTTTTAGGACCTATTAAGAGTATGTCTGTTTTGTCACAGTTAAGTTTAAGAAAGTTTTGTTGCAGCCATATTTTGATTTCTGTCAGACAGTGAGTTAGTGTGGAATGAGTTGAGGAGGTGATCGATTTGGGAGAGATATATAGTTGTATGTCATCAGCGTAGCAATGGTAATTTAGTCCATGTTGACGGATAATGTGACCAAGGGGAATGAGATAAAGATAAATAAGAGCGGACCAAGCACCGAACCTTGGGAACACCTTGCAGCAAAGGAGGCAGAAACGGATGAGCAGTTGTTTCCATGATGAACTGTTGACGGTCTGTGAGGTATGACTGAAGCCAGGACAGAGCAGAGCCGGTGATGTTGAGACAGTTTTTAAGACGGGAGAGGAGGATGGAGTGGCTGATGGTGTCAAATGCTGCTGTAAGATCCAGGAGAATGAGGATGGAGATCTGACCAGAGTCCGAGGAGAGAAGAATGTCATTGGTGACCTTGAGCAGAGCGGTTTCAGTGCTGTGTGTTGGCGAAAACCAGATTGAAAAGGTTCAAACAGATTATTGGAGTCTATATGAGATTTGAGCTGGGATGCTAACCACTCGTTCGATGGATTTTAGAAGAGGAATGGCAGGGTTGGAGATGGGACGAAAAATTGGCAATGTTTCAGGGTCGAAACACAGGTTTTATTAGCACAGGGGTTATGGCTGCCCAGCTTGAAGACATGAGGTACGGAACCGGAAGAAAGAAGTGTTGACTATTGTTGTAACTAGTGGGGAAATGATGGGAAAGCAATCTTTGATGAGTGAAGTGGGGATTGGATCAAGAGTGCAGGTGGAGGCTTTGGTTCCTGCCAGAAGTTTTTTAAGTTCAACAGGGGAAACAGGGGAAAATTGGGATAGTTGTTGAGTAGGAGAAAAGACCAACGACTCAAAGTTTTGGAAGGAGCCAGTTGATCGAGACAGGAGGAAAGTGTACTATTACAGTAGTTAACATGTTCAGTGGGATTGTTTGACAGAGGAGGAGGAGAAAGGAACAATTTGGAGGCAAGAGAGGCTGAGAGTGCTGCAGGAGAGATGGATTTGAGGTTTCGGAAAGTTATTGTGCGTTTAACTTTGGTTATTGGAAGAGGGCAATTTATGTCCAAGATTATGGCAAGGTGATCAGATATATGGAGGTTAAGGCTGGAGAGGCTATGAACAGAGATGCCTGTTGTGCAAACAAGATCTAAAATGTGACCGTGGCAATGAGTAGGGAAGTTGACATGTTGGTTGAAGTTGAAACAGTTCAATAAATCCAAGAAATCTAAAGCTGATTTAGAGCTGGAGTCATCAATATGAAAATTAAAATCACCAGTAATAAGGATGGATGGTGATATGGCAGTGAGTTGTGTCAAAAAATCAGTAAAATCAGAGAAGAAAGAAGGGTTTGGTTTGGGAGGACGATAAATTACAGCAGTGACCAGGGGGGTGGGGCCAGATAGTTTAAAAACTGTATGTTCAAATGAGACCATTTTTGGAATGGAAATGGTAGTGACTTTGATGTTCTTTTTATAAATAACAGCGGTACCCCCACCACGCCCATCAGGACGGGAATTTTCAATGTAGGTGTATCCGGAGGGAGTTGCTTGGTTTAGGGAGAAATAGTCCAGGGGTTTATGCCAGGTTTCAGTTAAACAGAGGAAGTCAAGGTTTTTATCTGTTATGAATTCATTGATAATAACAGCTTTGTTGGTGAGAGAGCGGGTATTGAAGAGAGAAAGCTTCAGTGAAGTCTTCTCTGTGGGTGTGTGGCGACGTAGAGGACGCAGATTAGCTGGGTTGACGTGAGGTTTGTTATGATGACGTAGTGAAGTGCTCAGAGAGCGATGGCGAGACCAGAGAGATGGTATGCTGTCCGGGGATGCTGATGTGTAAACGAATGAATGTCCAGATCCAAAATGTTGAAGCTGACGATCTGGAGTAGTTGCAGAAGAAAGCGGCAGACAGGTGTTGCTCTGACGGAGGACAGGAGCAAAGCATTGCTGCAGCGATATGCTCCGGGTGAATGGAGCTAGCATAGGGCTAACACCTTCCATGAGAGCAGATAAAATACCAGCAGTCTGTGGAGGAGCTTCCCAGTGGACCAGAAGTAAGACGACAAGATAAATCCACAGCAGAGAAAACATGACAGCTGTATACTCCTGGAGTGCTGTTGAGTTGTTCAGTTTGACAAGGCGGAGCACAACCTTATTTGCCAAGGTGTGTCTCAGGCTGTAGCTGTTACCTCAGGTGTGGCTCAGGCTGTAGCTGCTGCTTCAGGTGTGGCTCTGTCAGAATTCACTGAGGTGGACACCCAAGGAGGAGCACACTGAGGGTTAGATAAATACAGTTTATTTTGCTCAAGGTGGTGTGGACACTTCGTTGCTGCCAGATGCACAGGGGAGTCTGTAACAAAACACAAGAAAGTTATTCGAGGTCAAATGGAGGGAATAAAGTATAGGTGTAGGTATGACCTCCAGGAGAGCAGATTTTGGGGGTGTCCAAATGGAGATGGGGGGGCAGAGAAGAATCTTGAGTAATCCAGGCCAGGGTCATACACGTGAGTCCAATCCAGAAAACCAGCACACCAGGGGAGCAGACTTGAATCAGAGTCCAGGGTCCGAAAAAAAGGTCAAAACCAGAAGGAGCAGATTTGAGCTGACTTGAGCTGACTTGAGCTGACTTGAGGAGACCTGAACTTGGCGTAAGCACAACGAACTGGCAAGGAGGATGAGGGGGGAGAGAAACTTAAATAGTCCAGAGTTCAGCTGTGTGGAATCAGCAATCAGGAGGAAGCAGGAACAGGAAGCCCAGAGGGAAAAACTCCACAGATCCTGACAGGCTCAGGCTGTAGCTGCTGCTTCAGGTGTGGCTCAGGCTGTAGCTGTTGCCTCAGGTGTGAAAATAAGGAGGTTACGTGTCTTGTCATGACTTCAGATTTTTTTAACCCCCAAATTAAAACTGAAATGAAAAACTTGAAATTAAAATTTCATTATTTTTTGTATTAATTGTAGCATTGAAACTAACTGTGGGGAACATTTAAATATTTCTAATAATTATTGTACATAAACATAATATACACAATAATTAATCCATATATATTTTCATATTTTTTTAATAGGCTATATAACACTTTTGATTTATTTTAATCTGACATCAACAAATTCAAGTTCAAGTCTTAAAATCCTCCTAAAGCAGTAATTATGTTGCTGTTATTTTTATATTATTCTCTCGTTTAAGAACTTTTCCTCTGAACAGAAACTATAAGTACTGCTGTGCAGGCTCTCCTTCTCTCCTGTTTCCCCCCGGCTCTGCTCCCAGCATGCACCGCGGCAATAGACAGACTGTCTCTTCTTTTATTTTTTCAGGGAGGTCCTCCTCTAAATCAAGTGTTTACAACTCCTCATCTTTTAAAGCATGTCTTCTCTACCTCACTCACTCTCTCACAAAAAGGGTACCTGCAGAAGTCTAATCCAGTTGGACCAAACCATTTTTAAATGAGGGGAGGGGGGATACGTTTACATTGAAGTTTCCAAAAAAAAAAATATTGTTACCTTGAAATTAAAAAAACAAAATAATTACGATAATATATTGGTTATTGGTTTGCTGGAATTATTTTTTCTGTTTCATCATTTTGTCATCTCAATCTGGGCCCCTGGAATCAGCCACCTTTCCATCCTTTTCGGTGCGCAGTAGCTGGTGCTGCTTGTAAGTTAGGTGGTGGCGGCTGCCAACAAATTCTCTATGTAGGAAAACCCCTGTACTACTACTACTACTAATAATAGTATTAATAATAATGATAAAACATATCAATGGCATATTAAATAAGATTTAAATAAAAATTGAATACTTCCTTTCTGTTAGCAGCCTTTTGAAGTAAAAACGGATCACTATCTTCCAACATCCAAGACCGCTACTATAGACACTATTGAGACAGAGGAGGGGGCGTGTCTGCCTCTGTTGCGCTGAAACAACAGCAGAGCATTATGGGATTTGTAGTAGAGGCTGTGAATGCAGCGTTACAGCGCTGCCACAGTATAATAGAGGCGGGCCAGCTCTAATATTATTTTGAAATCGCCTTGCGGTCCAAATATAATTACACTGCGGGCCAAATTTTCTTATAATACAACTTATAAGGAGAAAACATTCAATTGCACAAAATAATTTTTGATAGTTATAGTTATAGTATAGTATTCTGCCAATTTTAACCGCACCATAGACATGTAGGGTCATTGGTGAGAGGGTGACGAGGCATCACTGTGAGCAATCAGGAGATGTCCTGTCAAGGCCTTACTCACCAATTTTAACTGCACCCATTAGTACGCACACCTCCAACATCTCAAAATATACACTCTAACAAACAAACACGCATGCATCACACAAGGAAGGTGGAACCTTCGACCTTCTGTCCCCTACCCTATCCCTCGGCCTGGTGGTCTTGTCTCTTAGGTGCCGGTCTCCTGGGCCCGGCGGCCTCCTCTTCACGCCGGGAGTGGGATCCCCGATATTTAAGATCTAGAGCAGGGGATCAAAATACATCGGAGCCTGGGGATGTCCAGGTCTCGGTGGTGCGGATTCTGGTCCTTGCTCTCGAGAACTGGGCCTCTCCAGGAACACCACCAGTGGATGAGCCTGGTCGGGCCTTGTTTACATCACTCTCCGGGACCTCCCTTTTTCTTGGGTGTGCCTCTCCTCGGCGAAGGTGGGCGGACCCTTCCTTGTCCCCCCCCCCGGTGGCGGGAGGTTGTCTGGAGCATGGGATGGGTCTCCCTTGGGGGGCCCTGGCTTGTATATGGGGTGGGTGGTTTCCTCTTCTGAGGGTGGGGGGCTCCCCAGGAATGGGGCCTCGCATTGGCCCTCCTGGCGTGGTGGGGGGGCTGCTCTTCTGGCTGGGCTGGGGCCTGCACTCTCTGTGCTCCTGTGTCATTCTGCTCTCGGGTGTGGGGGGCCTCTGCGGCGGTCCTGCGTGCCCTAGTCTGGATGTTTGGCGGGATTGCCCGGCGGGCAGATTCTCTTCGCGGCTCCGTGGCGGGCGTTGGGGGGTCCTGGCTGCTGTTGCCGCTGCCCCAGCGGGGGGCCTTGGCGTGGGGATGGCTGCTGCATTCCCGTCTGTGCATTCCATCATGATCCACATCAGCAAAACATAAACACTCACTTGAGCACAGGTGTCAGCTCACCTTTGCACTAATAGTATGCGTGACAGAATGTAAGACTTTATTTGTGTCTGTTTGTATGATTAGGTGTGTGAGTTGCAGCTGCAGTTTTATTATGTACATTTTGACTAGTTTAAATGTGGAGACTATTTCAGCTAACAGGTATGTGTGTAACTACAGAGTGTGTGTAGAAAGGCCCCGCCCATTCTAGTTTACTATGTAGATCTGGTTGTTTTATGATGTTGCTCCCCTCTGTTGCCATCTTCTTTTTATTCTAAACCCCCTCTTCTTTCCGCTCCAACAAAACAAAAACAAACACAATCAATAAAAAATGAAGTTTAGCATGAAATACAACAGGGGTTATACTGAATAAACCCCTGTTGTGACAGTAAAATCTATCCAACACAAGAGGCTCTCAGCATCTGTTTGCTCAGCTGTTGGACAGGACAAGTTAAAAAAGTAAAAAAAACATTTTTTTTAAATAATTGTATTTAGTCAAAATATTTTGACTGATTATGTATCCATCCATTTTCTATACCTGCTTAATCCCCTACAAAGTCATGGAGTTGCTGGAGCCTATCCCAGCAACAGTTGGGTGAAGAAGGGGCAAACCCTGAGGAAGTCGCCAATATGAGATAGTTGTAATGAAAATACTGAATACAGCAAATTTAACGTGTTTAATCTAAATTAGTTTAAAAACGTGTATTTAATTTGACTGGAAAGTAAGATTAGTTCACTTTATTTAACTCAATGAAAAACAGATTTTATTAACTTAATGTAATTTCAGTAGAAAAAAAACCAAAACTACTAAATGCCATAACGTAAGCACTTAAAAAACATAAAAAAAATCATGAAAACCCTGACTATTTTGCACTTTTAGATTAAATGTAACTTCTGCAAGGACTTGATGCCTATGTATAAATAAATATATTTAAATGGTCATTGAAAAACCATTCTTAATATTTAACTACTATTAATAATAAGTTTGTGGAGTGAAAAGAAAATACATTTGTGCATCAAAAATCTAAATCATGCAAAGAAATTGTTTTTATTTAAAGTCTCTTTAAATAAAAAACAATTTCAAACAATAGATGGTATAGATTTGGGCAAATTTAGCATTTATAAACAATTAATATTTCCTGTTTATTATCAGCTACTATCTAATATTTTTTTATTACTGTATTTCTTTCAGTTGTTTATTTTTAAAAATGTCACAGATTATACTCATTATCCACATATTTATACACCACTCTATAAGTTTTAAAGTTAACTAACATGGTAATCAGAATTTGTCATGAATTACTTTGTGATTATTCAGCACTTCAAGTATTGTTTTTTGAACTATTTTAGAACGTAACTTAATTTGAACGAGGATTAGCATCACAAGGGAGATTACTGCACATTCAGTTTCCTGCAGCTTCAGATGAGGAGGAATACTGACATTTAGCTGACTAAATGATATCCACTGTTTTCCTGAGCGGAATCAATTTGACTCTGTTTGGCCTTTGCAGGCAAGGACTAATGTTCCAAGCATCTCACCTGAAAAACAAGCTGAAGCCACAGTGAAGGCAGAGCAATACACTACTAACAGCAAGACTTACATCCAAATTGGTAAGTAGGGCTGGGTTTCAAATAAGTTTAATAATTACCAAATCAGTCTTTACTTAAAAAATAGTTTCCATTCCTCATATACATGAAATCAATTTATTTTCGTGTTATCGTTCCTTTTTGAACACAACCCTAGTAGAAAATAGTGTTAACAGTAAAAATTCCTTATCTATTTAGCTTAAACTATAATATTTGAAGACAGGTTTTTACTTGTAGGGAAGAAAGTGATACCATTTGAAAAATGTACAAATGTAAAGAGGCCACACTATGATTTTCTTAAGCTTTTCAAAGTAAACTATATCCATATATATGATCATATTTATGAAATATGGGTAATTTTTCGGGACCGTTTTAATACAAAGAAGTAAAACGACTCGATGTCTGAGGCACCACGTTTTGCTCCTTGTTGGTCCCGCCCATTTGACGACGTAACCCTTGAGCCTGCCAACAGACCGTCAATGAGCCTCCCTGAGCCTCCTCAGCATGCCTGCGTGTGTTCCCAGTAGTTCACACTTAAAACAACCTCTGAATTATTTTTAAAGATGGACATGCATATTATGGAGCCTTACACTCTTGACCTGTGAAAAACACACTGACTAGTTGTATTTACACACAGGGAAAATGCCACTTCGTGTGGCATCCCTCAAATTGTTTATGTTGTTATCAAGCCTCCACACACTTTAACAGTTAACAAAATAATACAAGATCGTCTATACGCAAAGTGCAACGTATGTGGGAGTTGTAGCATTAGCTTGTGCATCTTATACTTAAGGCAGGGGTCTCAAACTCAATTGAGCCGGGGGCCGCTGGAGGCAGAGTCTGGGTGAGGCCGGGCCGCATCAGGATTTCCACAAGAAAATCGCTGATAAAACATTCAAATGTTCTCAAATATCTTTATTTTTAACACTAAATAATGAATGAATGAATGAATTAATTAATTATAAAAAATGAATCAGAAAATCAATCATTAATAATTAAAATAATAACAATGACCATACAGCAGACACAGACGACTGCAGAAACCACAGACTGTGTTTCTCAAATGGTGGGGCGCGCCCCCCTGGAGGGAATGCGAATAAAAACATGTTTACATTAGTGATGAATATTGTGCATAATCCTACATAGTAGTTGATAGTAAATTTAATATAGCAAAAACAACCTAAAAATCAATTTGGTAGCAGAAAGAGCCGCTGTTTACAGTGAACCAATGCAAAAGAACTGAATCTCTGAGAAAAGACAGAATTCCATCACTACTGTGGAGGGAAACATGGAAAGATTGTTTTTACTTTGTCTGGAAGTTTTGGAAGTATTCTAAAAAAAAGAAAGAGAACAATTAATAAAACAGATTATTTAGAAGTTTTTTGATTATTATTCTTTAATGATAATAAAAGTACAATATTTTGAGGAGATACACGTTTAACTTGAGCAAATTAACTGATACTAATGATGCTTGCAGCTGGAAGTTGTGTGTGTGTGTGTGTGGGGGGGGGGGGGGGTGTCTCCTAAGAGAAAATTTGACAAACACTGGACAAAAGAAAACTATTTTTATTCAGTTTCAAACGTCTGTATTTACAGAACCTCCTTCATCTCTGAGCTGAGAGCAGCGCGCTCACTCAAAGGTCGGAGCGCGCGTTGCTACGCAAGTTTTTAAATCTGGTCTCAAGCTCTACGCACAAATCGTGCACGCACTGAGCGCGCGCTGAGTCTTCAACCCGGTTCCATATTTCACGCACGGTCGCAGCAGCGCTAATGAAACACCATAGAAGAAGAATCTCCTGTGCTACCACGTGCGTGACCGCGCTGCTCCGGTGTGGATACCACCTGCTGAGCGTGCGTTCATAAACCCGCGCAGACATGCGGCCGGTGTGGAAGCACCTTTGAAGATTCTGCTCGCTCGCGGGCATCACTCACGCACGCGGAAGTAGTCAGTCTCTCTCACGAGGACTTTTTCTGATCGTGGAGGAGGAAAAAGCGCTCGCGAGGGTCTGATTTGTCCGCACGGAATATTTGATGCGTGCGCGGAGTTGTCGCGCGGCTGTGTTCACGTGTTGTCACGTGGCGAAAGAGAAGCTGGGCCCGCGAATCCCGTTCATTGAGAAAGCACTTCACAGCTTCATGGCTCCTCCTCCACCCAGCTGACTGGAAGAATTAATTAAAGAGTGAGAACGCTCGGACAGCCCGCCGATGTCCCGCCCTCCAGAGCCATATACCTTACCGTGATTGGTTCGTTCAGCTCAGCACACAACAACTGTCATTCATATCAGCCTTGCGGGCCGCACTAACAGTAATCTTTCATATGAAGACGGGGCCGCAAATTATCATCCCGCGGGCCGCAGATTGCCCGCGGGCCGCGAGTTTGAGACCCCTGGTCTAGATGGAGTTCGCTCATTTGTTCCGGATTGAGTCCCGAACCTTGCGTTTGGTCTGTATTCAGACTGGCGTCTACCGGAGATTTCTGTTTCGGAACAAACTTTATAAACAAAACCACGTGACTAAAGATCTCTTGAGTCAATGACCAGCAGCTATAGGGGCCGGTCAAAACAGAAGAGAAAGATGGATGCGCTAACTGGGACCAACTCTAAAAATGTGACAGTGAGCAGTTCTTGATACAACTGTGGTGCCAAGGTAGTTGTCCATGGCAGACATAAAATCCTGTCCACTTTTGTCATGGAAGGAATCACATATCAATATGCGGTTGGAGTCATCTGGACCCCAAAGAGAGCGGAAGGGTTATGGTTGAACTCTGTTAAATCATTAAAATTGTGTAGCAACGAATACCCAAGAGTATCAACATATGATTCAGTGTTATGAAACAAGGCATTATACAGTACATTCTGCTGCAGGGCTTTAAACACTCTTCCCACTCACAGGTGTAGACGCACCTGAAGTTAAATTAGGCGACTACTTGAGGATCAACCTAATTCTGAACAAGCCGCCAAGTGGAAGCAAAGACATCACTTATCTGGTGAGAGCTGTTGGCTTTGTAGGTCATAAACATGATTGACTCACTGTTTACAGAATTCTTGATTGTGATTCTATTCTTTCAGATCACAAGCAGAGGTCAACTGGTGCAATTTGGACGTTACAAATCAAAAGGCCAATTGCTGATCTCCCTCATGATTCCCGTTACCAAAGAGATGCTGCCATCTTTTCGGATCGTTGCTTTCTACCATCCCACTGATGATGAAGTGGTTTCAGACTCCATTTGGGTGGATGTTAAAGATTCATGCATGGGCTCGGTGAGACATGTTCAAGCAGCTGTTTATCCCCAACATGTAAAATGCTGCTGCTGCTCCTGTCTGCTTTGTATCTTCATATACTTCTGTGTGACATGAATTGCAGCTGACATTGGAGCCATCAAAACTTGCTGCTTCCTACGAACCCCGCAGATTATTCAGTTTAAAGGTCACTGGAGATCCAGGTGCCACAGTTGGACTGGTGGCTGTAGACAAAGGTGTTTACGTCCTAAACAGCCAACACCGACTAACACAGAAAAAAGTAGGCTTTAAAAACTCTTCATTGTTTCATGATTAACACAGAAAAATCCAAGTTAATTTTGCCTGATTTAGAGGAAGGTAAACTATAACCTTTGGATGTCTGATTTTTTTGCACATCAGATTTGGGATGAGGTGGAGAAGTATGACACTGGCTGCACTCCTGGTGGAGGGAAGAATGGCTTGAGTGTGTTCTTTGATGCTGGACTGTTATTTGAGTCCAGTACTGCATCAGGAACAGCATACAGACAAGGTAAGCGAGGTAATATTGCATTGTTTCAAGTTTGGAGGTTGAGACCACTCACCCATAAACAAATGTTGGCTTAAAACAGGAACAGAATGAGAAGAATAGTAGAATAGTAACATAAACAAAAAACAATAGAGTCAGTGCCATTGCAAAGATAAATTTGTACTAAGAAAACAATGTCTTTTATGTTATAAAAAATCCTAAAGTGTGAAATACTGACCGTCTTTTAATTCAAAAAGTAATGAAACTCAATTCGGCTCCGATATCCTGATTTTGAAAAAAATTGATTTAAACACAATACAACTGTTTGGACAAACAGCCATGAAAAAATCTTGTCAGAGATTTGCGAATGAGCTGCTGTGAGAAGAAGCGGTTGCAGACACTGGCTGCTTTCTGCATCCACTCCTCAGACCACTGCTGACCGGATCTTAAAAAAGATGCTCAATGAGGTGTACGCATGCTCCATTTCCCTTTTAGCATGCAACATGGAGCTTTCTACTGACCAGGTTGCTAAGGCTATAGTGGAGTTGATGCAGCAGATTCCATTTCCACTAGCTTGAAGACAACAAAACACATCCAGTATTTAGCTAACGTACCTTTAGCTGGGTCATTGAGACCATGAAGATGATGTAGATCAGAGGTCCTGATAAAGTTCATACTGTATGTTTTAAATGTGAGAGAGGTGTGCAACCCTGCAGCTTCAATAATCTTGTGGCACAGTCAAGTTCTGACCCATTGTCCATATAGTACTCTCGCCTTCCTGGAGAATGTATATCAATATTCTTAGAGTGTATTAATCAGCATTTAATAAATTGATATGTGTTGTTTAAACAAAAAAAAAATACCACTGTCCCCCCACCAACTACTGAACGGAGCTCCTATATTTAGTGTATTTAAGACTTTTATAGACTACCGGGACCCTGTTAAAAAGCAAAACGCTTATTAGCTAGCGAGCAATAACATCTTTAGCTTAGCTTCGGTAGCATAATTTATTACTTCTAAATGTTAGCACTATCCATCACGCGTGTAATTATTTTAAACAGATATGAAAAAATTAAATGTTAAACTGTGTGTGTAAAGGCACAGCAGGTTACAGTTTAATCAAGAGTAATTTGCATATGATGTCAACTATCCTCTTAATGTTTTGACCACAGTGTTTGGAGACTATGCAACACAGTGATATTTTAAAAAATAAACCTAGGATGAAGGGTCTGATCAGCATTAACCAAATTAAAGCAGAATAAGGGGGGTCTTTAGAACAGATTCATACCACTACTTCACGGTGAAAGAGCTCTGCAAGTGTCTTTGCGGTTTCCCTTCTTTGACAGCCTGCTGAGATCTGAGGACTTTTCAGGTTTCTTGTTGTTCATCTATGTCTTTTCTGATCTTGTTTCAGAAGTAAAATGTGCAGCACCGTCCAGGAGAAGGCGCGCCTCGACCACAGTGGATGTCAGAACCACATTATGTGAGAAACTCCAGGAAGCAAATATCAATCCATTGTCATTTCTTAGAAACAACAGTGCATGCATCAAAAATCTCTACTTTATTCATATTTCTAAATGTTTTCCTCTAAACTTCTCGTTGTGGTTAGTGAGTCAATATAAGGGAGATGAGGAAGTTCTACAGCGGGAATGTTGTTTGGACGGCATGAAGGACTCTCCAGTTTCATACACATGTGAGCGTCGCTCTGAGTACATTCTGGATGGTCCGGCTTGTGTTGATGCCTTCATCACCTGCTGCAAAGAGATGGAAAAACAACTGCTTGAAAAGAAAGAGAAGAGCCTCCAACTGGCCCGCAGTAAGATTCTGCATCAACAGCACTGACTGTTCACATGTTCAAAACCACTGACTGTTCAAACACTTCAAAGTTACTTTCTGTATTTTCAGATGAGACTGATGAGAGCTACATGGACAGCAATAAAATGGTTACTCGCAGAAATTTGGATAGACAACTGCTTGAAAAGATGGCCAGCAGTAAGATTGTTTTATATTTTATTTGAAATATTTACCTATATTGAGTTTTGACACAATGTTCAACATAAATATAAACAACCCTCTGACTCCGCTGTCAACAATAACGCAAGATGTAGTTGCATTATATTACTGTAATAATA
The DNA here is from genome assembly GCA_003999625.1 of Oryzias javanicus. Taxonomy (NCBI): domain Eukaryota; kingdom Metazoa; phylum Chordata; class Actinopteri; order Beloniformes; family Adrianichthyidae; genus Oryzias; species Oryzias javanicus. The sequence goes on from CM012437.1 coordinate 9,018,974, forward strand.
CTAATAATAGGAATTGATGATTTCTGAAACGTAACATGAGGGGGCAAAATAAATAATTTGATGTAATTGGGGTAAATCTTAATCTTACCCAAAATGTTTCCTTAATTAATAGCATATTCTAATTGTGTCACATACCACAGGGCTATGAATTACCAAATGTTTAGATAGTGGGAGTAGAACCAGAGGAAAGTTTTTCCATCTTCATCAGTGGAGGGTCAACATTAGTGAAAAGATAAGTCCAGAGAGACATGTCACAGAAACTGGCTGACCAGTTATAGTTATGAAAGTTTGTCTGTAAACCTTATCAGTGCTTTAAGTGGGCCGGTGCGCTCCGGTGCTGAGCACCGGGACTTCTCTCAAACACACTTTAGAGCACCGCCTCTTCTCACCTAATTAGGACCGTCCGGTGCTCTACTTTAACTTCCGCATCCAAACAACTCATGAAGCACTTGTTAGGAATCCTCCTTTTTGAGATCTGATTTAGTGATGGGTCAGTCGCCAATGAAACGGCTCTTAGAACCGACTCTTTGAAGTGAACGGCGCGAGCAGGCTCCTTATTAGGAGCCGGAAGCCCTGTTTTTTTTTTTTTTCTCACTCACTTTTTTTTCTCCTCATGTCGCACTTGATTGGTCAATATGTGTTTGTGCCGTGTGTACGCGCTGAGCGGGGGGGTAGTTACGCTCTCAGCAACAGTAGCACAGCACACACGGAGGGAAAGAGAAGAAGAAAGCCAGTGGCCACGAGACAAACAACAAAACATTAAGGCAGTGTTTCTCAAATGATAGGGGTGCGATGGCGGGGGCGCGTGACAGCCCGAGGATCATGTAATTAGTGTTAGTTACTAAACAGTTGATCGGAGGACCGTCAGTGAATGTTTAACAGGGATGAAGGAAAGAGAGAGAAAAAGCTGAGCGTTCGCGCATTGGCACAATATTATTTGAAACCGAAATAAAATAAAAAAAATATTAATGTTTGGCCACAAAAATAGGTTTCAAAACTTAAAATTTCAATATCAAAACTATTTTTTCAGTTTCAAATCTTTTTTTTTTTTCATTTTTGAACCTCCAAGTTTCAATATCAAAACTTTTGGCCCCGTTGTGGCGTGTTGGGGGGGCTAACACGATGACCAGTCAAAATAGATGAGGGTGGTAACTTAAGTTCTGATGCCTTCACTGGCTCTGAGAAAATGGCAGCTCAGTCTGTATTCTCATAGTCTGAAGTTGTCTCAAGACGGGTGTAAAAAGTAGAGTTTTATATAAACTGCATGACCAAAACAACGTTCTAGCCCGTTCAAAGTGCCATTTTATTACTTTATTACTTATTTATACCACCCACATCGACTTTGATCGGTCCTCGTATTAGCCCCGCTCCAACGTGCAACAACAAGGCCAAAAGTTTTGAAACTGAAACTTGGAGGTTCGAAAACGAATAAAAAAGGTTTGAAACTGAAAAAAGATTTGAAACTGAAAAAAATGTTTTGAAATTGACATTTTTAGTTTTGAAACCTATTTTTTCGGCCAAACATTAATATTTTTTTCAAAATATTTTATTTCGGTTTTAAATAATATTGGCCCTGATTTAGCTCAATAGAGACAGAGAGAGACAACATCAACACAAAACTCAAAGAAGGTGAGATCATTAGTAAAGGAGAAAAAACTGGAACCCTTTGACTTTTATTTATAAAATGAAGGAAGAGAATCTGCAGGAAGTCATTCTCTAGAACTCTACCACCTCTAACACAAAGCACCAGATTCCATCTTCCAAGCTGAGACTCGTTTGTCTTTCTTAACGTTTTTGGGAAGTCTTTATTTATTGGTTTTGTACACTTTAATTTGTATTTTGGATTGTGGTTGCAGAATTTTATATTGTTTTATATTGAAATGTTGTTACGACTTCCGATAAAGAGAGCACCGCCACTTCTTGTTGTCCACTTAAAGCACTGAACCTTATGGTCATTAAAAGGGTTGGTTTTCCAGCAAAAGCTGCATAAAATTCACTGGTTAGACCATCTGGGCCAGGAGATTTATGGCAGTTTAGAGCTCTGATTGCTCCCAGAATCTCTTGCTGTGGTAATGGTGCATCTGTAACGGTCTTTGTCTCTGCCCTGCTTTGTGTTGTGGTGCGCTTCACCAGGAAGCCATGTGATGATGGAGGAATTTTATTGAAACAGTCTCCATTTATTCTGGTTATAAGAAAATATGGGGTCATCATGTGGCGTGCTCAGACAGTGCCCAAAGCTAAAAAAGTCAAAATTAGAATAGAATCGAATAGAATAGCCTTTATTGTCCTTGTACATCTACTCACTTGGTGCAAGGTAATAATAATAGTAATAAAATATAAAATATAAAATATACATATAAACATAAGCAGCATGAAGGCAAAAAAATAAAAACAGAGGGATTAAACATAAACATTACGAGATGATTGCACCTGTATAATGGGATAATTGCACTTGTAATCTATCCATCACTTGTAATATATCTAGCACAGAAAATATAAAGGAAAATATATCTACCGTGCTCGCCTCTTCCAAATTAAGAAAACAGTATAAGAGAAGGCTGAGTATGAACTTGTATTCGGGAACTGAAGGACCTTTTTACCATACGGCCCAATTGCCAGGTGTAAAATAAAATAAAAAAGTAAAATTTTGCGTAATTATACTAAATATTGTGAACCTATTACGAGGGCTGCCATGAATAGTTGACAATTAGTTGAGTTGGTTAATTAGTCAATGACTAATCATCTATTAAAATAGTCAACGACTAATTTAATAGTCAATTAGTCGTTGCTTTATATTATATGGAGTCAGAGTGTAGTAAAGTTGAAAGTTATAATGACATTCTGCTAGCTTTTTGGACTATTCTGGCATTTATTAAGTTTTTTTTTAGGCTATTTTGGCGTTTAGCTTATATTTCCGCTACATGCTAGCTATTTTAGCAAAGTAAGGCATTTTTTAGGCTATTTTGGAGTTAATTTAGGCTTTTTTTCTGTATTTTTTTTTGTGTATTTTGAAGTTTAGCTACTTTTTTAAAGATGCATGGTAGCTGTTTTGGCTAACCTACATTTTTTTCTAATTTTCTTTTCAGATAATTTGGCATTTAACTGATATTTGATGGCCTTTAGCTTCAGCATTTTTTCAGCTATTTCACTTTCATTTATTTCAGCTATCAATTTCTGCATTTTTAGCCATCAATTTCAGCATCTTCAGCTATCTTCGCCAGCCAAATTCAATGCTATATATCTAGTGTTTAGTTAGTTTAAAGCTAAGGACGGTCAAGATCTGTGCTTTACATCCAGTTTGCGCACGATCTGATTAGTCGACTACTTGGAAAAAATAATGGGTGATTAGTCGACTATTGAAACAATCGTTTGTGGCAGATTTAGATGCAGGGTAGCTAGCTTTTAGATGATCTATGTGTCCCCAAATCCCTCCCACATAGAGCAAATAAGAGTTCAAGCAGGGCATCTGGTCAAAGACATGAAAGTAAAAGGGGGAATGATCATAATTAGGGGCATATATATACAAAACAGGACAACATTGAGGTGAAATAATGTACCAGTTAAATAAAACATATCTGAGAATGAGTACATTGTGGATGTTCAGGCTTTGTGTCGATGTCTTTGTCACCTGCTGCAAAGAGATGGAAAAACAACTGCTTGAAAAAAAAGAGGAGAACCTGTAGCTGTCCCGCAGTAAGATTCTGCATCAACACTGACTGTTCAGATGAAAAGAAACAGCTCAAAGTTACTTTCTGTATTTCAGGTGAGAATGACGAGAGCTACATGGACAGCGACTACATCATTACTCGCAGCCTTTTTTCTGAAAGCTGGCGGTGGAATGAATTTGTCCTGCCAGAATGCCCCCAAAATACACCCGACTGGTGGGTCGCAGTCTTGATTGTCCTGCAGGAGGAACACTCCTCTATTTAGCCGTAACTCACCCACCTAACAGTGCCCCCATCTTTTTTGTGTTTAAGTTACTCCACTTCAAAGTTGATAAACATTCCTCTGCAAGATTCCATTACAACCTGGGAGTTCACTGCAATCAGTCTGTCAAGAACACATGGTCAGTGAATGGTCAGCTTCTGTTTGCTTTATATGATCACCCCGCTATCACCACTTCTCTAAAGGATTGATTCCTGTTGGTTTATATTGAAGGCATCTGTGTGGGAAAGTCACTGGAGGTGATTGTCCGCAAAGATTTCTTCATAGACCTCCGGCTGCCATACTCAGCTGTCCGAGGAGAGCAGCTGGAAATTAAAGCCATTCTGCACAACTACACTCCAGAGACCATAACAGTGAGTGCAGCAAAACAGAAACACGACAGAAAGAAAGTGCCAATATGGCGCTCATTTAAACAAACGTTTAAAACATTTGTAAGCATTTGGGTTTTTGCGGTTTCCTGTGTACTCTTTTGATCACGACTCTCGAAAATGCCTACAAACAACAGCAAGGCCTGGTCTGTGGCAGAAATGAAAATGTTCCTTGCCATCCTCCACTATTTTGTCTCTATTAAGGTTCGCCTAAATCTAGCCGAGAAACAGGACGTGTGCAGCGCAGCTTCTAAACGTGGGAAATATCAAAAGGAGGTGAACGTTGGGGCCATGACCACAAGATCTGTTCCCTTCATCATTGTTCCCATGAAGGAGGGGACTCTTCCAATCGAGGTTAAAGCTTCTGTCAAAGACTCAACCCTGAATGATGGAGTGGAGAAAAACTGCGGGTGGTTTAGTAAGTCAATTGTTGCATTTTTTCACTTCAGAATTTGTTTACAATATAGCCCAGCAGGGGTCCAAACCAAGTCTTAATGATTCTACAGATATAGCCCAGCCTATATCTTTAAATGGGGGTATAAAAAAACAAAAACAAAAAACAAGTCCATGACATTAATCAAATCTTAAAGACGTATTAACAGGGTTCGTACACTTTCTTAGCAATGGTTTTCCAACCCTTTCCATCCCTTTTCCAAAACCTTTCACAGAATTTCTAAACCTAAAAATGAATCAATTTCAGTCAGACTATTGTAGTCAGTGATGTCAAATCAAACCAAGTATTTAATCAATTGAATACAATTGTAAAATACAGCGTCCCCAAATAATAATTTGATAATATTTTATTACACCCTAATATATTTGTAAAGATCAGCGATCTTGGTCATTGCAAATATTTGTACTCATATTTTCAGGAGCAGATTCCGAGTATTCGAGCACCCGCATACTTATTACAGCCCTTGTCCGTGTCAAAGACATGATCTATTCATTCATGTCCTCATCACAATATTACCAGTCTTTGTTCTTCCTACTTTATCCACAGACATTACAGGACAAAACATTGTATGTAGTGACCAGTATGAACAGTTTATTTTTATCTGTGGTGCTGAAAATTAGTGAAAATGAAAGAGATTGCCTTGATGTGAAGCTGCAGAGGCAGCTAGGGACCATCAATGAAGTACACGAAAACACCACAGACAAACAACAGCAGTTTCTCAGTAACTCACCATAAATAATCTCAAAAACATCACATGTACTCATTATTGTTAAAACTCCACAAAAATTGCTATTATCACAACTCTTTCTCTATAAGTGAACCAACATGTTCAACTTATGTTGGTTATCCTTATCTTCTTACTTTGGGGCTACAACTGTTGTAGTCCAAAAAAATTAAATGATTGCAAAATTCTAAAAAAAAAAAAAAAGAGGCGAATATCAGAATCAAAATCAGAAAAAATTACAGCAAAATTCAGAAAAACATTACAGCGAAGTTGACAAAGATGACCACACCCACAACGCGAGCATCCAGTAGATGAACTGTGGACTTTGCTGCTCTGTGCCCAATATTGTCTTCGGGATGGACTCACAAACAAATGAATAAACAGTTTGTACTAATTAATATTTAATCCATTCTCCAACGTTTGTTCTTGTTTGTGGTTATAGTAGGAAGACCCAAACATACTTGTGATATGATGAGCACATAAACAAAACGGACCGTGTCTATAACAAGGGTACATTGTGGCTTTTCAACTTTTACCTGGAGGTAATTTTATAGTTTTAATGAGCAGATTAGGCGAGTTCCCAGCATGTTTGTGGTTCTTTGCTTTTGTACTTCTTAAAGATATTCAAATAAATCTTGGAAAAAATTTGAACAAAGATCTTTGTGGGGTTTTTTAAAACATATAAAGTTCTTTCAATTGATTGCATTAAGCTTCCATGGTATTGCCATTGTTAGCTGTTTAAAAAGTTCTCTGACCGACCAGCTTTTGCAGCGTTCGGCAGCCGTGGCTGTTTCTTTCCTTTCATAAGGTTCACCAGTTTTGCTTTTCACATGTTGCTCATCTCAAATGACTTCGAACAAATGCATGATTTTGGTCAGGGTCTCTCACTAGCCACAGTTCAGTTGAAACCTCTCCTTTAAAAGTCACTTGTTGTTAACCTACATTTCCCAGCTTTTCGTAATATCACGATCCATGTCCTAAAACGACCTAGAAATTTCATTTTCAATTTTCAAAACTTTTCCTAGTTGTTCATGACCGTACGAACCCTGTATTTAAGTCTTTTCTAAAAATAACTACTACTGTTGTGATTTGTTGCCGTGCAGGGAAAAGAGTGCGCCAATATATCTTACAGTAAACAATACAAAGAAAATAAGCTTTAAACATCAGTTTACTGAGCTAAAAACAATCTTATTGTCTAATATTTTCTTCCTCAGCCTCCAGGAGTTTTAGTTAAAGCTGTGGAAACTGTGACCTTAGATCCAGCTCATAAGGGGGAAAGTGAGTCCTTTACGTTAATTTTGCATTAATTCTCATAATTTATTTAATATGGTAATTACGGATCTAACGATTCAGTCAAGCCACAATTCAATTCAGTCTTGAAGTCAGGATTTAGATTTTCTGATTCTTTGTTTTTTCAACACTATGAAATAAAGGTATTTTAAGGCTAAATACGTTTTTTTCCCCTTACATTAAACTGTCTGTTTTCCTACTAACAGAAAGGATTTGATACAAATAAACAATTATACATAATACTGATGAAAGCTAATGATCACAAATCCTTTCATACTCTGTTCATGTTGGGATCCATGTAATGGACCACTCCACACCCACACCACACTCAGCGCAAATAACCGTTCTTGCGCAGCTTGCAGAGAAAAAAAGACAGAGCGCTAAAGAGAGTTAGTGAAAAAAGAGCATGGCTCCCTGGCCGAGGAGTCAGAAGGGAAACAGTGGTGAAGCTGCGTCAGCACCCATGACTGTCGTCATGTTAGATTGGTCAAAATTTGAGTAAAGTTACACAAAAAAGTAAAGTTTCAGGGTGAGGAACAAATGTATGCATTTCTTGAATATGCATTAATAGTTTCGATCGCAACATCGCAAAATCCTGGAAGGACTGATTTATGAGAAACTTTTAAATCCAAAAGAGCTGCAGGAATTTCCCAGATGAAGAACACGCAGCCAGTTCGCTACACACACACAGGCGTGCCCGCACATTCACAGGCACACCCCCACTCACAACAAGCCTGCATGGAAAAATGTCATCTGTTCTGCATTTTTCTAAATAGGCACGGAGTGTGACAAACCAATTTTTTAATTTTCTGTATTGATGAAATTGACAAGTTGATCAGGGTCTCTCAAGTTGACAAGTTTGATTCGGATTTTTGCCAATTCACGAATAATCGTTACATCCTTAATGGTAATTGTCTGTACGGACTGCTGTAATATTAATTGCAAAACTGGTTTGTTGTAGATGGTGTACAAGTGGAAATTCTGAACAGCAATATTCCTAAAAGTAATTTGATTCCAAACTCACCTGTGAGCACTCAGATCTCAGTGACAGGTCAGTTTTCGTTATCAAACTGAGCTCTGCATGGTTCCTGAGGATAATATTCACTTCAGTTTGTTCTTTTGCACACAGGCCGAGAACAGGTTTCTGGTCTGGTGGAGAAAGCCATCAGTGGAAAGTCTATGGGGAGTCTGATTATTGAGTCCTTTGGCAGTGGAGAGGAGAACATGATCCAAATGACCCTGCCTGTCATTGCAACCACGTATTTGGACAAAACCAACCAATGGGAAGCTGTTGGCTTTCAGAAACGAGCTGAGGCCCTCCAGCACATAAAAACTGGTAAGAAGAAAGCTCTGAGTTCAAAAGTTGCATACAGAGGGAAGTCAAAGGTCATTCTCCAACTAATTATCGATTTTTCTATACAGGCTACAACAAACAGCTAGCATACCTAAAAAACGATGGCTCTTTTGCTGTATGGGCTAACCATGGAAGCAGCACCTGGTGAGATCATCTACATTAACCATCCATTCATCACAGAATGGATACACATTTCAACATGTAGGGTTTTGTTTTGTGTTTTTGACTTTATGCTTTGGACATTTTATGTTTATCATTTACAACACACATGCAAAAAGTAGTAAGATGGCAACACGCACAATTGCAGCAGCTTGCACCTCCAAGACTTGTTGTTTGGGATTTTCCTATGCTTTTTTTCTGTGCATTCTAGTAGCCCAAACAACTGCTACAGTTGACAGTCACTACTGGGCATTGATTTTCCGTTTATACTTAACATCACAAACACAACATCACTTACCCAATATCTCCACAATGATAGTGAGTCCACCGGGTGCACCGCAGATTGTTGCCAGCTGTGGCAGAAAACGAAATAATAATAATGGATTAGATTTTCTGCGCTTTTCAAGGCACTCAGAGTGCTTACAGTGCATATCCATTATTCATTCACACCTCATTCATACTTGGTGATGGTAAACTACTATTGTAGCCACAGCTGCCCTGGGGCAGGCTGACAGAGGCGTGGCTGCCAGTTCGCGCCTACGGCCCCTCTGACCATCACCGGGACATTAATACACATTCACACGCCAGTGGAGCCACACTGGAGGCAAGTAGGGTTAAGTGTCTTGCCCAAGGATACAACGACATTTTGGCTGGCGGGAGCGAGAATCGAACCGCCTATCCTTCGATCATTGGCCGACCTGCTCTACCACCTGAGCCACCGTCGCCCCAAAATGGTGGGACGGGAAGCAGAGGGGGTGGAGGATGCCGCTTTAGCCTGCTAACAAGGCTAAGAAACGATCCATACAGGCCTGCAGTTCCAAGCATATTTCCCACTAGTGCATGGTCCTGGAGCAACAAAATTGACAAACTGCATCTGCTCTGCTCATTGGAAGAAAACTGCTGCAGTCTAGTAACTAAGAATCCTAGCCACACACAAATTCCCAACATGGCCATCGAGCTAACTAGCCGGACTGTTCACGACGTATGAAGGATGGGAAAAGAGAATAGGTTTATAAATCTATGAAACAAAGGTAGGACTAAGTCATTGTTTTCCAAGTCATGAGTAAGTCTTTATACTCAAGTCCCGAGTCAAGTCCTGAGTTAAAAACAGGCAAGTCCAAATCAAGTCCCAAGTCAAGGCACAATAAGTCTCAAGTCACCCCCAAGTAACTGAATGTTTGAAGTCCTTTCCACGACAGTTACATTATTTACACAGATCATGTATGCCAAAAGGAACTGTATTTCTTTATCAACATTTTGCAAATGTTTTAGGTAAATTTCCTCTGAGTTCATGCAACCCATCTGAAGCTTTTAATTTAGAAAACTTAAGACAGAAAGCAACATAACATAAATGGAAATCGGGAAGAGGACCCATTTCAAAAAAATCAAAAACCCTGAACTCAATGATGGATGAGTTGGGCTTAGTAGATGTTTGGCGTTATTTGCATCCCAGAGAGAAGGATTTTACCTTCATGTCCCCAGTACATGGCACCTATTCTCGCCTAGATATGTTTCTGATATCAGGTGCTGACTCCTACAAGGTTAGTGAATGCATCATAGAACCAATAACTATATCAGATCACGCACTGGTTTTCCTCAAGTTAAAAATAGGATCATGTAGCCAATCTAAATATTGGAGACTTAACGTGTCTCTGTTAAATGATGAGAAAATAAAAGAAAACCATAAAAAAGCCCTAAAAAGTTATTTTGAAATAAACGACAATGGCGCAGTCTCCACCTCGATTCTATGGGAAGGGTGTAAAGCCGTGATGAGAGGCAATATTATAGCCATCTCCTCACAGTTGAAAAAACAAAGAACTACTGAGCAAAACAATCTGGAAAGAGAAATTAAGGATTTAGAATTAAGATACCAACAAAACCAGGATCAAAAGCTATTTCAGTCTTTAAAAGAGACCAGACAGAAGCTAGATGATCTCCTGACATATAAAGCAGAAGGAGCACTGCGCTTTTTAAATAGAAAATATTACGAATACGGAAACAGGGCTAGTCGACTGCTGGCTTTTCAGCTACGAAAAGCACAATCTAACAGAGTTGTGGGTAAAATTAAATGCTCTCGTACAAACTCCATGCTTACACAACCAAACGACATTGCCAGGGCTTTTGCTGATTATTATCAAAGCCTTTACAAAGAAGAACAACTGCCAGAGAAAGAAAATAAAATAGAAATTTTTTTAAATCTACTCACATGGCCAAATTAACTCAGGAGGAGGCAGATAAAATGATAAATCCAATAAGTGAGGAAGAAATTAAAAGGAGCATATTAAAATTAAAAAACGGCAAAACACCAGGGGTGGATGGATTTCCGGGAGAGTATTATAAGGTCTTCTTAAATGAATTGATACCTATTTTAAGCAAAGTATACAACTACGCGCTAACAGAAACGGACCCCCCGAGATCATGGTCAGAAGCGGTGATTAGTGTGATACCAAAAAGAAATAAGGATCCAACTTCCTGTACCTCATACCGACCAATAAGTCTTCTATGTGTAGATATGAAAATTCTGACTTCAATAATGGCAGAAAGAATACAGCGATGCATTAAAAATCTGATCAAACCGGATCAGACCGGCTTTGTTGGTAATCGGCAGGGCTGTGATAATGTAAGGAGAGCCCTTAACCTACAAACGATTGCGTCGAAGAGAAATATCCCTGCTGCCCTTCTTAGCTTAGATGCTGAGAAAGCGTTTGACCGTGTAGATTGGTTATTTCTGGAGAAGACACTTAGACATATGGGTTTTAAAGAGGCTTTTATTAAATGGGTTAAAACATTTTACAAGAATCCCAAATCTAGGGTCAGGGTAAACGGCCACTACTCTGATTTTTTCCCTGTGGGAAGAGGCACTCGACAGGGGGATGCACTATCCCCATGTCTATTTGCTCTCAGCATTGAGCCATTAGCAGAACTAATAAGAACTAACCCATGTATTCAAGGAATAAGAGATGATGCAAATATCCAGCATAAGCTGGCACTCTTTGCTGATATTTTGTTGTTCGTTGAAAACCCTGCCACTTCGATCCCTGCCCTTTTGGAGAGCATTAACGAATACAGCGGTGTCTCAGGATATAAGATTAATGCAAATAAACCTAATGTTATGATGGTAGCAGGAAAATGGCCCCCAGAATTATATAACTTGGTTGCGTTCAGAAAACCAGTAAATGGTTTTAGGTATCTTGGCATTGTCCTCACACCTAAAATCACACAACTCTACAAATCTAACTACGAAGAAATCCTCAAGGAAATTAGAAAGGACGTTGATAGATGGGACATGCTCCCATTGTCGTTTTTAGGAAGAATAGAAACAGTGAAAATGAACATTTTACCGAGACTTTTATTTATGTTTCAATCTCTCCCCATCGCTATGCCACAGTACGCTTTTAAACACAGACTAGATAAATTGTTATCAAAATTTATCTGGCAAAATCAGAAACCTAGAGTACGGTTAAAAGTATTGAAAACAAAATAAGGAGCGGGGAGGACTTGGACTTCCTGATCTAAAGCTTTATTATTGGGCAATACATTCTCCGTACAATCTCACATTGGATGATTGAAGATAAAGAAATTCAATGGAGGTCCATTGAACAAAACTCACTTCCTGGACTGCCACTACAAACTCTTCCTTTATGAGTAAAAATACTAGCAAAAAAGTAAAAATTAATAATCCATGGGTAAAACAAACACTTAAAATATGGAAATCAATTCAGAAATGTCTTGGAGGAGCTGGTGGGCTATCCCGTGCTATGCCCATCAAAGGTAACATTGAATTCCTACCATCTGTTTCGGATCCAGTTTTTAGAAGGTGGGGTGAAAAAGGTTTGGTTACGATTCATAACTTATTCTGTGGACAAATTCTTAAATCATTTTCACAACTGAAACAGGAGTTTTCTTTGCTTCCTGCTGATTTGTTTCGATTTCTACAGATTAGAGACTATATAACTAAACATCCAGAATGGGACACAATCAGGAGAGAACCAACTGATTTAGAATTATACTTTATTAATTTATATGAGAAACAAACGCAGACGAAGAAATCTGTGTCTGTGATATATCAGAAACTGATGACGCAACTATCGGATAACACTCTGTATATAAAACATCAGTGGGAACTTGAGATGAATGTACTTATAACAGAGGAGATGTGGGAACAAATGTGTTTGGAATGTCATAAAGGAATTGGAAGTCAAATGTGGAAGGAGTTTGATTGGAAAACTAAAATCAGATTCTTTAAAACACCCCTAAAGTCACACATGGCCCAGAGCTCCATCACTGATAAATGTTTGCGAAGTTGTGGCATGGTGGGTGATCACACACATATCTTCTGGGACTGTCCCAAAATAAGAACCTTCTGGGAGAATGTAAAGAAGATAATACAGGACATTTTAAGAACAGAACTACCCATGGATCCACTTTTATTTCTTCTGGACTTTTACAACAAAGACATACTTAATAGGGACCAGTGTTTTGTTTTGCGTATTCTCCTGATGGTTGCGAGGAAGATGATCACTCTGAACTGGCTCAAACCAGATCCTCCAACAGTAAGCCAGTGGTTACAAAAACTGAAACAAGTTTACTCAATGGAACGGCTGACGGCCCAACTACAGTTGGAAATGGACATTTTTTCAAAAAGATGGACACAAGTGACGGCTCTTTTCAAATGATTTGGACTGTACCTGTCTGCATATACTCGTATTAGTCTGTGCCCACATGGCTGAGGATTCGAGATTTTGTCAATAGAATACTGCTCTTTGTTTATTTGTTTTTTTTTTTTTTTTTTATTACGTATATGTTGACATACATATATACTTTTTCTGCTTTTCCTGTTCTAGGAAACTAGCCCAATCTCAACGCAAGGTGTTTGTTTATTTTTGGTTTTGTCTTTCCTTTTTTTTATTTTTCTTTTTCCTTCTTCTTCTTTTTTTTTTTCTATGTCTGTTGGTTAGATATGCTAATTGCCTGTGATCTTGTTTTCTAAGGCAATAAAGTTCCAGAAAGCAACATAAAATAAAAATCTATCTACATATACAAACTTGCTGGGCTTACTGCTAGAAAGTCCTCAATAACATCATCATTAAGCCAAAATAGGAGAGCCAATCTCATAGCTAATGTTGATTATTTTTTAGATTAAACAAATAAGTTTAAAAAAAACTGTCACTGACATCTTGATATACAGTCAATAGTCCCCAAACATTAATCCAGCCCTGTTGCTTTACAGGATATAACGAGTCAAAAAAGGGATTGATGACTAAATCTACAGAAACCAAGAGAAAAGAATGATAAAAAATAGTTTTGAAAATACCAAATAAGCATGTAGTATCAGCATGTGGGCGGCTGTGGTGCAGTGGCAGGGCAGTCGTCCTATGATCGGAGGATAGTGGGTTCGATTCCCTGCCTGCCCATGTGTCGAAGTGTCCTTGGGCAAGACACTGAACCCTAAATTGCCTCTGGTGGGAGGTTGGCGCCAGTGTTCGGCAGCGGAGCCACCGCCAGTGTATGAATGTGTGTGTGAATGGGTCTGTGACTGTGAAGCGCTTTGGGCCCTCAAAGGAGGGCCATTTTTCCTTTTTTTGCAAAGTTTTGAACAAAGTATTACTTTTTTCATGCTGTAAATAAACAGGAAATATACGGAATGCAGAGATTTTTAGTAACTTGTCGCCTGGCTCGTTCTTGCTTGAGCAACTGGGGTCCAGTATGCAGCCTCACAGCTGTGGAGTGGACCCGTTGCTGTCTGCTTCAGGTGGGCGCTGTGGTGATGTGGTGATGTACTGGTTGAGCTGCCTTAGGTATAAGAGATTCTTGATCTTTTTTTTTTTTTATTTTGCAGCAGACCTAAGCCTTATGTCTCTTTTAAAAGTCTAGTCATTTATTCTCCGGCGAACAGTGTGAAGGGCAGAAACTTTTTAACTCAGCGAGTCTTGTCATGGTGTGTCTAGTAAAACAACCTAAGCATTGGTATTGTGCTTCTTTTATCGTGGCGAGAGCAACATCTTTTCCACGGGAGAGGGACCACGGGAGGGCGGTGGATGTATGCCGGATCTTCCTCCAAAAATGGTGGTAAAGTTTTTTGGCCACCTGAGTGATGTGAACCTGGAATGTTTCATAATATTGGAAATCCAGAAATGACAGCAGCATCAAACACCAAGCAGGGCAGATGACAGGCCACACACACTGGCGCCATCTTTTTCCTACATCTTACATCAACTCTGGGTAACAGCATCTTTCCCAAGGATATTCCGACACATGGATGCACAGAACAGAAACCAAGTCTGCAATTCCTCCAGTCTGAGGTCGCCCTCTCTGCCTCTGCACCACCAGCCTTTCAGACTATTTGTTAACCTATAACTTCTACAAAGCTGGCTTTGTTAGTTGTTCATTTTAACAAGCCTCCAGGCTTTAGTAATAGATTTTTGAAATAAAGTAGTTAGGTTTTGTGTTTTTGACACAATCAGTCTAGATCCAATCTGTGACCCACACTACACTGTCTTCTTTATTCCACAAGGTTGACATCTTATGTTGTCAAAGTGCTTTCCATGGCCAGCAACCTGGTGTACACCAGAAAGGAACACATTTGTGATGCTGTGAAGTTCCTGATCCGAAATACTCAGCAGCCCGATGGTGCATTCACAGAAGTTGGAAAAATTTACCATAGAGAAATGATTGTAAGTGAACCCACTGATAATCTTCAATTGTTTCATGTACAAATTTCCAACTTAGACTAAGTTAATACTCTACTTATATTTGTGTTCCCTCCAGGGTGATGTTCGTGGCTCTGACTCTGATGCCTCCATGACAGCATTCTGCCTCATTGCCATGCAGGAGTCACGCACGCTCTGCACAGACACAGTCAAAGTGAGTTTCTGATTCTGATTTTAAATCTAAATTTCTTTACATTCTTTCTTATCAAATTGCAGTCTTTTTTCTCAAAGTGTTTGCATTTTTGCAAACACGGCATTATCTACCCTGATCAAGGACAGTAAGGATGGTAGATGGTTTTTCAAGTAGAAGACCTGCAGCAGAAAAGCTTTAGTATCGGATTCTAACAATTTTCTTTACAACTTAGAATCCACAAGGATTGAAAAGAGACACTGAACGTGAACTGACCAATTAAAAAATCTGATTGTTTAACATTTTATGTCGGCAAACATTTGAATCAGAATGAAACCTTCAACAATTTCTCTGCATTAATCTGTGAGTCATTAATCTGGTTTTACCCCAGAATTTTCATCAGCCAAGACTTCAAGGCCAGAAAATATGGCAATATGTATTCTAGTCTTTGATTTGAGAGTGTAAAAGTCAACAAACTTTACTTTTTTGTCTCAAAAAGTATTTCTGTCATTCATTTTTGTACATACATTAATGTACATAACTACAGTGAAGAGTAAAAAAAATATATATATGATAAAAAAAAGAAAAAACATGGTACTTAAACTTGTGACGACAATATGTGCTCTTTCACAAACTTTAACATTCTGCTTTAGCTGCAGCACCGGTGCTGACCGGTAACATGGATGTACCTAAAAAAGCATTCATAATGAGTCATGAAGAAAACTAAACACTGTTAATGTGTACAATGCCACTTTGATGAGAGAAGGAAACTTCTCCATTGGTACAATCCAGAGCCAAAACAGGTCAGGATAAGAGGATTCACATTGCTATTTTAACAATACATCAGGCTGCACTCATCCATGTGAAACAGTGTGTGGCCTCTTTTGAAAAAAATGACAATTATTCACTAAGAAAGGATTTTTAACAAAGATCAAGAGCTGGTCTCCCAAAGTAAAGCCATCAAAGCAAGTATTTCCGATCAAGTCAGAAGGAGCAGTGACATTGATCCTTTAATTATTGAAGGAACATTTTTACAGTCCTCCTCTAACAATTTGCGTAGCAACATGCGCTCCGTGCGCAGAGGCCAGGAATTCTGGTGTGCGTGTGCTAGCATAGAGTTTTCATTGAAACTGTCCGCTTGATTGCACTGCTGGTGTGTAAGCACCTACACACACACAGGCCTGAATAGAAAGCTGTCAAATCGATGTTTAATTTTTGCCTCAATGAACATCTTGACGAGTTTAAAACAATTTTTTATTAAGAAAGTGTGCAATGAATTAGAACTGTTTTGAACATGCATTATTTAGCAAAGATGGAAAGATGTGTCCAGGAAAAAGTTCCCCATGAAAGCATAGAGGATTTTAGATATAGAGCTTGATGATGCTTCAAAGAGAAAATGAACGTTCACAGTCAGTTCTAATCAGAACATAATGCAATGTTCTCATTTCAATAAATCCATAAATGTTCATCTAGTGCTGTATGCATTTTTGGAACAAATTTCCCCACAAAATGAACCAATTAGTCATCACCGTTCTGTCTGTGGTCTCCAAAAGACTTCAGTCTCTAATTAATGCATGGCCTGTAGAGATGTCCAGCTCGACACACCCTCTCGACACTGCATCGTTCTCTTTTAACCAGAAGTGTCGCTCAGTAGCGATTCGAGCAGACTGCACATCACGTGACCGATAGAAACGAGGCCTCGTTACGTCACATCACTTGTTGGGCAAATTGACAGTCTGTCAATGGCCGAGCTGTTTGACGCGCGATTTATACACAACAGGTGCAGCACTTGACAAGGCTTAATAATGGACCGAAATATTGTTGCCAGAGTTGGTTTATTGTATTGATAAAAATCCCGGCTCTTCCCTAGAGACGTGTGATGATAATGTTCTGGATTGGCGCACTAAAAAAAAAAAAAAAAAAAGAAAAAGCGTCTTTCGGTTCCCAAACCGCTCGGTAGGGTTTTTTTTTTTTTTTGTTTACTTTGATTCATCATCAACAATATAAGATTATCAACAAAACAAGTGAATAAAGTAAAACATGTTTTTATTCGTGCAAGTGTAGGCTGTATTATATCTGTTGTGGTTGTTTCCCTATTGCGGTCTGGCTCTCACTCTGTTCATGTGCTGATGTGCTGCTGCGTGTCTAACCCCCCCATCCGAGCGCTTAATGCAGATATCCCCCGCCCCGTGTCATTCGTTCGCGACTGAAACATCCTAGTGGAGAAGATGATCACCCTTCCCAATTGTATATCCAAAGCCTATTATCCGACTTTGATCGAACGTTTCATAAAAAGACGACATCGACTGAGCATTAAAGTTTTATTGGTCATGAAGTTTTGACAACATGCGCGCTTGGACGTATATTGACAACCAGCAGATGTCGCCATTTCTCACAGAAATGATTCGAGCAGAGTGTCGATCTCAGCCCAGATGTGTCGAAGGGTGTCAGTGCTTCACGAGGCATTGATTTGGCCATCTCTACTGGCCTGTCACGGATTGGGAGTCAGAGACCCAGATGCAAGGACCAAACTAAGATTCAGGTGAACAAAAAACAGGTCTTTAATGACAAAAAGTCACCTCGACAGAGGGAAACTAAAGGTGCTGCAAAACTACTTAAACTGAAAAGCCCACAAGCACAGGGGAAAACATACAAGGCGAACCAAAACTGAGGGAAGAAAGCAGTCAACTTAAATAGGGAGCAGCCTAATCAGGTAAGTGCAGACAGCTGTGTCACCTGCAGATTACAGGGAGGACCCACAGACTGCCTGCACAGAAAGAAAAGGTGAAACAAAACCAAACACAACACATAACATAACATGGCCGGCTGCAAATTTTTGGAAAAAATGCCGGGGCTACTATCAGAAGATAGTTAAGATGAATTTGTACTCCACAATGGCAGTCCTTCCAAATCTTGCCAACTCTCTGATAAATACCAGCTTTTAATTATTGAGGTTTACTCTTTTTGATCATTTTCTTTCTTCCCCTTCTGTATAGATTCTACAAGGCAGCATTGACATGGCAGTTGCTTACCTGGAGAGACGACTGCCCAGCCTTACAAATCCTTACGCTGTTGCCATGACATCATATGCTCTGGCTAATGAGGGAAAACTAAACCGCGAGATTCTCTACAAGTTCATTTCTCCAGGTGCTGACACAAAAATCCTCCAACAAATATCACTGTTGATTCTAACTTTGGTCTTTTTCTCCTGTTTGGGATATGTAGTATGATTGTTTTTCTCTTGTCTTTTAGAGTTGTCCCACTGGCCTATTCCTGGAAACCACCTCTTTACCCTTGAAGCCACAGCTTATGCTCTACTGGCTTTGGTCAAGACCAGGGTGAGCTCATCCTTCATCTAAATAAGGAATTCTGTTTGTGCTGTTTCACATATTTAGTAAAAGAAAATAAAAAAAAAATGCTACTTTTTAAGAGAATTTCAGATCATGAAATGCTTGAAAAAGAAATGTTGTTTTATTTTATTTATTTTTTTCCTTTGCTGTCCAACATCTAAAAAAAGCAAGAGTTGATGGTCTCTTGTATTGCATACATGTTACTGTTAAAATAGGGAATTGTGTAACTTGAGATGCACAAAATCTATATTTGTATAAACTCCTTTTGTACCTGTGTCAAGTCTTTTGAAGATGCCAGACCTGTTGTGAGATGGTTCAACCAGCAACAGTCTGTTGGTGGGGGCTATGGATCCACCCAGGTTAGAAATAGTTTTGGCCTCTTTTAGTATCATACATTTAAAATCCTTCTGGCCTCAAAATCTGTTTTTTAATCTTTCTCTTTTAGGCTACAATAATTGTGTACCAAGCTGTAGCAGAGTATTGGACCAATGCTCAAGAACCAGAGTATGATCTGAGAGTGGATGTCTTGTTGCCTGGCAGATCAAAGCCTGACAAATATGAATTCAACCGTGACAACAGCTACGCTACAAAAACCTCTAGAGTGGTATCCTGCTTCGGATCCAGATAACCTCCATGTTTCCTTTTTTTTTCTTTGTTTGTTTATGTATGAGTGTGTCCCTGCAGATCGAAGACATAAACATTGATGTAAAAGTGACAGCCACAGGATCAGGAGAAGCCGTTGTCAAAGTAAGGATTACATCTGATGGTATCCTAGATTTGTGGTTTAACCCTCGTGTTATCTTTTGGGGTCCAGATGACCCCGCCCTTTTATTGATGTGTGATCCCTCCCATGACAAAGGTGGACAGGATTTTATGTCTGCCACGGACACCAGTGAAGATAATAAATCCTTGAAAAAAAAGTTCAGCGTGTGAGGGGTCCACATGTAGGGTTGGGCACCAAAGTTCGGTTTTTTGCAGTTCTTCTGAAACCGAAAAAGCTGCCATTGAATGTCTATTGTTCTTTGGATTGTTCTTTGGACATGTCAATAAATTCTTCTCTCTTCAGTACCTCGAAGTTCTAGCAAATCCCTTTGCCTTTCTGGCTATAGTGGATGGGCTCATTTAAAAGCGCTGACGGGGCAAGCACAATAGTGAGCATGCGCCGCACAGCGCTCGAATGTCTGGCTGCATTTCACAGCAGATTAGTTTGACAGGTCGCTACGCTGGGTCTCCTGAACTGTGATATTTTACTTATTTTTGTGGAGACAATAATTAAAAAGGTCCTCTATTTTTCCCTTCGCCTGGGTTAATGCGGGACAGCCTTAAACTCAGTCACAGAGACACAGAAACAGCAGAAGCGGCGGACATCCAGACACACCTCCTGAGAGAGATTAAAACAACAGTAACCCCTCAGACAAGCTCAGGGTCAAATGTTTGACAGGCGGCGAGCAGCAAATTTGACAAATTCAGCAAATTTTACAGTTTTTCCCAATTGCTAAAACACTGAGTTCCATTTTCCAAACCAGCCGATCAACAGCTTTAACTCTTTTCTCAAAAACATCACTCTTTGGTTAAAACCTAAAACACAATTTGCAGTTAACACACAATTTACAAAACTCGAATCTACTCTTTGCAGAACACACAACACATTTTCACTTTTGAACCACAGTTGGCATTCACAATATATAAGTGGCAAAACGTTAACACAAAGTCTAAAACTCAAACCCTGTGCCAACACAACGATCACCATCGACACACAACTGGTCAAAACTGAAGACACTTGTTGCAAATCAACTCCAGTTCAACACTAATCTCAAATTTGTATCAGTTTTCTTCCACCTTGTTCTCCATGAACCAATTGAAGATTTTTTTTTCTACTTTGCATTGGAAGGAGAGACAACAATACCCTTGACAAAAGCTGTTGCAGGCCTTAGACATGGCTTGTGATGGCATCTCAGTAGGGTCTTGTCAAGACTGGCAGGCAAACATGATCATTTTTTTCCTGTTGTGTGGTGAGGGTGAGCAATGCCAATGATGTGGATGAAGTCTTCTGGTCTGACCAACAGAGAAAAGATGGTGCGCAATAAATGTGAGCCTGGATTTATAGTAATAATTTTAAAAACTAATCGTGAAATATATTTATTTATTTTTTTATGGGGGTTTTAAAACTATTTGTGAACAGTATCAAGCGTTTTGTTGTGTAGTGTGTTGTGATTGCTGCAGGTTTGTTAGTTTTGACGACAAAGTCCTCATTAGGAACTCAAAGTGAACTTTTGACTGAAGAGTGGAGAAATTTGTACATTTAATTCTTATTTTGAAAATCATATTTGGTGTTTTGATGTGTAGTGTGTTCTGTTTGCTGTGTGCATGTAAGTTTTGACAACAGTCTTTATTTGACTTCAAACTGAGGTTGTGACTCTAGAGTCAATAATTTTGTATGTTTAGTTTATATATTGAAAATTGCATTTAACGTTTGGTTAAACTGGTCTAATGTTTCAGAAAATGTGTTTTAGCATTCGGGGAAAACTGTAATAGGAACAGTCAGCAAGTCAAAAAACAACACTCAAAACGTCAATTTTTGACACCGATGTCTGAACCATGCGTCAATATGTGACTTGGGAATAAAAATGTCTTGATTTGGGAAGATGTAGGAATTCTTTTTATTACTGAAGTACCGAAATTGGTACGGAAATGCATAAAACACAGTTGGTGCCTTACCCTATCCACATGACCCCACTTATAAAGTACACATGCCTGGTATAGAAGGGCTATGTGAATTGTTGCCTATGTGACCTATATAACAAGTTCTGCAATCACTAATCATAACAAGTTGTTTTCAATAAAACATCACCAATAAAATGTCTTTAATTAAAAGAGCAGTGACACTTTAATCTCCTTTAAAAAAATATTTCCACAAAACTCAAGAAAATAGCAGAGAGGAGGGGAGGGTGTTATTGTCTAAAGTATAAACTTTAAAAATTCACCTCCTGTATGGAATTCTGTTTTAACACAGGATTCTGAAATTGGAAGAGTGAAGAGTATTTCATTTCTGCTTTGTATTATAAAACCAAAGTGCTGCAATCAAAAGGTTTTTTTTCTGTGGAATTTTCTCTCTTTTGCCTCCTAACTGGTGCAAGCATTTCATTCATTAATTTGATTTTCTTTGGTTACAATCCACATTTATCTTTCTTGTCTTGCTTGTACAGATGGTGTCGATGTACTATGCTCATCCTCAAGAAAAGGAAAGTGACTGCCAAAAGTTTAACCTTTCAGTGAAACTGCTTCCAGGTAACTTTGTTTTTTCTTTTTATTGTTTTGCTTTTTTTAAATCATAAGAAGAAGCTTCTTCCTATAGATATGACAACTGGGGATCAAAAGGTCTACAAGCTTCAGATAGAGGTTTTGTAAGTATACCAGTCCCATTATTTTTGCTCTGCTCCAATTCTCTTCAGTTTCTTCACAGTGCTTTCATGTACAGATACAAGGACAGTGAACGTGATGCCACCATGTCCATCTTAGACATCGGCTTGCTGACAGGCTTCACTCCTAACATAGACGACCTAAATGCTGTAAGGAAGAAAATCAGTTCAGAATGAGATTAAGTGAGTGCCCCAAACCAATGATGACTTGTACTTGTGTCTGCAGCTGTCTGGAGGGCGTGCCCGCATCATTAGCAAGTTTGAAATGAACACAGCTCTTTCGGAACGAGGCTCACTCATCATCTACCTGGATAAGGTTTGACCCCAGACTGTTTTTATTAATGTCTGCGTGTTCTGGGTCATTTGATCTTTGTGCAAGTTATACATTTAGTTATTTTTTGGTGTGCACAATTGCAGGTATACAACAACGAGAGTTTAGTATGACTCAAGGATAAAGGAGACAGCGACTATGTTTTGATTGCATTTATTTCTATTACCAAGTTAAGCGAAATAAATATATATACTTAAAAAAAACGTCCCTCTCATCCAGTGACAAGAGGCACCTGAAACAATCCAGCACATAAATGCAGGGTGTAAGATGCTGGCCGGTATAGCATACATGGAGCGCCACAACCAAGTAGCTGGAATAATATACAGGAACATGAGTACAGAATATGAACTGGAAAATGGACTCAACATGAGAAGCATCCCCGAAAGTGATACAGAATTTCAGAGCAAAGATCCTGGGGGACTTCCAGACACAGACGGACAAGATGGTAGACATTGTGGTGGCTGTGGCAGGGTCAAGCGATGGTTACATCAAGAAGAAGGAACATGAGAAACTGGAGAAATACCAGGGACTCAGAGAGGAACTGGAGAAAGATTGGAAAGTGAAGGCGACAGATTGGAGCACTCAGTGCTGTAACCTGAAAACTGAAGGAGGCAACAGCAGATCCCTGGAAAGACCTAAGACATCTCAGTCCAGAAAAGCACAGTGCTAGGAACAACTAAGATATTACACAGGACCCTCAAGCTCCCTGGCCTCTGGTAGAGGACCAAAGCTACATTATATCACTAAAAGTATTGCCTCAGCCATACAAATGATCAGAATCAGGTGTCCTAATCACTTGGCCTGGCCACAGGTGTATAAAATCAAGCATTCAGCCATGCAGACTGTTTTTACAATCATTTATAAAAGAATGGCACCTGTACAACAAATCCAGTTATAAAATGTCCTCACTCCTGAATATTCCACAGTCCACTGTGTTCACCGTAGTCACCGATGTTTACGTGGCCTTAAACCTGTTCCTAAACAAAGATGTAGCTCTGGTCTGAAAACAATCTGCTCAAACCGTCTCTTAATGAGAATATTTTGAAGTTTTCCATTTATAAAGCATGATTTTTTACTTAGCACTTTTTCATAATAATAATCGTTCTTTGATAAATGCAATCTGCTCAAATTGTCTTTTTTAATAAGAATATTTTGATATATTTTCCTGCAGTAACAAATGAAGTTGATTACTACTCGATATTTTTTGAATCTTTAATGAGAATGTTTAGATTACTGTTGATGAATATTATAAATGATTTGTCTATGGATGTTTTTGAAATTCTATTACATCACTGATATTATTGATCTTTTATCACCTGATACTATATTGATATTTGATTTTAAGTCCTGAACCGGATATTGATAATTCATGTAGAGAAAATGGTACTGGTCGAGCCGGGGTGGGATTATATAAGTTTGCTTCCTTCCACCCCCTTTCAAGCGATCTATTTGTGATTTATTATGTGAAGTTTTTCCATGTATTATAACCTGATTGCTTGAAATAAACCATTTCATTCATTCATTCATAAGTCTGTCTTCAGCATCCTCTAATCTAACACCAGCCACCTTCATGTCTTCATTCTCTCCATCCATAAACCTCCTCTTTGGTCTTCCTCTAGACCTCTTTCCTGCAGCTCTAGACTCAGCATCCTTCTACCAATATCTTCACTGTCTCTCCTCTGAACATGTCCAAACCATCTCAGTCTGGCCTCTCTGACTTTATCTCCAAAACCTCTAACATGTGCTGTCCCTCTGATGGATTCATTCCTGATCCTATCCATCCTGGTCACTCCCAAAGAGAACCTCAGCATCTTCACCTCTGCTACCTCCAGCTCTGCTTCCTGTCTTTTCTTCACTGTTTCTAGTCCAACAACATGGCTGCTCTCACCACAGTCTTGTTCATCTTTCCTTTCATTTGTGCTGAAACTCTTTTATCACACAACACACCTGACACTTTTCTCCACCCATTCCAACCTGCTTGCACTCGCCTCTTCACTTCTTTTCCACACTCTCCATGACTCTGTACTGTTGACTCTAAATACTTAAACTCCTCCCCCTTCTTTATCTCTTCTCCCTGTAACCTCACTCTTCCACTTGGGTTCCTCTCATTCACACAGGTACTGCAGCTAAGCTTCATTCATCTCCTTTCCAAACCTCCACCTCTCTAGCTCCTCCTCCACCTGTTCTCTGCTCTCTCTACAAATCACAATATCATCTGCAAACATCATAGTCCATGGTGATTCCTGTCTAAATGTAAAATAAACCAACATTTCTGTCTAACTCAAAATCTTAACTGTATTTTTGTTCGTCCATGCAAATTAGAAGCATGAAATATAGACAATTCATCAAAGTATATCAGCAGATACTTAAAGTACAGATAGTTTTCTAGAGGTTGTTTAACTACGTAAAGTAGAATGACTTTAGAAAAAAATAGTTCATGTGTTTAGTGTGCCACCCCAAGATTTAAAGTGGCCCCCCAGCGGCCACCCCCAGGAAAAATTTCTGGAGGCGCCACTGCCTTGGAATTCCATAGGCAAATGGCAACTTGGAACATGCAACAAGGAAAGCCGCAACAGCTAAATACCTCCAATGAGTAAGGCAAGTCCTGAGAAGCCTTATCTGCATGAAGCCCAATGAGGCAAAATTTCTTTGCGATTTTGGACTATATAAATAAAATTGAATTGAATTGAAGCCAGCTCAATGGCAAGAACAAGACCCGGGCAATAAACAGTTATGCACTGCCAGTCATCAGATGCCCTGCAGGAATAATAAGATGGCCAAAGGAAGAGATAAAGAGAGCAGATGTTAAGACTCGAAAGCTCCTCACCATACATGGAGGGTTCCATCCCAAATCCAGCTCTCTGAGACTGTACACTAGCTGCAAGTAAGGAGGCCGAGGACTAGTGAGCATAGAAGCCACTATCCAGGATGAAACATCCAAGATACATGAATATGTCAAGCTCAAGGCCCCAACTGACAGCGTGCTCAGTGAATGTCTCAGACAATAGAAAGCAGAGGATGCAATGCTGGAGGACAGAGCCTTATGGGAGGATAAGCCCCTGCATGGGATGTACCACCGGACAATAACTGAAGTGGCTGATATCAAGAAGTCTTACCAATGGCTGAAGAGGGCTGGCCTGCAGGACAGCACAAAAGCGCTGATGACTCAAGGTGTAGGCTGAGCAAAGAGGCGTCAGAAACATTCCAACACATAACTGCAGAGATTAAAATGCTGGTTAGGAAAGCATACATGGAAGCATACACCACAACCAAGTGGCTGGAATAAACCCTGGGAAGACCTCAAACATCTCAGTCCAGAAGAGTGCAGTGCTAGGAACAGCTAGGATACTGCGCAGAACCCTCAAGGTCCCAGACATCTAGTAAAGGACCTGAGCTAAAAAGAGAAACCACCCACGTAGGGTGAGAGGGACGTTTATATATATATATATATACATACACACATATTAGTGCTGCCACAATTAGTTAACTAATCGAAGACTAATCAATTATTAAAATAGTCAACAACTAATTCAATGGTCGATTAGTCATTACTTGATAATATTTGGAATCAGGGTATAGTAAAGTTGTACAAAGTTGTGAACGTTTAGTACAAAAAAAAATGCACCTTTTTAAAAATATTTGGGTCAGTGAGACCAAAACTTTGTCTTTTGTGAAAAACAGTTTTCAGTTTCTGAAAAACAGAAACAAACTCATTTTGCCATGTGTCCTTTGACCCTATATACTCTTTATATATAAAATTAATAGTAAATTGTTACGTCATCTTGAGGGGCGTAGCACTATCATCTTAATTGTCGTTATTTTTAGTTAGTTTAAACCTAATGATGGTTGAGATGTGTTTTTACATATATATATATATATATATATATATATATATAATGCTACCTCCTAGAAAGGCCTTTAATAAGCATTTATCAATTAACATTTGTCAACATCCATTAAGGAGATCAAGAGCATGACGGCTCACATGACCATCCAGGTAACACTCTGATAAGAATAGCCATAAATGGCAGAAAAAAACAAACACATAAATTACATCCTGCAGGTTTCTCACACCAGACCAGAGGAAATCAGTTTCAGGCTGCAGCAGACCATGCAGGTGGGCGTTCTTCAGCCAGCAGCAGTGTCTGTCTATGAATATTATGAGCGTAAGTACAAGCTGCATCTGTTCTCGTAAGGTTAAAGATAAATACAGATATATGTCAATTGAATTAATATCAATTTCTCTTTCCAGAAACCCCTTGTGTTAAGTTTTACCATCCAGAGAGGGAGGCAGGACAGCTGCTGCAGCTTTGCAGAGGTGACGTGTGCACATGTGTAGAAGGTAACTAAGATAAATTTTTATGTTACAGGACTTTGACTGATGACTCCAGGCAAGTATGAGACAAGCCAATTAGTATTAAACAAAGTCATACATCTTACTCTGCTCTTGTCTGATATTGGGTGAAAAATGTCTCTGCTATACAGAAACAACTCAAAAACAATAAGTCCTTCTTCACAGAATCCTCTCTATAGATAGATCTTATTTCTTTATTGTCTGTTCAAATGAACAGAAATATGTCTTTAAATATGGCAATAAAAACAATTTTCTTGATAAAAAACATAAATTAATGAAATAATCAAACAATAATAACATTTATTGAAACAAATACAATTGCTAGAGCTAGCCTTTTAAGGCAGTAATTGCATTTTGATTCATTTATTTGTTTTTGTACATTTATGGTTGTTGTTTTCACCTGGACTTGGGACTCCCACACAAAAGCAGTGGATTATGCCCCTTATGGTTGCACAAGACATTCATCCAGACTAGTCATATATTTTCAGTTGCAGTAAAATTTACATTGACATTTGCTTCTCTTTTAGACAGTGTGCTCATGCAGTTTCCTTGTTTTTTAGAGAACTGCAGCATGCAGAGGAAGGGTCAAATCAACAATGATGAGCGAACGACTAAACTCTGTGAGACACAGAGACCAGTAAAACTGAGTATGGTAAGATCTACGCTACATTTACAACTGTTTGAGAGTACATTTTCCCTATGCACAATCTAAAGATGACAGCTGCCTCTGTCTTCTTTCAGCGTACAAAGTTCTAGTGGAAGATGTTGTGCATCACCAGTCTATAGACACATATACCATGCGTGTGCAGGATTCCATCAAAGAAGGTTTGTGATCATCTGAAGTTTTTTTTTTCTCTTTGGCACCAAGAAGTCTGCTTTCAGAGAGGTTTTTACTAATTGAAGTTCTGCTAGACATGGATTAGTGTCAGCTCATTGGGCCAACATTAGTGGAGTTAAATGCAATTGTGTGGGTGGGCTTAGCCAAACATCTACAATACTTTCTCACAACACAGTATTGCCAAGTCTATTTAAAAAAAGTTATTTTATTTTTTGTGAGTTTTTTCCAACCCGGAAGTAAATGGCTCGATTCCTGAAGCTAAGCTATACGTGTCGATCCGTTTCGTGATGTAATTGGCAGTGGCAGCGTGTCTGCATTTCTCCCACAAAAATAATCCAAACTTCTTCAAAGATGGATGTATATACCATATATCTTTCATTAGTGGCCCAGGCCATCGCTACAGTGGTTCACAACAGAAATATAAGCAGCTTCTGATGGGGTAGGGGGTCTTGAAGGAACCCCATGTCTAAAGTGACAAACACCTAACAGTAGAAACCAGATCACATCCTCAAAGCTGAGACTCTTGTCTTTCTTAACGTTATTGTAAATACAAGTCTTTATGTATTGGTTTTGCGCAATTTAACTTGTATTTTGGGTTGTGGTTGCAGAGTTTTTGTTATTCACTTTGATTTTTTTTTTTACAAGGAAAAAAGCTAAAAATGTACAGAGTTAAAAACTGAATTGTTAATAGCTAGTTCTTCTTTCATCTATTTTATACATTTTATCTGGAAGGGATAAATAGCAGCACATACATAATATACACTTTATACGAATAAAAACATGCTTACATCAGTTATAGACTTTGTGTATAATCCTAAATTGTAGTTGGTAAATTAAATTAAGCAAAAAACGTCCTTAAAAAGCCATTTGGTCGCTGAAAGAGCCGCTGTTTTCAGTGAGTCAAAGCAAAAGAACAGAATCTCTGAAAAGAGCCAGAATTCCCATCACTATTGTGGTGAGAAACAAGGAAAAACAGTTGTTTTTACTTTGTCTGAAAGTTTTTGAAGTATTCTAAAAAAAAAGAAAAAAAGAAACATTAACAAAAACTGATTATTGAGACGTTTTTTTATTTTGATTTTTTTTTATTATTCTTTGATATTAATAATAGTACAATATTTATACTGAGATATACTGTACTTTTAACTTGAGCAAATTGACTACTGATACCAATGGCTAATTTTACATTTATAGCTTCTTCACACTTGCTCATCAGTACACAGCAGAGAGTGCATTCCTACAATCCCAAAGACACGCCTTTAGGCCGGCCATGGTGCAGCAGTAGGGTGGTCGACTCCTGATCAGAAGATTATGAACTCGATCACTGCCTTGCCCGCCAATGTGTCAAAGTGTCCTTGGGTGAGACACTAAACCCCAAATTGCCTCTGGTGGAAGGTTGGCCCCAGTGTTTGGCAGCAGAGCCATCATCAGTGTGTGAATGTGTGTGTCAATGGGTGAATGGGACTTTAACTGTGAAGCACTTTGGGCCTTCCAGGAAGGTAAAAAAGCATTATACAAGTATACACTCGCCATTTACTATTTACCCTTCCTCCCTTTGACTGTGCTGAAATAATGTACATAAAATTAAATCGGTAGCAGGAGGGATTTCTTGCAAAACTATACTTTCACAAGTTTGACTTGCTGTTGGCTGCATAAACAAAGTTCTCACTCTTTTACAAGGATTGAATGAGCCCCATATCTTCATGTACATGTTCCTATAGAGCACTCATCACAATGGTGGTTTTGACCGCCATTGTCATTATTTGTAGTCATTGTTTCTCATTGTTGGTTGTTACAGGAACCACAGACGGAGCTCCCATGGGACAACTGCGGGCATTCCTCAGTCATCCCCATTGCAGAGAGGCTTTGAATCTGGTGAGAGGAAAAACGTACCTGATCATGGGATCATCCGCAGACATCCACAGAGATGAAAAACAACAAACGTAAGTCTGGTTTATGCATATCAGTGTCCATTAGTATACCCATACATCTCACATGAATTAAACTCACCTTCAAGTGATTAATGAGGTTTAATCACTCATTCACTTCGTCTTTGCTTTCAGATATCAGTACATCCTTGGAGAGAGAACTTGGATTGAGTATTGGCCAACAGCAGAGGAATGTCAAGGGGATCAACACAGACTCAAGTGTCTGGGCTTAGATTACATGCGAGAACAGTACAGGGTGTTAGCATGTCAATAATAAAGAGAATAAATGCTTTTTTATTCTGCTGCAAAGTGTTAACAGAATAAAATGTACCAACCGGGGCTGTTTTGGATTTTGATTTATGTGAACTAATTAAAAAAACACAAAGGATAAGGTGTCAAACACACTGGTTGTATCAGAGAACTGGACTAAATGGACCCTTTCCCCCTCAGCTTTTAAATAAGAAGTATCCAATGGTCCCAAAAAATCAAAGTCCAGAAATTGAGAAATAAAATGTTTTTCTCAGTAACTGAATTTGTCAGAAAACCATTCTTGTTCTGCTTTTAAAAAATGTTTTTACAAATCCCCTTTTTTTTCATTGTATATTAGCAGTTGTGCAATTTATGCACGTTCTAAAATGGTACGTCACATACCCAGTGTTGGGTAAGTTACTTTTAAAAAGTAATTGATTGCTTTATTTTAGTTGCTGGATGAAATAACTTTTCTTATTACTTATTTAAAAAGTAATTCACTACGGTATTCGTTACTTTACTTTTTTCCGGTCATGTACAAATTCTCAAAGGAAAAACAGCATCAAGAAGATTCTCTTGTATTTCTTTCAAATTAATTTTTAAATGAATGGCCCCGTGCAAACTACGAACATGGTAAAACACATAACCTGACTTCATTAGAAATCAGAAAGCAGTATGAAAAAGGACACAAAGTTAAAACATATTTGGCTACGGCCACTGCTCAAAGAGAGATGTGGAAAAAAGACCAAAATACTTAGATTAGATCTAAAATAACTGTTTAATGCCTCAAGCAGTTTCTTTATCCTCCTCAAATGCAAAAAGTCATTCTAACAATAGGGGGCAGGGCTTGTGATGACCATACCAGCTCTTCTTAGAAAACCGGCTTATCCCACTATAAAGAACCGTCTCTTTCAGCTTCCAAGCAGCTTTTCAGGTTGTTTTGTCACTTAAATTTCTTTATGATCAAAAATATAAAATGATGCACAAAAATGAATTACTAATAATAATGTGTTGTTATTTATGAATGTTGATTATATATAGATACTTTTATTTATTAACTTTAGATAAAATGTAATAAGAACATTGATAACATGACCCATTTCACTTGATACATTTTCTGTTTTTTTTTTGTATTTAAAGTGAAACTACTTATTCCTGTATTTCCCTCCCTGTGCATGTGTTACAAGCTATCGTCCTTCTCCCTTCTGCTCGGCACAAATCATTAACTTTAAATCATTTACAGTCAAGGGGCAAACTCATATTGATAGATCACCTGCAGCTAAGTGTGAAGAATAAAGAAAGAAAGGGTAAAAGAATAGATATACAGCACCTACCAGGAAGGAGCAAGAGCTTGTGTTGCGTAGGGCCAGGTCTCTGCTGCTCACCTGCGTGTCTGGGAGTCTGACTCTGACATGAGAAGTCTCATCGCAACATCTCAGTCTCTCATTAGATTTTGAATTTGTGATTGCAGCATTCAACCGGGTTTGATCAATCCCCAACTCTGCAAAGGAATGCTTGCGCACGCTGCGCCAATGCAGCATTTTTTTTTCTCTCCTTTCGTTTCAATTATCCAAGAGAAAATGTCAGAACCTTCAAAACTTAAGTAACGGAGTAACAAGGGTTTCTGTAGTCCAGTAATTGTAATTTATTACCAAAATTTGAACTGTAATTTGTTACGTTCCTCTGTTACTGACAAAAGTAATTAAATTACAGTAATTTGTTACTTTGTAATCTGTTACCCCCAACACTGCACATACCCTGCTTTCTGGTATTTTAGCATGTACTTTTTGCTGCCAGATTGAGTGTTCAGGCACATTAAAGTTAAGCATGAAGCTCTGATGTTGAGTGGGTCCCTGATGCGTGAGTGTATGTTTGTGGTAAAGCAAACCACAGAAAGCAAATTAAAGAGGGCATGCAGGGAGGAAATTGGAATCCTGATGATCAGGCTAACATCAGAGATAAAACAGAAATATTGAAGCTATCCAGCCCTACAGTTTTGAGGCAGATGCCAGCTTGGATTAAGAAAAAGAAGACATCCATGGATCTATTTGTCTACAGGTGGATGCATCAGAATGGAGTGGAGCAGGGAGCAAAGTCCAGTTTTTTTTTTCTCCTGATTCACAATGATTTGAATAAAGAAATACTCAGAAATGAAATTCTAAGCCTAATTTTCTTTATAAATCTCCTCCATGAAGACAAAAATGCCAGAAGAACATGTTAACCTTTGTGCTTATCCTTGACATGTTTACATTGAAAGTGGGGTCATCTGAACCCTGCAAGACAGCGTGCTGCACCCCCCCAAGAATTTTTAATCTTCAATGGTGTCCGTGGTAGACATAAAATCCTGGCCACCTTTGTCATAGGAGGGATCACACATCAATATAAGGGTGGGGTCATCTGGACCCAATAAGATAGCACAAGGATAAAAATAAAACAAAAAAAAAACACAATTTTCATCTGGGTGGGTTTTTTGACATATGACAGTGGCACTTCAGGGGTCTCACTAACACTTATGCAGTGCAGCAATCCAGAGGCTTGTTCAACTTGATAGTTTCAGGAGTGTGTGTGGAGCTCCAACGCTTTCCTTAGGAATCAAATGTTTTTAAAAAAATGTATGTATTGATATTATTTAATTTAATGTAACCACAAGCTGAGCACAACCTAGTGGCTTGAGTTAACAACCACCACTAATGTTCTTGAGCAACATACACAAATGTACACAAGAATACGAAAAGGCAAATATGGCTGCAGGGTTGTGAATTATTAGGCTTGACTAAAGATGTCATGTGTTTAATCTGACTCAGAGACAAAATTTGAATTTCAGAAAGTGAATAGGGAATATTATTAAAACATTATTTATCAGTATTATCTAAACTTCATGTAAACTTGCACTCCAATTCAAAAAACACTATTAAGGCAATCCCAGAGATCAGTTGGCTGAGAAAGAGCAAGCAACTGTAAGAATTTGAATCAGAAGTATTTCAATAGTCCCTCAGTATGGAAATTTTACCTCACTTGCCCATTTGTATGCAGTATGAATGAATGAATTAAATGGTTTATTTCAAGCAATCAGGTTATAATACATGAAATAACATCACATAATGAATCACAATTAGATCACTTGAAAGGGAGTGGAAGGAAGCGAACTTATATAATCCCATCCCAGGTCGACCATACCATTTTCTCTACATGAATTATCAATATCCGGTTCAGGACTTAATATCAAATATTAATAAAGTTTCAGGTTATAAAAGATCCTTAATATTGTTGATGTAATAGAATATCAAAAACATCCATAGACAAATCATTTATATTAATCATCAGCAATAATCTAAACATTCTCATTTAAAAAAAAAAAATCAAGTAATAATCAACTTCATTTGTTATTGCAGGAAAAGATATCAAATATCTAGTTAAAAAAGACAATTTGAGCAGATTGCATTTATCAAAGAACGATTGTTATAATGAAAAAGTGCTAAGTAAAAAATCATGCTTTATTAATGGAGAAAAACTTCAAAATATTCTCGTTAAAAAGACAATTTGAGCAGATTGTATTCATCAAAAATAGAAGCAGATCAGAGCTACATCTTTGTTTAGGAACAGGTTTAAGGCCACGTAAACCATCTTCGTTGTTATGACTGAGAGACTGTGAAGGTCTCATTTCAAGGGAATTGTGCTTCAGTTCTTCAGAATCGGGTTAGAGTTCGTATTCAACGGTTCCGACGGTTTCATGAGTCCACAATTTACATTTTGCTTGTATTAGAGGTTCAAACAGGCGTAATCCCACAGTTCTCAAAGTATGAAGGAAAAAGTTTAAAAAACTAAAGAAAAATATAAAAATCTCAAAAACAAGAAGTGGATTAACTGCTCCACTGAAGTCCAGAGTGCCATGTGGTGTGTGTGCCCAACCTGACATGACTGTGTAGCCATTCTTGAGCAGGGAGGGTAAACAAATCAAAATGAATTAAGCTGTTGTAGGCCATACCCAGTGATTTTTTAAACCTGTCTATGGGTAAAATGCAGTCAATCAAAGGTGAAAAAAAGCAATAAATTAATCTAGATTAAAGGGGTGTTCGCTAATAATACTATGTTAGACACAGGTATTTCTCAAACTGTCTCAGTCAATAATTGATCTGCACAAACATGAGATAGTTCATAGTGTAAGTAAATTAAATAACATGCTGCCACAACAACCAAACATCAGCACAAGCTTATTGAGTAACTGGCGTTTCAAAGTCAGCATCCATTTTACAATCTTTCTCAGCTTACATCTGTTTTTCGCCACATCAAGTCCTCTTTAATAAATGTATATTTTCAGTTTGTTTGTTACCGGAATTTTTCGATTTCTTTCCCTTCTAGTAACTTTACTTCTGTGGCTGTGGCGCCCTCTAGCGCCATATTTCTGAGTCCTATGATGACAGTGCAACACAAGAAAGCAAAAATATTATCTAATATGGTTTTTATTTTAAAAAAAACGTGTTTTATCAGAGGAAAAACAGTGAAGCAAGATTTAAACTGCTAATTTAAAAAAAATCCACTGAAGTATTCTGAAATAACTATTTACTGCTTATATTTATAGACTAAAAAAATATATATTGCATATTCAGCTTTTAACATGCCATATGATTTTTCCTTTGAATATTGAGAGAAACTGTGTTTTTCTTCGAGGTTCCTGTTTAGTGCAAGACTTCAAACTTTATTTATTTGTTTAGCACTTTCCATTCATCTAGAAGCAAAAAACGCTTTAAATAGAAGCAAATAAAGTGTCTTTAAGAAATTAAATTGTTAAAATAAAAGACAATCACACAAAATTAGCACTCCCACCAAATTATGTCCTTTACCCACCCACTTTCCCCCATCAAAACTGAACAAAGACGTACAAACTGCAGCTCAAAGGAAACCGTCTGGTGCGGTAAAAATTGTATAATGGGGATCCCTATATTCCAAGGGCCAGCCCAATTCAATTCAATTCAATTCAATTTTATTTATATAGCCCAAAATCACAAAGAATTTAGCCTCATTGGGCTTCATGCAGGTAATTTTACAGTTGCAAAAAATAGTCATGAAACATGAAAGAAAGATCACTAAAGACTAAACAGACTAAATAAACTGGATATCCCTGCTCTTAGACCCTCCCTCTCGGTAAGGAAAAACTCCCAAAAAACCTGAATCAGGAAAAACGAAGCCCAACCATGGGGGTCATCGCCGTATCACCTGCCCAACATAGGGCAGTTCAGAAGCCGTTCTAGAGCTATTAGATCACAGAGCGGGACCCCAATAGACCCACAACCACTTTTGCAACATCACCACCTCTTTGATGTGGTCTTTGCTAAAAGCCAGTGTGCATCGATGCTCACTACATTAGCAAATATAGACCACAATGCATTGTTTTAAAACAATTTTTGTGAAAAGATGTGCTTGAATTATTTTTTTTACACTATCCACGGTTTAATTTTTAGAAGAGTGGATTTATAACTACACGTCATAAAATGTTCATATTGATTAGATTTTCACTGGTGACATCATATGTGCCATTTAGAAAAGGAATAAAAACGGCAGTGAGCTTTTTTACCGGATTGCTTTTAAAATCCAGGGCACTAGATAGTCCCACTCTATATAGTTTTTAGGAGTTTAGGAGTTCTTTTTTAGATTGCCATCAGTTTTGTCCAAACCTGTCCATCTTACAATTTTAATTTTTTACACTTTTTTGATAAACAAGATTATTCAAGTGTCTGATGTTATAGTGATTATGTGTAAATTTGGATAGATTTTAAGGCATTCAGTGTGGTATTTGAGAAATTGTGGGATTTATTTTTAACGTGTGTTTTAGTGTGTCTGTGTGTGTTGGAGGAAGTGGGTCTTGCTTCTGGGGTCTTTCATTTTCAACACGCAAAGATCACTAATAAAAGCGACTGAAAACAGCAGAAATCTGTTTACTGGAAAAAACAGAACTTCTTTTGTGGCCTAAACACCAACCTGCATGTCAATCATTACTCATTCCCAAAAAAAAAAAAGAGGTCTTTTATCCACCGACTATTTGCAGATTTGTGAAATTCCCATCTTATGAGAAGTCATGCCAGAACTCTGTAATGACGTCAGGACAACTTTTGGCAGCACTGTCTCATGTTTTCTCATCAATCCAAAACCACACCAAGATCAAGCTTTAAGACTTTCCCTCCAAGGAAACAGCAAGAGCTGAGACGCTGCAGATCTGCTGCAGACACAACTTTCCATTATTTTGCCAACCAATCAGAATCTTGAAAGTTTGGTTAAAATGTATTGATTTTGGGATATTGGACTTTGTCCTCACAACGATAACGTTTATTTGAATTTCTCAACTGTTTTCGGTAAACCACGTTACCTAGTTCATGTCCTATGTACATATGCACTTAGGGAAAGAACAAGATTTCTACATAGTGAAAAAGGGGATGGAGGGCAGCCAGGCCGATAAAAAAGAGGTGCTGTAGAGTTCTGCTGCACACAGTCAACAGAGCAAGGAGAGGATGAGGAGGGCTCTTCAACTGCTGCTGGCCTCTCTGGCCTTGGTGTCTCTCATTGAGGCCGGACCACTGTGAGTAACCCCCACCAACCAGTACTTCTGAATGCTTGCATAGCACAGTGCATGTTTGAAAATGTTTGAGTTTTTCTTAAGTTTTTATCAACCTGCTTTTGCTATCTTACCTGTGTCTTTATATAAACAAACATGAAAAACTCGTAATCACAACACTCCCATTTGTTATCACACAAGAGTACTCAGGATGCAACATGACTGTAGGTAATTAAACGGAAATTTACAGAATCAGTTGTACATAATGGTGTACAAATGGTATTTAGTGCACTACAATGAAAACTTTGGAAAATGTATAATTGTAACTTCAGCAGATTGTGAAGTATAGGAGTGTTGTTGCTGCCATAATTATGCTTTAAATTATGAAATATCTTACAATTTAGCTGGTTTTGTTATGCTCTGTTAACATTAAGTTTTAAACACATGTAGGACTAGAATTTGTATATTTACAACATGGGTCAGCAACGTTTATTACATGAAGTGCCAAATTTAAAATTTTCTCCTTGATAAATGTGCCATCACAAACTATTTTTGGTGTATCTTGTCAGGGACCGTGAAAGCTGATTCACACAGATGGTTTGGTGGAGTTTTACACTGGATGCTCTTCCCAACACAATCCTGTATTTTTAAAGGCATAGAGAGATCTTATCTAAGGGGCCATCACTATATTTTATCTTATTACCCTGGAAACTGAACCCAGGTCCTGCACCAGCCAACTGAGTTATCCAGCCATGTCTAACTGTAATGCAAACTTTAATGCAAAAAAAAAAAAAAAATATAATATATATATATATAATATAATATATATATATATATATATATATATATATATATATATGGAAAAACAAATTTACAAACAGCAGGTCAAATACCTTTTTTGAACATAAAAGATCAAAACTGTGCTTTCATAATAATATTGCACAAACAGAATAGCTGAAATAGTATTGCAACTATGTTTGTTTGAAAACCAAAAGTACTGTATTTGTGATATGTCATACTAACAGCAATAGGATTGGATACATCAGAACAAATTATCCTGAATAGTTCCAAGAACTTCCCAACTATTAATTTAAAAAAACATAAACATAAACAAGTGCATGCTTTTGACTTTTTTATTTTTGTTAAATTATGAGGCAGGACCCGAGTAAGTTGTTGTTAGTTCATTCTGTGATGATGATTTTATTATGTGTAAAACTAAATGTTTTTACTTTTTCATTAGTTTGCTAATAGTGACTTTAATTTTATGCAACTGGATAGCATCATTCCTAATTTCGATTCCAGTATAAGCAGTGGTGATCAGCTTTAACATACATTTTAAAATGTGTTCACATTACATAATAACATTTGGCATAACAGAAAGCAAGTCCAAGTATAATCTGACCTTGTTTGGTTGTTAGTCAACAAACTGAACTTATCATTTTTTATTTATTAAAATGACTTTTCATGTGTTGCAGCTCAGAGCGCTTTACAG
Organism: Oryzias javanicus; assembly: GCA_003999625.1. Taxonomy (NCBI): domain Eukaryota; kingdom Metazoa; phylum Chordata; class Actinopteri; order Beloniformes; family Adrianichthyidae; genus Oryzias; species Oryzias javanicus. The sequence continues at coordinate 9,056,613 of CM012437.1, forward strand.
TGAAAAACAAACATTAAATACAAAAAAGGAGAAAAATGAAAAATTCAAACAAACACCCATTTGCCTCAGGAATGTCTTGAAACCAGCAGCAGATCAACCACAGATTATCATCACAGAACCAGACAGTAACCGGTCCACTACAGCTGCGAGGCTGCATGCTGGACCCGAACTGCTCCAACAAGAGCGAACCTCGCCAATATAAACTCCGATTTAACCAGCAAATACTGATACCAAAGATCTCCATGTGGAAACATAACTTTATAAATGTCAGCGAAATTTAAAAAAAAAAAAAACTGTGCAGTCAAACTTCATGCTCTTCCCAGTCATGCACGCACCCACGTTCCATCCACAAACGCGTTCAAATCCCCACAGCCGTCACCTCAACAGTTGCAAACACTGAAATTATTACATCTTTTTAATTTCACCGCGGCAAACTTGCCAGTCATGAAGGCTGATATGGAAGGTACTGTGCGTTGTGTGAGACTATAGTTTTATTTAAAAAAGAAGAAGAAAAAAACGCAGTATTTATATGGGTGGGCCTGGTCACAGTCAGAGCACTGCATGAAAGGACCCTTTCCTTGTGACGCCATGATGTGTCATAGATCCTTGTGAGAAGAGACTATAACTTTTTACAAATCAGAAAAAAAATATAAACTGACGAATAAAGTGCTTATTTCTCTCATACCCCGGCGTGCCACTGTCTTTACCTTCGAGTGCCAGCAGTGACACACGTGTCCTTGGTTGCCAACCCCTGACTTAAGATAAGCTTTGATAGATTATTGCTGGATCTTATTCAGGATTATCATGGAGTATAAAATCCAGTGATTAGCTGCAGCCAAGAGCAAAAACCTCAAATCTGCTGCCCCCACCTCTCACCCGAGGGAAAAATGAATTAGAAAACATCCGTATGCAAATATCCAAGCAGGGATGGAACACTAACGAGTAGCGAAGTAAACAGTAACATCTGTCACAGGAACCTGATGTCTGCCCCCAACCTGCTGCGAGTGGGAACAGCAGAAAACATCTTTGTGGAATGTCAGGACTGCAGTGGGGCGAACCAACTCGTCACAATTTCTGTAAAAAACCATCCGACAAAGGCCAGAACATTGGCATCCACACAAGTAACCCTCACCAATGACAAAAACTTCCAAGGCTTTGGACAGATCACTGTAAGTACACACATTCATGGTCGTACTCATGACTGCAAAGTCTGCACATACAGACCCCACCCCCTCCAAACTGACTTTCAGATCCCTCCTGGAGACTTCAGCAAGGATCCAACTGCAAAACAGTATGTCTACTTGGAAGCTGCGTTCCCAGGCCGAACACTGGAGAAAGTCGTCATGGTGTCTTTCCAGTCTGGGTACATTTTCATCCAAACCGACAAGACACTGTACACTCCCAACAGCAAAGGTAAACACCCCCAAAAGCACAATTCCCTCAGTGGCTATATTGTAAAGTACTTTTGAAAATACCGAAAGACTAACCAACCAAACTCATTCAAACACACTTTCACATAAACATTAACACAAAGTTACACAACCTATCACAAGTGGGGGGGTGGGTAGTTGCCTGAAGTTTGATGTGTTTTTTTCTCGGGTGGGGCCTTCCATTTGACACTCCTCTGAGGCAACCATGGGCTGCCCTGACTGGCCGGGCTCTCACAGGAGCGGAACTCACATATGAGGGTGGCAGTGTCTGTGTTCCTGTAGTGTGCAGTCTGGTCCTCACCCTCAAGCTCGGAGTCTCTGCAAAAATCCAACAGTGGGAAACTGGTCGGGTTATGTTTGGGCAGGGGTGGGTTGCCCTTGGCTTGCTCTCTCCTGGGCTTCCCACAGGGTGGGCTGGTGGTTATCTGCAGTGTGGGGTGGGTCTCTCTTGGGGGTCGTGGAGAGGAAGCTATTCTTTTTGCTGGGCTGGAGCTTGTACTCTTTATGCTCCTGTGCCTTGCTGCTCTCTGGTGTTGGGGGCCCCTCTGGCTGTCCTGCAGACCCTGGTCTTGGTAGCAGACGGATTTCCTCTATCTGCTTTACTGGGCAGGTGTCGGGTATACAAATATAGAAAATGCAAAAAGGGTTTATACAAATATACACCTTGTGTGTCAGAAGATTCATAACCCCCTATGAATCAGGAGGCCTTCAGCTCTCATCTATTTGCTCAGCTATTACGCAGAACAAGTTGAAAAAAAAACACATATACTGTACACTAACATCCACACATATGGACATTAAACATTTGCAAACTCACTCTTTCCTCACACATGTTCAGATTAATTTTTACACAAACCTGAATAAACATCCACACAAACCAGCTCAAAAATTCAAAATATCTATGCATACATGCACAATTATTGACATACATGCATGAACACGTAAAAACACTCACAAACACTAATTTATAAATCTCTTTTGAGATTCCTGCTATTTAAAAGGTTTAATGTGTTATGTTTGTATACTGTATGTATTTGTAAAAAATATGCCCATTTATGACTGGAGATAATTAGAATAAAGTATTAATTAATTAATTTAAATCTTAATATTTAATGTATTTATGTATTTTAGTTTTTTATTGTCAATTTCTTTGTTTTCACTGCTTGAAATAAACCAATAAGCCAATGGTAGGAGAAACATTCACCAGCAGAAACATTTACAGATGTGTATCAACTTTCAGACACGTGCATCTACATTCACACCCACATTTGCATAAACAATCACTAACAAATGCACAAGCATGTACAAAAACATAACTCAGACAGTAGATGAATAAAGTATGTGTGTATTTTTTAGTGTATTACAGAATGTTTGGGGTGACCCCGCGCATGGAGCCAGTAGAGAGAGTTAATGACGCCCAGACTGACACCTCCATCTCCATAGAGATTGTGGTATTCTGTTTAATTCTTCTATATTTTCGAAATGAACATTGAACAATAAATGAACTATCAGAAACACAACATCTCTGCTTACAGACCCCTGAAGGTATCATCCTGCCATTGGAACCCGTCTCTCTCAAGTCAGGCATGCACTCTGGAGACTACCAGCTGAATGAGATTGTCAGGTGAGATCCTCTTCAATGTGCTTACACAAGAACGTCAACAGAACTGGTGGATGCAGAGTGCCAGCAAATAGATACTAGTGCACAGATACTGAGAAACACGTCAAAGTTTTTTTTATTTTTTTTACCTGCAGCTCTGAGGTTGGCTAAAAATAGTTGGAGTAGGAGCAGGTTGAGGACAGAAGAGAGCAGACAAGAGAGCTGGGAGAGTCAGCACAAGGAGAAAATAAAAAAGACAAAAGTCGAAGAAAAGGCATGTGATGTCATATGTCGGGGTGGACAGAAAGGGGGAAAGAGGTCGATTCAGGAATCCTTTGAAAAAATGAGACAGGTTCTCAATGGAACCTTTACTGGCTAATTAAAGGCTAAACTATCTATAGGTGAGGTAAAGGAACAGAGTTGGAGGGATGTACAGCAGGTTACGATGATTAAGAACAAAAATGGAAATATGTTGAGAGGTTTCATAAGTGTGATAAAGATGTAAAAGGAGAACTTTGAAGATGTGATAAATGAGAAAAATGTCAGAAAGCACAATGTAGAAGGATGAAAAGATTGTGAAGGATAAAGTGAGAAAAACACTACATTATCTATTTTCTTCTTCTCATCTGAGTCTGGGTTAAATGGGAGTTTTAAAAAATATAGTTTCCTCTTTCTGGCCACTTTTTCCAGGAATTCCAGGGAAAATTAAAGTCTTCAAAAGCTTGGACACATAGTCTTTCCAGTGTGCCCTGTGTCTTTCTTGGGGTCTCTGCCCGGTGGGACGTGAACCTCCGCATGGAGGAATTCATTTTTGGAAAAAGTCAAAGCTACTAATGTTAAGGTTCTCTTTGGGAATGACAAGAAAAGAAAAGACAGACTCAGGAATAAGTTATTCAAAAGGATATCTCTTTTAAAATACTGTGGAGATTTGTACTGAAAAACAAATGGTCTGGACAAATGTAGAGAGGGGACAGTAATTGTACTGCTAAAAGAATGCTGAGATTGGAGCTTCAAATCAGGAGGATAAACAAAGAAGACATTTAGGGAGGGAGGTTGGTGTGAGTGAAGAGGATGCAGAAGAAGATGCCTTTTGCAGAGCTCTGCTTTATCTTATGTGCTTTAAGACATAATTCCAGTGTAGAACAGTTTTCTTTTCTGGAAGGTTCTAATCTATTTGATACTGTGTGTCTTTACAGTCCAGGACTTTGGAAAATTGTGGCAAAGTTCCAGAGCAACCCACAGGAGAGCTTCTCTGCAAATTTTGAGGTCAAAGAATATGGTAAAATGTTTTATAGACCTATTTGCCAACATTTTTCTTGAAGGACTAAATTAAACCTAACATATATGCATCTTTACAAAGTACTCCCCAGCTTTGAGGTGAAGCTCTCTTCCCTGAGACCTTTCTTCTACGTGGACAGTGAGACTTTGGAGATTGACATTAAAGCCACGTGAGTGAATCTTGTTTGCAAGAACGTGTGGCATTGAGTTCCTATTCCCATGGTAACTGCTGTTTGATTTGCAGGTATCTTTTTGGACAAGAAGTGAATGGGAATGCCTATGTAGTGTTTGGGCTCATCGACCAAGGTCAGAAGAAGAGCTTCCCTGAGTCTCTATCTCGAGTGCCGGTGAGAACAGATTGATCATTTTAACAATGTCGTCATGGTGATCATTTTGTAAACTTTCAGATAATCAGAACTTTATTTGTCTTTGGGACCTTAGATTGAGAACGGCAATGGAAAAGTTGTGTTGAAGAGGGAACAGATCACAAAAACCTTTCCGGATATCCATCAGCTTGTGGGAACCTCCATCTTTGTTTCTGTTAGCGTGCTGACAGACAGTGGTAAGATGAAGACAACCCATCCTCATGTCAATCATGCTGCTTCAAAACGGGGCTCAAAAGACTTCATTGTTCAATTCTTTGAAATGTTTGACAGGCAGTGAGATGGTGGAGGCGGAGCTAAGAGGCATCCAAATCGTCACATCTCCTTACACCATCACGTTTACAAAAACTCCAAAATATTTTAAACCTGGAATGTCCTTTGATGTGGCGGTATGACAATGACCCATGCTTGAACTGTTTTGTCTGTAAAGTTCTTTGCACTGACATTTTAAAAAAAGGACAAAAGAGAAAAGTTAACCTTAACCTGATGATATAACCTGTTATTGCATGGCAGGTTGAAGTTATAAATCCAGATGGAAGTCCAGCAGAGAACATCCCAGTGGTTGTAAATCCTGGTTCTGTAAGAGGCGCTACTGCAGCCAACGGCATGGCGAGGCTGACCATCAATACAGCAACACAGGATCATGGACAAGAAATCACTGTAAGACCAAACCTTCATACAATGGAATAAAATGGTAAAGCTGCTGCAAATATCATACATCTTTTTTAGTTCATTGTGGTTTAATTACCGGTAAGTCTTTTTTTGCCTTTCTTTGTAACTCATTTAAACCAAATTATGTTCTGTTCAGTATTTTATCTGCAGTTGAGAAACCATGTATTCATTTTAATCCAGTTTATTTGATAAAAATCAGATCAACATCGTTCATTTCAGTTCAGACACTGATCTGTTTTATTACATTTTATAAATCAGTTCATTTTGAAACAGCTTGTTTCTATTTATGTCATTAAAAAATCAAAGTTTAGAAATTACAAGCTTTCATTTAAATGAAGCCGGGTATACCTTAAGCAGGTAGCCAATTCAGCGCAGGGCCGCACAGCCACATAAACTCACACCTTGAGTCAATTTGTATTCACTAATTAACCACCAATTCATGTGTTTGGACTGTGGGAGGTAGCCTGAGTCCATGCGGAAAGAAAGAAAAAAACATGCAACCTCCACACAAAAAGATCCCTGCTGGAATTTGAACCAGGACCTTCTCAGGCCAGACTACAAATTATATTGTTTGCATATAATAAGTGAAGAACAGTTTATGAAAACTGGCCTTGAAAATGCATTCTTAATATTTATTTACTATTAATAACAAATGTGTAGAGTAAAATCCTAATTGTGAATATCCTAATTCATTAATATACATTTTCCTTATTTCCTTTTCTGTTTTTTTCTCAGTCTCTTTTTGGAAACGTTTCTGAAAATATTATTGTACATTGATGGCAAATTTTGTTTTTCTAAGCAATTAAGGATGCCAGTTTATTATCAATAACGGCATGTTTACTCTGCTTAGATGTTTTCATTTTTATTAATTAGTCTACTAAACAATAACTTTTTGGAATCACTTTACAGTGTCATTGACCAACTTTGAGTTTACAATTAACTAATAATGATCAGCATCCCTTGGGAGATCACTGCACATACAGCTTCAATTTAAGAGAGCATTGCTGACATTTAGCTGATCGAATGATCTCTACTGTGAGTTGATTTGAATTGATTTTACTGAGTAAAATCAATTTGATCCCCGTATCCCCTTTACAGGCAAACACTGATGATCCAAACATTTCACCTGAAAGACAAGCCAGAGCCACAATGGAAGCAAAGCAATACACAACTAACAGCAAGACTTACATCCATATTGGTAAGTGGGGCTGGGTTTCAAATAAGCTTAGTAAGAATCAAATTAATCTTTACATAAAAAATAATCCCCATTTAAAAATCCATGAATTCAATTTATTTAATGTAATTTAGCTAATTAAATTTCTAACAAAGATCTTTTAGGATATAGTTTTGATATGTAAAAAAGCAATCTATTTAGTTTAAACATAACACTATTTGAAAAATAGGTTGAATCATGTTAAATCTAAAATATAACCTAAATTTAAACGTCTCAAATGGAATCACTGTGATACTTAGCCCTATCAGTAACAAACATCCAAGAGTATTAACATATGATTCAGTGTTATGAAACAAGGCATTATACATTCTGCTGCATGGCTTTCAACACTCTTCCCACTTACAGGTGTAGACGCACCTGACGTCAAATTAGGCGACAACCTGAAGATCAACCTGAATCTTAACAAGCAACCAAGTGGAAGCAAAGACATCACTTATCTGGTTAGAGCTGTTGGCTTTGTAGGTCATAAACATGATTAAGTCACTGTTTACTAAATTCTTGATTGTGATTCTATTCCTCCAGATCACAAGCAGAGGTCAACTGGTGAAATTTGGACGCTATAAAACAATAGGCCAAGTGTTGATCTCCCTCATAATTCCCGTTACCAAAGAGATGCTGCCGTCTTTCCGGATCGTTGCTTTCTACCATCCCACTGATAATGAAGTGGTTTCAGACTCCGTTTGGGTGGATGTTAAAGATTCATGCATGGGCTCGGTGAGACATGTTCAAGCATGCTGCTGCTGCTCCTGTCTGTTTTGCATCTTCATATACTTCTGTGTGACATGAATTGCAGCTGACATTGGAGCAAACAAGACCTGCTGCTTCCTACGAACCCCGCTGGATGTTCAGTTTAAAGGTCTCTGGAGATCCAGGTGCCACCGTGGGACTGGTGGCTGTAGACAAAGGTGTTTACGTCCTAAACAGCCAACACCGACTAACACAGAAAAAAGTAGGCTTTAAAAACTCTTCATTGTTTCATGATTAACACAGAAAAATTCAAGTTAATTTTGCCTGATTAAGAGAAAGGTAAACTATAACCTTCTGATGTCTGATTTTTTTGCACATCAGATTTGGGATGAGGTGGAGAAGTATGACACTGGCTGCACTCCTGGTGGAGGGAAGAATGGCTTGAGTGTGTTCTTTGATGCTGGACTGTTATTTGAGTCCAGTACTGCATCAGGAACAGTTTACAGACAAGGTAAGCACATTTTTCCTGTGTCTGTGAACCTTTTTATGCAAAGGGAAATCACTTGAGATTCAAAATTTTGCATTGTTTCAAGTTTGGAGGTTGATACAACTCACCCCTGAACAAATATTGACTTAAAACTGCAATCTAGAGTCAGCGCCATTGCAAACCTATTATTCTAAAAAGGAAACAATGACCTTCATCTGAAAAAAAAATATCCAGAAGTGTTTCTGAAATACTGAAACTTTAATTTAAAAAGTCACCAGGGCGCCAATATCTTGCTTTTCAGAAACAGGATTTAAACACACTAAGACTGTTAAGACAACATTAGATAACAGTGCCATAAATATTAATCACAGAGACTATGTCCCTTAGACCAGTGGTCCCCAACCACCGCTGGGGCTTGCGTTTACTTGGCATGAGTTCTTCTTTTTTGTAAAAATATTTTTGTTAAAATGTTTCACTGGAAGGTTCTGCATGAAGCTTCAAAGTAGTCTAATTTGTTTCCTATTGAGCATCAATAATTGATTTGTTGGTTACATATGATCTTATAATAGTAAAATAAACTAGTTTTTAGACTGCTCTAGGGGTTGTTGAGCTGTTTACATGCACCATTTTTCTCTTGTCTACATGCAGCACAGAGCCTTCTACTTACCAGGTTCCTTAAGCTTTAACCCTTGTGTTATCTTGTTCGGTCCAGATGACCCCACCCTTATTTTGATGGACACCAGTGAAGATCAAAAATCCTTGAAAAAAAAGCTGAGCACACTGTCAGGTCCAGATGACCCCACTTTAATGAAAACATCCCTAGTGTAGCACAAGGGATAGTGGAGCCAACGGAGAAAATTTAATTTCCACTAGCTTGAAGACAACAAAACACATCCAGTGTTTATCTAAAGTACCTTTAGCTGTGTAATTGAGAGCATGAAGATAATGTAGATCAGAGGTCCTAACAAAGTTTATGTGTTACATGTAACACTGCATCTGTGATGTTGTCAAGCTTCAATAACCTTGTAGCACACCAAGGCTCTGATATATGATCCATTTGGTCTAAGTCCTTACTAAAGACTATAGTTTTAATCAAACAAATGAAGCATATGGAATTGTGAGTGTGGAAAGACAATGGAGATTACAGTTTAGTTAAGGTTAGTGTGCATACATTGTTAACTATCCTCTTACTGTTTTGATCACACTGTATGGAGAAGCAAACCTGGGATGGAGGGTGTGATCAACATAAAACATAGAAGACAAATGAAAGCAGAATAGGGGGATGTCATTAGAACACATTCATACCACTACTTCAGTGTGAAAGAGCTTTTCAAGTGTCTTTGCTGTTTCCTGACTTTGCTGACACCTGAGGGCTTTTCGGCTTGCTTATTGCCCATTTGGATCTTGTTTCAAAGTATTGTGCAGCCGTCAAGAAGGCCTTTCATGTGGCAGAACACATTACAGAGAACCCTAATTCTGCCGTGGTCGTGTCACAGTCGAGAAGCTATTTCATCCAAAATGATCATCTAAACTCAAATAACTCTTTTGTGAGGAGTCACGACTACAGCGGCATGTTGTTTGACGGCTGATCTACAGCGGGAATGTTGTTTGGACGGCATGAAGGACTCTCCAGTTTCATACACATGTGAGCGTCGCTCTGAGTACATAACGGATGGTCAGCCTTGTATCGATGCCTTCATCAACTGCTGCAAAGAGATGGAAAAACAACTGCTTGAAAAGAAAGAGGAGAGCCTCAAACTGGCCCGCAGTAAGATTCTGAATCAACAGCACTGACTGTTCACATGGAAACAAACACTTCAAAGTTACTTTCTGTATTCCAGGCGAAGACGAGAGCTACATGGACAGCAATGAAATCGTTACTCGCAGCAATTTCCCAGAAAGTTGGCTGTGGAACGATATTATCCTACCAGGATGCCAGAAAAATACCAAATGGTAAGTCGCAGTCTAGACCATCCTGCAGGAGGGTCACTACTCTAAAATGCAACTCAGTCGCCAATTGTCTCTAAAAGTGCCCACACTTTTGTGCTTTAGTGACTCAACTTCAGTCATTAGAAACGTTCCTCTGCAAGATTCCATTACAACCTGGGAGTTCACTGGCATCAGCCTGTCAAGAACACATGGTTAGTAAATGGTCAGCTTCTGTTTGCTTTATATGATCACCCTGCTATCACCACTTCTCTAATTCTAGGGCTGCCACAAATGATTATTTTAATATAGTCAACTGATCTTGGATTGTTTTTTCAATTAATCGACTAATCGAGTCACGCGGCGACTGGATGTAAAACATTCATCTTAACCATCATTAACTTCAAACTTGAAGTGTTTAAGCTATATGCTAACTAAAATTAAAGACAATAGTTTATAAAGCCTTTAATGAATTGTACAGATTTCTCCTTCATTTGTTTCTGACATTAAAACAAAACTTAAATCAAATGAGGCAGTCTGAATCAACAACAAAAAACAAAATAAAAGCCTGTAATTATTTATTTAAAGCTTTAAAACATATATTTGGTAAATCATGCTTGTATAAAGCATTTCAAAATGTATAGACACATATAAAATAACCAAAAATCTTTGCTAACTGAGGCCCATTTATAAAAGCAAAACATTAATGGCATCTTTGAACTCAGTACATATAAACAAAGTCTTGTGAGACATTGCATCTTGAAAAAGAGGGGAGATGTATATATCTTTTTTTTTTTTTAAAGGAAAAAAGCTCCAATCACTGGTTACAAAGCAGTGGCTTTCTCCTGTCAGTGTTCTATGAATGCTACTTACCTACACCTACTGCACACGTGCAGACCGAATATTTTTCAGTTTGGCAGAGAGCACATAAATCTGTCATCTCTTTAATTTTGTGGTTGTTTCGCTACATTTTGCGACTTTAAGTTACACTTAATTGTAATGCAACTGATACACATGTCAACTTAGCTCTGGACTTTTAGGATAGCTCACCACTTTATGTCTGGGACTCGTAAGTTGTTTTCACATTGCTCCATAACTCAGCGGCAGATCTGAGATAGTGCCTCTCTGTCAGCGTGGTGAATGTTTTAAAGTCTGCGCTCTTTGATCCAAACAACATGAGCGCAGCGCGGAATATGAATGAAGCCTTGGCTGATCGGTTCATTTAGTGTAAATTCCTAATGTGTGCTGCCTCTGCGCCGTTTGGTTCGAAGAGCGCGGATTCTGAAGCATTCACTACACAGAGAGGTGCTGTAGACACGATTCTGCCACACATTTTCTGCTACATCTCCATACTGACAGTCACACACAATCCATTTCAATCTGTGATACTGCCATGGCAGAGCTTGCGCTCTATACACTAATGTTAGCTTAGCTTCCCTAGATGAATATCATCTTATCAGCAGGACTATACTTCGTCACAACGTGCTTTCTTTCAAATCTTCATGCATTACCGTAATGCTGCAATGGACCACAAGTTCTGCCTTGCAGATACTGCATCAAACACTTTTTTCTTATATTTTTTTTTGTATGTTTCCCACACTGTCACGCTCCGTTGTTATTTTGTTTTGGTACACCAGCCTTCCCAGAACTTCCTGTGACATCACTATTGATTTGGATTAGCACCACTGTGCATGTGTGTCAAAGACAATGGCAGACCCAACATTAGAAAGCGCGCACCTTAGTTTTGAGACAAAAACATGGAAGAAAAACGACGCTTTGACTACCAAATTACTTGTCGACCTTTTTAATATCTGACGTAGGCGCGACTAATCGTGGCTGCCCTATTTGATTCCTGTTGCTTTTTATTGAAGGCATCTGTGTGGGAAAGCCACTGGAGGTGATTGTCCGCAAAGATTTCTTCATAGACCTCCGGCTGCCATACTCAGCTGTCCGGGGAGAGCAGCTGGAAATAAAAGCCATTCTGCACAACTACAGACCAGAGATCATCACCGTGAGTGCAGCAAAACAGAAACACAACTGAAACTTAGAAATTAGCAAAATAAATTACTTGATCAATCTAGGCTACATTTGAACACTGTCAGTGTTTCCTTTTGATACTGAAACCATGGGCCCTGAGCCGCTTGTCTGATGAGTAAACAATGGTTGCAAACACTAACTTAAATGCCCCTCATTCTAACATTTGTCTTTATTTGTTGAATGAGTCTGAATTTCCTCCACCATTTTGTCTCTATTAAGGTTCGTATAGATCTATCAGAGGAAAAGGACGTGTGCAGCGCAGCTTCTAAACGTGGGAGATATCGACAGGAGGTAAAAGTTGGGGCCATGACCACAAGATCTGTTCCCTTCATCATTATTCCCATGAGGGAGGGGACTCTTCCAATCAAGGTGAAAGCTGCCGTCAAAGATTCATCCCTGAATGATGGAGTGGAGAAAAACCTGCTGGTGGTTGTAAGTCAATCTGTTGATTTTTCACATTCAGAATTTATTTCCATTGACAGGTCCCAAGTCTTAGACTGGATGCTGTTTTGAGTGCACAGAATCAGAACAGCTTTAATTCACTGTGTGTTTGAGTGGGATAAAAAAAAATATTTCTCAAAAGTGACCAAATCTTAAAACTAGGGGTGTAAAGGATCACGGATAATCCGTGGTCCGTACGGATCAGAGGCCACGGTTCGGGACACCTGTGTTCTGCGGACCACTTCGACCCCCACCCCCCACGTGCACATACCTCGCGATAGCATAATTTAAATAAATTGTCCGTTCACATCTAATGAAATTTGCCTAAAATTCAGGTAAATCCTCTTTGTTTTGACAAGCGCTAAAGTAGCTGCTTTATGTTTATCTTAAAGTCCGTTCACTGGAAGCTCCTGCTGCGTGTGAGAGGAGCTTCCATCAAAAGCTTTTCTCGACGTCACAATGGAGGACGCGGATCGATAGATATCAGGTTTATTTCATCTTAATACTTGAATGAAACCATCGGTACACATTTTCATTACTGGGTTCAAATAATCTCCCAGTTAAGACCAGCAACTGTCCCGAACAGGAGAGAACTGCTCTGTAATAGACTTGCCGGTGCCGTCATTGTATGGCAAGCCAAAGAGGCCAAAGATCACCAAAAAAAGCTAGTGCGGAAGTGCCACATTTTACAGAAAACAATTATTATTTTAAATATTTAAATGTCCCCACAGTTAATTTCAATAAAACAATTAATACAAAAAAAATATTTTAACTGTTTTTTTTTATTATTTAACTTAAACAATGGGTGGGACGAGAAAATTTGTCTTTTAGGGGTACTCCAGATAGATTTGGTATTTTGAACACTATTTGTTGGCATTCTTTTATCTCAGTTTTTGTAGATTAAGTCTTAAGACATGTAAATGTAATCAGAAACTACATGTTTTAAGATTTTGTCTGTGTTCAAAGTTTAAAGATGTTTTGTTTTAATAAATAAGTCTAAATGACCAAATGTTTGGAGGTTGCATATATAAATATTGTGTGTGTGTGAAATACTTAATATGCTTATTGAATATTGAAGCGTTTCCAAAAATTACTTTAGCTTTTATATTGTTGTTGTTTGTTCGTTTTTTGTTTTGTTCTTTACTTTTTACTGATCTGCAAAATGATCCGAACCCTGACTCTAAAGCAGTGTCACAATCTGAACCGTGAGTTTTGTGATCCGTTCCCCCCCTAGTTAAAGCTTATGTGAGACTTTCTTAGAGATAACTACTGTTAGGGATACCAAGAAACTCCCCTTTAACATCTGTATATAGCGCCAAAAATAAGTTTAATGTCTAATATTTTCTTCCTCAGCCTCCAGGAGTTTTAGTTAAAGCTGCAGAAACTGTGACCTTAGATCCAGCTCATAAAGGGAAAAGTGAGTCAATGACATGAATTTTACATGAATTGCTGAAAAAAAATGTTTACCATGGCAATTATTGACTCCATGGACTCCTGCAATCTACAACTGCAAAACTATGGTTTGTTGTAGATGGTGAACAAGTGGAAATTCTGAACAGCAACATTCCTAAAAGTAATTTGATTCCAAACTCACCTACAAGCACTCAGATCTCAGTGACAGGTGAGTTTTCATCATCAAACTGAGCTCTGCATGGTTCCTGAGGATAATATCCAATTCAGTTTTTCCTTTTGCACACAGGCCGAGAACAGGTTTCTGGTCTGGTGGAGAATGCCATCAGTGGAAAGTCGATGGGTACTCTGATTTACCAACCCTCTGGCTGTGGAGAGCAGAACATGATCCACATGACCCTGCCTGTCATTGCAACCACGTATTTGGACAAAACCAACCAATGGGAAGCTGTTGGCTTTCAGAAACGAGCTGAGGCCCTCCAGCACATAAAAACTGGTAAGATGAAAGTTCTGAGTTCAGAAGCTTAATTTATTTTCAATGGGAAGTCATACGTCATTCACAAACCAAACATCCATTTTTCTATACAGGTTACAACAACGAGCTAGCATACCTAAAAAGTGATGGCTCTTTTGCTGTATGGGCTAACCATGGAAGCAGCACCTGGTGAGGTCATCTACATTATCAATCCATCCATCCATAAATTTACCTGTAAATGTTGACATACACCTTCTTTCTTACATACAACTGAGCCAAAAGCAACAAGCCAAAGTTAGGTCATTAGCACATTTTGGTTGAAGCGCTGTAAGAAAACTGTCTTTGTTATAAAGACTTTCATGGCATGGATACACTTTTTAAAAGGGTCAAAATGGTAAATGGCATATACTTGTATAGCACCTTCTACCTTCCGACGAGGGCCCAAAGCACTTCACAGTCACAGACCCATTCACACACATTCACACACTGATGATGGCTCCACTGCATGAACGGATCAAAATGTCATTTTGAGGTTCTTTATAGTGAGGAATGAACAGTAAAATGTATTTAAAACCTCAAAAAGTAGAATTTTCACGGTAGAGCCCCTATAAGTATTTTAGCAAGTTTAACATTTTGCAAATAGCTTTAGTATTTTCATCATTCAATCTAGTTTTTATTATTTATTTACATAAACATTGTAGTTAAAAGAGGCTCAAGTATTTCAGTTGTGAGGCCGCTATGCTACAGCTTTTAAAATGTATTCTACCATTATGGATGAATATTGAAAGACTGACACAATACAGGCATGCGTCAGCTGCAGTTCCAGTCAGTGTGTGCGGCGCTGGGTGAGGCTGGGGGCGGAGCTGCCTCACTCAGTGCTGTCAGGCAAATTTGAACAGGAAACTCGTAAGTTTGATGCTTTTTTCCTGAAGAAAGGTTGAAAACCCACAGAGGAAAAGGCAATCATAGAAAAGACATGTATAAAAAAATTTATTTTTAAAAAGTATATTCATCTTGTTTAATTTATGCATTTTTTTTAGCTATTTTGTGCTGGTGAGGCTCAGCCTCACCTCCCCCAACTGACTACAATTCACTGATATATAGTGTTTCACTAACTTTTTAAAAGGCTCAGGGAGCTTCACAGTCACCGTCTCATTCACCCATGCTCACACATTCATACACTGCACCCTGCTTTAAGATACGTTCATATCGGGCATGCGACACATTCTAGAACGCTCTAAACCAGGGTTCTTTGAATGTGCAAAAAGCCCACAGTGTTTACACTGAACAAGAAGGAAGGGGCTTCTTCATTTTATTGTCAAGTATTCTCTGGCACATGTACGCCATTTACAGGTGAAAGAAGTTTGGTACGAACTGTAAAGTGGTTCAAATCTTGTGAGTCTTGTTCCAGGATTTTTTTTCACATTTCTACTCTGATATATAAAAGGACTTGGTGTCATACGATTCCAGTGGGGCAAAACCCACAACAATGAATTCCTCTATCATGGTCAATATTCAAATGATTGGAGCTTCCGTGAATTAGAATACATCCATAAGTCACTACCAATTTAGAGTCCTTGATTGGTCAAAGTTCAACCTGGTTTAACTTTTAATGAACATTCAAAGGCTGCATGTTTTCTACGCAGAGACATTAACAAAACGCGCATCAAAGCGTGCTTACATAGACTTTTCTTTGGCAGTGGCTGCTTGAATGCATATTGGAGAGGGTGGTTTGAACATGGCTTCACATTGGTGCCTACCTCAACCACCAGGAGCATTATGAGGTTCAGTGCCTTGCCCGAGGACATATGGGCAGACAAGGCAGGAACTTAACTTGCTATTCCTCTGATCAGAGGTTCCCTGCTCTGCCTCTTAACCACAGCCAACCTTTCAGACTATTTGTTAATCTGTAACTTCTACAAAGCTGGCTTTGTTAATTGTTAATTGGTCAAGCCTCCAGGCTTTAGTAATAGATTTTTGAAATAAGGTAAATAGGTTTTGTGTTTTTGACACAATCAGTCTAGATCCAATCTGTTAAACTGAACCTCTGCACTGTCTTCTTTATTCCACAAGGTTAACAGCTTATGTTGTCAAAGTGTTTTCCTTGGCCAACAACCTGGTAGCCATCAAAAAGGAACATATTTGTGATGCTGTAAAGTTCCTGATCCTCAGAGCTCAGCAGCCTGATGGCGTTTTCACAGAAGTTGGAAAAATGTACCATGGAGAGATGATTGTAAGTGAACCCACTGATCTTTTTCAAGTGTTTCACATCCAACTTTCCAACTTAGACTAAGTTAAGACTCTACTTATATTTGTGTTCCCTCCAGGGTGATGTTCGTGGCTCTGACTCTGATGCCTCCATGACAGCGTTCTGCCTCATTGCCATGCAGGAGTCACGCACGCTCTGTGCAGCCACAGTCAATGTGAGTTTCTGATTTTAAATGTAAATGCATTTATCTGAATTCATTTTTTGCAAATTGCAGTTATATTTTCTCAGGAGCTTTTGCAGCGGTCACGGCTGTAGCGCGGCCGTTTCCCTAGCCAGTCTGCGTTTGTACCACTCCTTACAATGTCTGTTTAGCGGCTGAGTGTGGGAGGACACTTTTACACACAATGAAGCTGTGCTCTGGCAGTGTAGTGGGAGTGGAATGGACTTCGGCGTCTGTATCACTGCAATTTCATGAACATGCATAAAGTTAGCACATCTAAACGCGTGTGGCAGATTTTCTAAATTTTTTAACTGTGATATGGCCGTCAAATCCTGTAGCCTGGTGCTTCTAGATTTGAGAGTGTAAAACTAAACAAAGAAAGAATTCTATATGATGTGTCTCAACAATGCTATTACATTAAAGAGGTGTGATGCTGCTGAGGCTGAGCTCTGATAAGTTTTAGTAGAATTTCCCAATCACCCCTTTTACATGTTGACTCACCTTCTAGTGTTATGCCAAGCTGGTTGGATCGGAGTGCCACCATGGCAGTTGTTTATGTGACTTCATTCAGAATTCAGTCATGTCCTCGATCTTTTAACTCTTAACCCCAGACTACCTACAACTGGGGTTATAGCCAAAAAACGGCAATGCTTTCAGCAATCAGATGGAATTTCTCTAAAGAAATTGTAATTCTAGTGTATCTTATTTTTTGCCTTTCAATAGCTCTAGGAAAGTCATTCTGATTCTCTTAGTCCATGTTTATTTTCAAATTTAGGCCAGTTCCTAGAATTATTGATGGTGTCCTATGATTTGAATTTTATATGATAAATGGTAAATGGCGCATACAGCGCTTTTCTACTGTCTTTCGAAGGCCCAAAGCGCTTCACACTCCCATTCACACATTGATGGTCACTGCACTGCCAAAAACTGGTGCCAACCTTCCACCAGAGGCCAATTTGGTGTCAAGTGTCTTTCCCAAGGACACTTTGACACATAGGCAGGCAAGCCGCGAATCGAACCCGCAATCTTCCAATCAGGAGTCGACCGCCTTACCGCTGCACCACGTCCGCCCCCATATAGTAATTCCTAAATGATTAGTGGAAAACTCCCCAATATATCTGATATTTCACAAGGGTTGCTAAAACTCTTTCAAGAATAATGAAATTGTACTCGACAATTGCAGTCCTTCCAAATCTTGCCACCTCTCTAATGAATACCAGCTTTTAATCATTGAGGCTTTACTCTTTTTGATCATTTTTTTCTTCCCCTTCTGTATAGACTCTACCAGGCAGCATCGACAAGGCAGTTGCTTACCTGGAGAAACGACTGCCCAGCCTTACAAATCCTTACGCTGTTGCGATGACATCATATGCTCTGGCTAATGAGGGAAAACTAAACCGCGAGATTCTCTACAAGTTCGTTTCTCCAGGTGCCGAAACAAAAATCCTCCAACAAATATCACTGTTGATTCTAGGATTTAAACTATGGTCAATGTTTCTTTTCTTTTTTTTTTTATTAAGTTGAATATTTGCCCCATGTTTGGGATGTGCCGTGATGATGGTTTTTCTCTTGTCTCCCAGCGTTGTCCCACTGGCCTGTTCCTGGAAAACAACTCTTTACCCTTGAAGCCACAGCTTACGCTCTACTGGCTTTGGTCAAGACCAGGGTGAGCTCATCCTTCATCCAGATTAAGAATCGTGTTTGTGCTAGTTCACATATTTAGTCAAAAACAAAAGGTTTCCTGCTTTTAAGCTATATTTTGAATCAGTATGTAAAGAGTACATTTCGTTTTATTTATTTTGTCTCTTTCTTTTTATTTTACCTTTGCTGTCCAATATCTCCACAAACATAAGAACTGAGGGTCTCTTGTGTTGCACAGATGTTACTGTTACAATAGGGGGATATGTAACATCAGACACATGAAGTGTATATTTGTATAAACTCCTTTTGTATTTGTGTCAAGTCTTTTGAAGATGCCAGACCTGTTGTGAGATGGTTCAACCAGCAGCAGTTTGTTGGTGGGGGCTATGGATCCACCCAGGTTAGAAATAGTTTTGGCTTCTTTTAGTGACATGAATTCAAAATCTTTCTGGGCTTATAAATCTGTTTTTTCTCCTGTAGGCTACAATAATTGTGTACCAAGCTGTAGCAGAGTACTGGACCAACGCTCAAGAACCAGAGTATGATCTGAAAGTGGATATCTTGTTGCCAGGCAGATCAAAGCCTGACAAATATGAATTCAACCGTGACAACAGCTACGCTACAAGAACCTCTAAAGTGAGATCTTGCTGCTGTTGCACATAAACTCTGTTTTTTTTCTTTGTTTATGTATGACTGAGTGTGTCCCTGCAGATCAAAGACATAAACAAAGATGTAAAAGTGAAAGCCACGGGATCAGGAGAAGCCGTTGTCAAAGTAAGGATTACGTTTGCTTCTGAAGGAGTTCCAAATTTGATTTAAACGTGAAATATGGCCTATATGTCCTACATAAAAATGAAGTGCGCAATCAGTAACCATAAAGACAAAAGTTGTTTCCCTGAAGACTTCACCAACTAAATGTCTCTAATTTACAACACAGTGATCAGAATACACTTTAATTTTCTTAAAAAAAAAAAAGAGTTTTTTTCTTAAAACTCGAGAAAATAGTAGGTATGTCAGTAGGTCGCAAAGTTAGTTTAAAACAGGCCAGTAGAACTGTGTCCAGTTCTATCTGAATGAACACTTTTCAAGTATGTAGTTGTAGAGTTAGATAAGCCAATTCTTCTGTAACAGCTCTGGTACATCGCCTGTCTGTCCTGGGAGAGGATCTCTCCTTCGTGCAAACATCCCTGAGGTGTCTTCTTTTTGCCCTTTCAATCTTATTATTTTTTAGGAGTTTTTTCTTACTGAGAAGGAAGATCTAAGGGCAGGGATAACCAGTTTAGTTTGGTCTGTTTAGTTTGGTTTAGCGATCAGCAATTGTTTATATTTTATGACCGACTTCCTGTTTTTGTAAAATTATCAGTATGAAGCCCAATGAGACAATTGTTTTGTGATTTGGGGATTATAAATAAAATTGAATTGAAATATACTAAAAAAAAAAAAAAAAAAGAAATCAGACCGATTTTTCACTTATTACAGAAATAATGAAACGCATTGATTAAAAAAAGAAATTAAATAAAAAGCAAAGACTCACTTTTGTCACATTTGATTAATTAAAAATAGTGAATATTGACGAAATTTGAGAAAAAGAAGATTCACCTACAAAGAGGGGAGGGTGTTATTGTCCAAAGTCTAAACTTTAAAAAGCTTACCTCGTGTATAGAAATCTGTTTGAACACGGGATTTAAGATGGGAAGCGGGAGGCTTATTTCAGTTGTGCTTCTGATTTAAAACCACTGTGCTGCTCTAAAAATTGTCTTTAGGGGTGTTCTCCTCTTTTGCGTCTTACCAGGTGCAGACAATTGATCCATTAATTTGATTTGGTTACTATCTGGATTAATCTTTCTTGTCTTGCTTGTACAGATGGTATCTTTGTACTATGCCCAACCTCAAGAAAAGGAAAGTGACTGCCAGAAGTTTGACGTATCAGTGCAGCTGCTTCCAGGTAACTTTGTGTCTAAAGTTTTACAGTTTCATTTTTTTAAATATATAATAAAACGTTTCTTTCTGCAGATAAAAACAATGGAGATCAAAAGGTCTATAAGCTTCAGATAGAAGTTTTGTAAGTATACCAGTCCCATTATTTTTGCTCTGCTCCAATTCTCTTCAGTTTCTTCACAGTGCTCTCATGTACAGATACAAGAACAACGAACGTGATGCCACCATGTCCATCTTAGACATCGGCTTGCTGACAGGCTTCACTCCAAACCTGGATGACCTGAAAGCTGTAAGAGTGTAAATCAGTTGATGAGATTGAACGAGTGCTCTAAACCAATGATGACTTGTACTTGTGTCTGCAGCTGTCTGGAGGACGTGCCCCGATCATTAGCAAGTATGAAATGAACACAGCTCTTTCAGAACGAGGCTCACTCATCATCTACCTGGATAAGGTTTGACCCCAGGCTGTTTTTATTAATGTCTGCATATTCAGAATCCTCCCCATTTTTTGGAACGCTTATTTCAGAATTGAGTCATTTAATTCTGTTTTACACAATTGTGAGCTAACAATAGGGGAAAAGTCAGTTTGACGCATGGAGATAGGGACTAAGTTATGATTGCAGTCACGTCTATTAAAAAGTCAAACGAATATATATATATATACACAGTGTGTGTATATATATATATATATATATATATATATATATATATATATATTCAAGAATGGCAATTCAATGAACATTTGTAAACATCTATTAACAAGATTAAAAGTACGTTGGCTCACATGACCACACAACTAACAGTCTGCTTGTCTAAGAGTATTCCCAAATTACAGCAAATAAGAGACACCTGAATTTCATGTTCCTGCAGGTTTCTCACACCAGACCAGATGAAATCAGTTTCAGGCTGCAGCAGACCATGCAGGTGGGCGTTCTTCAGCCAGCAGCAGTGTCTGTCTATGAATATTATGAGCGTAAGTACAAGCTGCATCTGTTCTTATCAGGGTAAAGTTAAGTACCGTTAGAGTCAATAATATGAAACTTTTCTCTTAGAAAGGGCTGTACCGAGTTTTAATCCAGGGTGCTCGGGTACTTTCGCGATCTGCTCCCGAAAATCCGAGTTATGAAATAATTTGTGGACGTCACAGGTAGGGCTGATTTTGGCGATCTTTTTATAAAATAATAAAATAAATTTGTTAGTAAAATCTGGATTCAAAATTATTATGTGTCCAATGTGATGTATTTTTTCCTTTCTGGCATCCCAGATTAAATGTTATTTATTTTTTTAAGTTAACGAAACTTGAAAAAACAAAGCCGAAAGAGCCCCGCGTTTGTAAACCGAAAGTAAAAAATTTTTTAGTTGCGGAGAAAAAACTCCGGTTTTTCAAAGTAAAAATTAGCGAGACAATGTTTTTCTCCGTTCAAAAAACTTGGAGGACTGGAAAATTCTGTTTTCCACTGACATAACCTTTCCTGAAAAATGAAATTAGCTTTTAACATTGAGCTTTAATCTCAGTGGTTTTACATTCTTTTTTTAATTTTCAAAAGTAAAACTTTTCAACAAGTTTTAAGCAAAATTAACTAAAAACCTCCATCTTATTCCTGAGAAGCCAGGAACTCGTGCTTGCTTAAGGGCCCTGAATGTAAAACAACGTGAATCAGCTGATTTCTGCATTGGCAGTAAAATTACTTTTTTACACGGGTTTCTGCACCTGACTATTTGGAACTGACAAAAGAAGGATTAAAAAAAATGTTGCACAAGACATTCATCCTAAGTCAACCGTTTGTTAGCTGATCCAAAACGTACAGTTGACTTTGTTTTAAACTGTGCTTTAAAGTGTTTTTGTTTTTTTTACTGCTGCAACAGAAGACGTGTCAAATCAGCAAAATGAGCGAACAAAAATCTGTGAGAGCATCTGAACCTTTTTTGGGGTTTTTTAAGATCAAACTTGTTTTTTGAATTTTGAATCTATTTATGCCCTTCTAAATAATTGTACAATTGTTTTGGTGAAGTTTAATACAAAATATTTTCATTCCCCTCTCCATCTAGTTAAAATTAAATTCCTCATAGCCAAATAACATTTAAAATCTTAAAAAGTTTTAGAATCGTGGTTCCAGACTCGTTTGAAATCGTTGAGCCCTTATTCGTGAGTTCGTATCTGGATCGCCACCTAAGCAACGATCCACAAAGCCCCTAATTTGACAAATAACTTTTTTCATCTTTTTCCCAGGAAAAACACCTTGTGGTTGAAATTTACCATCAGAGAGGGAAGGAGGACAAAGCTGCTGCGGCCTCTCTGAGAAGATGATGGACTTTGGCAACCGTGTTTGCCAAGAAAGGTAAACCTAAAATACAAATTGTGTGTCCACAGGCAAAGGTTTGGCCCTGGGGTTTTGCTTTGGCGCCCCTAAGGGCCAAAACAGTTGATTTGGCAATCCCCCCACCTAGGTCAACCCCCTGGACATAGAAGCAACATTTTTCCCCAACCTTTTAATTATGTTTGCAATACTTAATTCCATTTTAAAATTCCTCAAAAAACTTTGAAATTAACCACTAAGGAAAAAATTGTTTAAGTAATAGAACTCCCAATTTGTTGGACCAAATCCCACAAATCTTCTGCATATTGGAGACTGAAAAACCAACCACTGTACTGCCACTCAGCACACATTGACCTTTTACTTGATTTACTTACTTTGAACTTTTTTACTAAGATGCATTACACGTTGTGTTAAAAGGTTTGATGTCATTTTGTTTTTAAGTTTCAAAAGTAGTACTTAAAAAAAAAACAAAAAAAAAAAACTAGATAGCCAGTTATATGGGGGGTTCCAAACAAACGAACCTTTGCTTAAGTCAGTTTTTCCTTTTAGGACCTCCATTAAAACGAATACAAGTGCTACAGATAGTCATTTAAGACAGTAATTGCATTTTGACTCGTTTATTTATCTTTTTTTCATTGCTGGTTGTTGTTTTCACCTGGACTTGGAACTGCCAAACAAAAGCAGTGGATTATGCCCCATATGGTTGCACAAGACATTCATCCAGACTAGTCAACCGTTTTCAGCTGCAGTAAAATGTACATTGACTTCTGTTTTAAACAGTGTGCTCATGCAGTTTGCTTATTTTTTAGAGAACTGCAGCATGCAGAAGAGCGGTCAAATCAGCAACGATGAGCGAACACCTAAAATCTGTGAGAGCACAGAGACCAGTAAAATTGAGTATGGTAAGATCTACGCTATATTTACAACTGTTTGAGAGTACATCTTCCCTATGCATAATCTAAAAATGACAGCTGCCTCTGTCTCCTTCCAGCGTACAAAGTTCTAGTGGAAGATGTTGTCCATCAACCGTCTATTGACATCTATGCCATGAGGGTGCAGGATTCCATCAAAGAAGGTTGGTATTAATCTGCAGCCGTTTCCTCTGACACCACCAAGGCAGTTTTCAGAGCAGTTTATACTGATTGAAGCTCTCCTAGATCTGGGTTAGGGCTGGTCTATTGGGCCTACACTATTTGAGTTCAGTGGTCTGGGTGGGTTTAGCCTGACATCCACAATACTTTTTCATAACAAAGTACTGCCAATGAATTCATCTGACCACCAAGTGGTGAGAAATTTACAGCAGTTCAACAGCTGCAGGTCTGAGGTCAGATGGATGGCTCCAAAATATACCACTGACTCTCTGCCGCAAATCCATGTGCACTGATGAACATCCTTCTGCTCAAACATATTGTTTATTATGAAAAAACTGACCACCAGAGAAATCCAATGACACAACACCCATTGGGTTCAGGTCCCAAATGCTGTTCTTTTAAATGACCCCTCCAGCCTTATATACAAACACTAATGAAAGTATCCACACCAACCTGTCATCTCTTATGTGGTAGAGACATAAGAAACTTTTTAGTAAAAAAAGGTCTCAGAACCTAAACTTTGCATGGACACAGGCCAAATGCTCTCAAGCTAGTTTGGCTCAACATCCTGCACAATTTAAGAATCCCTTTTGTCTGACAAGTCATACTCCATTCCTTAATCTAATCCTATATTGATGACTAAGATCTGACATCACTGGAGCCTCATAAACCCTCCTTCAGGTTGTGGGGCAATAAAAACTGAATCTCTTTTAGCTTTTTAGGGCTGGGGAAGCCTGGGTCACATACTTTGACTGCATAAAATAACTGAACTAAGTCATGTTCCAAATAGGAAGTACCTGCTGGTTCCAAAAAGCAGAAATCCTGTACACTTGTATTGAGAAACAAACAACTATTACTCGGGCATTTTTTATTTTTTAATTGTATAAATTTCTTTGTCACGTTGATCAGGATAGATATTGTTTAGTCTACCTATTCCTTTTTTTTATTGGCAGTTTCTTTTTATTGTATATTGTATTAACTGTACAAATGGGAAACTAAACCAATAAACTTGAATCTTGAATTACAATTGTCAGAATAAGCATTCTTGTTCTGCCAACTTAAAAAAAATTATTACATGGTTCTGCAAATCAATTTTTAGTTATATTTCTTTATTGTAAGTTTGTCAAGTTATGAACTTAGTCAGATGTCTCCATATAATTTTGAGGTCTTGCTTTGAACGTTCGAAACATTTGGTTGACAGATTCTCCCAAGCCTGGTTTCAAGTGGTAAGGTTGAGGTTTTCAACAAGCTCACTCCTGAATGGTTAGAGTGGTTGCCACAGAAACAATGACTCAGATTGACTTGGATCAATTACTGGTAACAGAAATTGTCTCGCTCCAATATGGTGGCATCCAAATCATAAAGAATATTGACAGAATTTACTTGTCTTTGCTTTTTTCTATGAATGATGTCTCACTATGTCCAGTTCTCATATACAGTTGATGGTCACTCAGGCAGAATCCTCATTACAAGGCTACATACTCAGATCCCAGTCTGGAGCTTTGATGACAGCAATCTGAATAACATTACAAATGTAATATCGCATACACTTTATCCTAAACTACGAGGTAATCTCATTTCAATTGTCCCTCAATTGGAAACAAAATGCTAAAGCATTCAAACTTTAACCGCATGGTGAAGTGATTCAATCTAAGCACTAGAATAAAATTCATCTTTATGTTGTTAGGAACAATAGCCACTACCTTGGAGGTGCAGATTTCATCCATGGGTTCTTCATGCTCATCAGCACACAGCAGAGAATGTATTCTTAATGTTCACTTAATGTTGCCTAGAGCACTCCTCACATTCTATCCCGAGGGTCTAAGTTACGTGCTTTCTCTAAGTCAGACTGATTTGGACCGGATTTTTGAACTCCACTATTGGCACCAAAATTTGTGATGGTCTTGGCTTATAATCCAAATTGCAAATGTATTTAGTATGCAAGTTCCCCCTCTCACACACTTTTCTTAATGTTTATTTTTGCAGGAAGTACAGATGTTGGTCCCATGGGAAAACTGCGGCCATTCCTCAGTTATCCCCATTGCAGAGAGGCTTTGAATCTGGTGAAAGGCAAAACGTACCTGATCATGGGATCATCCAGAGACATCCACAGGGATGAAAAACAACAAACGTAAGTCTGACATATCGGTGTCCACTAATATCCACAAAAAACTCAAAATGACTAGGACCAGGGGTGTTCAAATCCAGGCCTCAAGGGCCAGTGTTCTACATGTTTTCCAACCAACCTGCCATTAAAGCTCCTTATTGGCCAAACACACCTGATCCAGGTGATAAGCACCAAATCAGGGTTTCTTGGAAAACCAACGCAAAGCTGACTCTTAAGGCCTGGATTTAGACATAACTGTGGTCATCAATGAATGTTGCACCGCGGTTAAATCACTCATCCACTTTTTCTTTGTTTTCAGATATCAGTACGTCCTTGGAGAGAGAACTTGGATTGAGTATTGGCCAACGGATGAGGAGTGTCAAGGAGAAGAACACAGACCCACATGTCTGGGCTTAGATGAGATGCTGGAGCAGTACAGGGTCTTTGCATGTCAACAATAAAGAGGAAAAAAAGCTTCCCCTTTGTGTGTTTTTTTTTCCTGTTAAACAATGTATGTAGAATAACATTTACAAACTTGTGTTGAGCTGAAAAAGCCCTTCCTGTGAAAGAACTGCATCTTTACTGTCAGTGATATCATGGCAAATATTAAAATATTCTTCTATATTATTCTTCTTTTTTCTGATTTAATATAAAATGAATAATCTGGAGGGAGTATTACGAAAAGAGCATCTGTCAATCTGACCTCTTCACTATATCTGTCCTTGTTTTCTCTTCATGTTTTGATTTTACAGTTAGATGACAATAAAGACGTGTTCATACTATTAACTTATGCCATTTCATTTTCTTTAAAAAAAAAAAAAAGGAATTGTCGTTCTCCTAATCTGTTTCAGACATCAGGTGACGGACAGACAGCTCTCCTCTTAGGGGTACAGGAGGTGTTTTAGCTTTGCTAAAGAAAGGAAACAACCCAGAAAGCAAAGAACGATAAGAAATTAAAGAAATTCCTTAGGGAAAAAAAGTGTTTTTTAATCTGAGGTTGTTTTTTTATGTTGTGACTTCCTCACTGTTTGCAGTTAATGCCAATTTGATCAATAGAGTTAAAAAACTAGAAGATGATTTTGTTCAGCTTTTTTTTATTAAACAGGGGTTTATTTGCCAAAGGTTAACAAGTGTATCTGGGACATTTTAGACTGTAATGTGGCACATAGTCAGGTTGCACCTGTGATGACGCCAAAAGTTAACTCATTGCTCTTTGAATCTACTGTAAGAAATATGGACAAGCAAAGACTCCTTGTTGCTCAAAAGCAACTTTGTGATATTCAAGACAAAATGAACACTAGTTTACAAACAGACGAGACCCCCAAATACAGACAAAAATATTGTGCGAATGTCTTGGATGATGAGGAGAAAAACTCGTCTCTGCTAGGTAAAGTTTAACACTTTGCTTTAAGATCAAAGTGGGTGTCTCAGTTATCTACTTCTAAGCTGGAACAACTAGTGGGTGAATAAAGGAGCCGGAGGCCAAATTTAAAGAGAGGGAGGCCAGTACCATAAAGCATCATACAGCAAAGCAACAAAAGGCAGTATAGGTTTTGGCCGAAAGCAGGAGAAAAAAATTTGAAAAGAAGAAAAACTTGACAGAAATAATCATTGATGCAGGTCTATGGAAATCAGAGAAATATCTTGATAGCAAAATGGAGCAGTTTGACAGTGATGCTGAGAGATTCCGAGCCCTTAAGGGGAAGGAAGGATGTGTTCTTTGTTTCCAGAAAAGACAGTACAGGGAAAGCTAAAGTTAAGCCATGGACTGAACTTAATCTGTTGTTTCTCGTCCAATCTGCTGTGGCTGCAGGTTCTTTCCAGACTGCATCCAAGTAGGGCTGGGAATCTCAGGGTAACTCACGATACCATGCGATTCACAATACATGGCTCACGATATAGATGAATCTCGATATGGCAAACACTGCAATAATCATATTACCATGGTAATCTATGATATGCAAAATATTTGTATTTTCTGCAAAAAATAAAAAATGTTTTTTTGAAGAATTTAAAACATGATATGTTAATCTAACGTCCTTTCCAACATTAGAATAAAAATAAAAAATTAATATGAATGTGTCTTTACAATAATAGCATATATTTTAAGGAAAAAATGCTAAAAAGCTCAAGTTAAGACCTAAAATACAGAGCATATTATATGGCCATCTCACTTCAATCAAAAAAAAAAAACCATGCTGCTTTTTAAATCCCTTCTCATTTTGACAGATAATTTAATATTATTGAGGTATAATATCAATGTCCAGTCTGTTTATTGTTCATTATTTTACAATACTTGCTTCCATATTAATTTCCCCTCCTTTTTATCATATTTTTCTGCACTTTTCTTTGATAAACAACACTTACTAAAGTCACATGCTCTAAGTCTGTACCGCTAGGATACTCACCTGTTGGATCAATAATGACGCTAGACGTCTCATCTGGACAGTCAGACGGTGCACACTTCTCCGCAGGAATTTGATATATATTATCATGGTGTTTAGACAGGTTACTGCGGTTACTGCCCTTATAATCCATGTTTGTTACAATAGAAACCCCGCGCACTGCCTGCATCTAGTTTAGAAAATACAGACAGCTTGGAGCTGTTCGCTCGAGGCCGCTCTACAGCCTGTGTGGGAGCGCACGAGGAGGCTCGGCCCTCCCCTCTGCGTACGGAGAAAGCAGCTGGGAACAGAGAAGTCCACCCTGTGATCGCGTTAGGGCAAAAAAACCTATCGGTCTGGCAAAAATTGATGAAGTTTCACAACGGCATCCTCACATTTCATCGTTGTTCTCATGTAAAGCACCCCCTGGTTGACTTTTTTGGTATTATTATAAGAAACCGATTCGGGGAAAGAGGACTGCGAGTTGAAATATTGCGATAGTTAGCCATACCGATATTTTGTCCCAGCTCTATATCCAAGTGTGCCCAAGAAAAAAAAGACCATCTCATTCTTGCAAGGAAAAAGAGTACACTACTTATTTGCAGATGGTGAAATCTACATTGGAAAAGTTATTTCCCAAGATCCTGGATTTCCCTCCTGGTTTAATGTAGTTTACGATGGAGATGATGCTGTGTACAGCCACAGACTGATGGATGACAACAAGGATGGAAGTCTGGAGATGAAAATAAAAACCTACAAGGTGCGCAACAAATCGCAGGGTTTGATTGGATTTGCATGAATAGTTGCAATCGCAGCTTCACAAAATCCTGGAGGAACTGATGATTCCCACAGTATGAAGGCAGTGAAAGACTTTTCAAACTTTAAGCTCCTGCTGATGGAGCTATGAGGCAAGCATTTGAAATATTCCCTAAATATTTGATTTAGCAGATTTTGCACACTGCATGTCATGTAAAGCTCCTTACCACAGGATTTGTAGAACCCGAAGTGCACCCAAACATTTGCCTTCATTGACAACGGGACGAGAGGAATCTCTTTTTCTTCTCCCATGTTGTAGGATATGCTCAGTATGCTCGCTCTCATCCAGAGAAAACAAACTACTGTGGCCGTTTCATGACAAACATTTTGGCTTGCAAGTAAGCCAGCAGGTTCGAGTCATTAAATGAAATATATAAATGCAGGAATATGGAAAGAAAAAAAACGGTTCTTGGATATCTAGAATCGATTCCGGATCATTAAATGAGAATCTAGATTCAAATGTGAATCAATTTTTTCCCCCGACTCCCCTATCATTTAGGCGAATTTTAGTTAATATTATAAATCTGAACTAGGGCTGGGCGATAAAACGATAATTATTGATATCGCGATAGAACATTTTTTCGATAGAAGAATGAGTCTATCGCGATAGACTTTTATTTTGAAGGGTCCGCAAATAACACTTGCTAGCGAACATTTTCTCCTATTTGACGAGTAAAATTTAGAGAGTTAGTCGCCACAGGGAGAGTAAGTGTTTGTATCTAATTATTGAGTTTATTAGCTCTCATTTCTGTCATTTTTTGGACTCCACTCCGCGTCCTTCGTCTGCATGAAAGGTAAACAAACGTGCACGAGCCGACTTCTACCAGCAACCCCGCTGTTGCTGCGTACCTCGCGCCCCGTGCGCTTTATTACAGTCAATCGTCTGTCCACGCCGAATGCATTTGGGGTCAAATTAATTTACTGTACACTGTATTAGTTTTAACAAGCGTCAGATTTGATGCTTGTCGGTCATTAGAAAGTCTGTGGCTCTGACGCCCCGCTGAGTGTGGGAGAAACTTCTGTCAAAACTTTTCTCTAACTCTTCGTGAAGAACGCGGATACCGAGAGATTGATTTATCTTGAAGAGCTGAATAAAAACATCGGTACACATCTCCGTGTCTGAGTTCAGGAGACCTTCCAGTGAGGAGCGGCCGCTGTTGCACTCCTGCAACCGGTTGGCAAGAGCCGACAGGTAAAGCTAAGGCAAGCCGTTTGGGTCAAAATTCACCAGGAAAAACGCGGGTATGGCAGTGCGTCACCTGGACATGTACTATGGTTAATAATACTTATTTGACATATTTAAATGTTGCCACAGTTAGTTTCAATACAACAATTAATACCAAAAGTAATGACAGTTTAATTTCAAAATTGCAGTTTAATTTGGTGGGATAGCATATTAACATTCCCTTTTCTCAGTTTTTGCAGACTTGTCTCCAGACATGTACATGTAATCAGAAAAATACATGTTTTGTTTATGCTCAAAGTTCAAAATGTGTGAGTTAATGCTTTTAAGTACTTTTTTTTAAACATATATTTTTAACTTTTTAAAAAAAGTAATTTTAGGCTTTCATCTTCTTTTTTTTGTTGTTTTTTTTACTTGTTACTGATCTGAAAAATGATCCAAACCGTGACCTTAAAGCCGTGACACGATCCAAGCCGTGTGTTTTGTGATCTGTTACACCCCTACTAAATACAACAAAAATAATTTGTAGTATATTAATACATTTTTATTATATGAACCCTGAAAACATTAGAATTTATTTGTAGACTTAATGCTTTGTTTTTTAATGGAACTGAAGAAACAATTTAGTAGTCTAATATAAAAAAATATAGTCAAATATTGTTATTTGGTTTATATCGTCACCAATATCGTTATCGCGCAATATGTAAAAAGCTATATCGTGATATAAAAAATCCCATATCGCCCAGCCCTAATCTGAACTGTCTTTTATTTTGAAAAATCTTTTATTTTAAAACGTGACCGGCCTTATCAGTTATATTTCTGTCACTTGGATAATAAATCAGTAAAGCGGCGAGTTTTACCCTAACAATAGGGGGTAAAAAACATTTTCCTGCCCCAAATTGGGTCTGGTGGCTTTCAGATGACTTTTGGGCTGGAAAACTATAATCTGGCAACACGGTTGCCAAGTTTTCCCATTAGTTACTATCCCCACAATAAAGGCGATCAAGTTCTTGGTCTTTTGAGCTCATTTTAATTATATAATTAATTATTTATTTATTAATATTATTTCTTTTGTTCTGAATTAACAGATCTATCATTCGTGGTCACCAAATTTAGTCTCAGGCTTGTGGTCCCTACACATATCTACTCAGTGAGCACACAAAAAATATATAAATCTGTACCTTGGTAAAGCAATACTTCCACTCTGTTCACTGTGTGGTTCCTCGATGTCCTCGTCTCTCCCAAAGATGCAGGTGAGCCAACCTGACTGCAACACGTCTCCTTCTCCAGGTGATCAAGCACCCTCCAGCAGGTCTGCCTCCTCCTGATTTAAAGACAGGGTCTTCAGTCTTCACAGTGTAGTCTCAGGTCCTCCTTAGATGCTTACCAGTCCGGCAACAACTCAATGGAGCTAGTTGGTCCGTGTGGGTGGAGGAAAACAGCTCAGTCTCGATAGCTAGCACGTGTTATGTTAGCTAAGAGCTTACCTAGTTAGCCATTAAAAGTCACTTCCAAAGCTCTGCGGACTTTCATCAAATAAAAACAAACTTCAGGTTATCCGTAGATACAGGAATCTAAACAGAAACTCTACACTTTACCTTTTTTTTCTTTTTTTTTTTTTTATACTGCTAGCACTCACGAAAAAAAACGAGCAGACGTGCCTTTATTTTGTTACTTTTTCTGGATCTCCTTTCCTCCGCGCCTTCTCACAGATCACTCCGCCTCTCTCTCTACGAGTGTCAAAAACAATGGACTTCAGACAGGGAGCATCTAAAATAGTTCCCAAATTTCTGAAAACACAAAATTACTAACACACCAAATAAGTAAATAGATTTAAAGAAGTGAATCATTTTATTCTTTGTCCTACAACCACAAGTTATAAACCCTTTAAAGCCCCCCTCCAACAAAAATCATGTTTTTTGAGTTTTTAACTTGTATGTGTGGCACTTTTCTTCTGAAAGAGAAATAATATAAGAAATAATTTCATGTTTACATCTCCAAGTATTTCTCCTTTTGAGTCGCTGTCGATCAAAGTGCCAGAGAAAAACTGTGTTTGAATTCATGAGCTTTTCTTAAGTCACGAAAGCTAGCCCGAATGCAGCTGTAGAGGCTGAAAAGAGAAGATAACATCTCACTTCTGTGCTGTAAAGGACTTTAATTCAGTGAAAGGACATACTGATGTTAGCTTTCATTATTTTCCCAAGAAATCTTAGTAAAAAAATTGATTGGATTTATTGGTCACAACAAGTTAATAATTATTCGATTATTATTTGCGGAAAAAGATACATTTTTCAACTGGACGTATTTTAAATGTGTCCAAGACGGGACTTTTTTTTTTAAGTTGGCCCCACGTATTTAAAAATAAACTGAAATGCATGTTCAACTACTTTGGGCTGCTGGGTTGACTCACCACACATGTCTTGTTGGGTCTCGTGATACTACAGCATGCTACCTCCTCCCTTTTACTGCAAAAAAAAAAATTCACTTCTTATATTTACTGCAGAAATCATCTGACACCGCCATGCTGACGTTACAGAATCTATCAGACTCCGTCTTCCCGTTTTTAAGAAATTCATCAGACTCCATCTTCCATCAGCCCCTTTTAGAGCCTAGGATTTTCTATGTTCTGGGACATTCGGTCATTCTTCTATTTTAACCAAAGACACACTCAGCCCCTGTTGTCTTTCTTCTTCGGCTCCCGGTCCTGACCGGTGGGCTGAAACCAGGGTTCCTGAAGGCTGAATTAGATTCAAAGTGAACCTGCTGAGGCCACCTCCAACCTTGATCTCCCTCCCCGAATCTTGCAGGCATATTGGGATCCGGCTTGAAGGACCAATTACACGTTAGATTTAAACAGCCTGAAACATTTCTCTGCTACTGCAAGAAAGATAAGAGATAGAATAGTTAAAAAATACTTGCAAGAAGTAAGTTCTCTGTCTAAGTGTAACGAAGAGGCTGAGGCGTTGAGATCCATGTGCAACAGATTTTAATGGCAGAAAATCTGACAAGGGCAAAAGCAAGGCGAGGTCAATAATCCAGGCAAACAGGTCAAACAAGGAGCAAGGCAGGGAGTCAGGAGACAGGCAGATGTCAGAACACAAGAAGGCAAAAGGAAACGACAGCTCAGATTTGTATCAAAGGCAAATACAATACTGTATATACAATACAGCAATAAGCTGAGTCCAGGGAGTGACTAAATACACAGAGATAATGAGCATGATGAGAACCAGCTGGTGCTGATGGCAGGAAGGAGACAGGTGAGGAGATGGTTGGTTAATACTCAGGTGAGGGGTCCCTCTGGTGGTTGAAGGTGGAACTGGATGATGGATCCCTGACACAAAGTCTTGTCTTTTTATTCTGTTTGGAGCGTTCCCTCGCTACATTTAGATCTGTAGCTCTGGACGGTAGCGGGAAAGGACAGCTACTGACTGGCTTTTACTATCAGTAATATCATGACATCAAGCAAGAAAATTAAATAAAGAATTTGATGAAATGAAATGCATACAGTCTGTTTCAAAAATTTACGCTCCAGTTATCTAATATACTTTTCTGCAAATATAAATTCCCAAGCGCACATGAACTGTTTCATAAATATAAATTTGAATTTTGTAATAAAAACTCAGGTACGAATTACAGAATGTGCATTTGTTTTTGTTTTTTTAATTTTATAATTCATTTCATTTTTATTCATTAAAAGGAAGAACATACATTACAACCAATACATGTAAGCTTGAACATGGTGGAAACAAAAAAGAAAAAAGGAAAAGTGGACAAAAAGAGGAAAAACTTATAGATTTACCGACCGTGTCCTATGTGAACCTCTGCATTAGAGAGAGAAATTTGTGCAGTAAACATTGAGACTCCCCTAATGTTGCATTTCAACAAACGTCATCATTGGCTAATTGTTACATCCCTGGCATAAAAGTAAGTTTTAGTCTTAACTTTAAATAAAAAAAATAAAAGCACCAAAAGATTGCCTCCATAAAAAGGTAACAAATCTTTTTACAAGAAAACAGTAAAGGACAAACAACGATAACTTAAAGGTGAAGCAAAAGGCTTCAGGATGAACAAAGGCCAAAATGACGAACAACACCTCACGTAACTGTGTAGGAGAGATAGTCTTACGTAGTTAGTTACATCAAACTTTTCAGCTATTTTATTTGCGTTTTATAATTATTACTTTTTTTACATGAAATGAGTGGTGTGTTAAATTTTTTAACAATAAAAAATAATGAAAAAAAGACTACAAAGAGTGTGACTAAGGACAAAACACTACAAAAGCCATTGATGTGACGTTCCGTATTGAGGCTTTGATGGGTGTGTCGAGTGGTGGAGGAGGAGGTTCACCTGGTGTT
Source organism: Oryzias javanicus (assembly GCA_003999625.1). Taxonomy (NCBI): domain Eukaryota; kingdom Metazoa; phylum Chordata; class Actinopteri; order Beloniformes; family Adrianichthyidae; genus Oryzias; species Oryzias javanicus. The sequence goes on from CM012437.1 coordinate 9,090,935, forward strand.
TTTGAAGGCTGCTTCACTAGCTTTGGTCCAATGGGACCTTTATCAGCACCACACTTAAAAAAAAAAAAATCAGATATTGTTTGAGTAAACTCTGAAAATATACACAATATTTCAGTAACGAGACAGAAGTCAAAGTGCAATATCTCCACTTTTATGAATTTTTCTAAAAAAAACAACAACTCCATAATTAAAATACTGCTGATAATGCTTTTACAATAAATCAAAATATGTTTTCAGTGGGACCTCAAATAACAAAAGGTGTGGAAATTATTTGATTATTTTCATTAGGTGTTCAGCTACAACAATTGTCATTCTTTGTTAAATGGTGAGTCTGCCCCTGCTGCATTTCTGCCATTATCACTCATTGAAATTCCCAAGAAAGAAGAGGTATTTCATTCAGTCATCCTGACTACGGACTTCATCGCCACTTGTCCCTCAGCTCTATCTGAATTAACTCTATTTAAATATGTGGTTGTAGAAGCTAACTTGTCTTTAATGGTTCTGGTATCGCTTGTCCGTCCTGGGATAGGAACGTTTGGTTAAAATGTGTTGATTTTGAGATGTTTGACTTTTTCTTCTTAATGATAACTGTCATGGATCGACCTGCTGCTACCTTCTCCAACCACCAGAGGGAGCGCTCACCTGAGTTTTGACCTCACCACCTGCCTTCACCTGGACTCATCATCTTCATCCCATCACTGCCTTAGTATATAGTCTGGCTCCACACTGTCACTCACTGTGAAGTATTGCCTGTGTCTCTCTGTCACCATACCAAGTATTTAAACTCTGATCTGATCACCTGTTACCTGACCCTGCTTTGTTCCTGACTCTGCCTCCTCACCGCCTGCCCCGACCACTTGCCTGGACATAACTCTGATTTAGCTCTGTGGACTTTAGTTTAGTCTGACTTCTGCCTGCCTGTCTCTTATCAATAAACCTCGACTTGAACCAGCTGTCTGCCCGTTTGTGTAAATAACATTTATTTGAATTTCACAACTGTTTTCGGTAAATCGCGTGTTACCTAGTTCATGTCCTTCTTTGTAAATATGCTCTTTGGAGAGGAACAAGATTGCTAAAGGGGATGGAAGAGCAGTCGGGACACTAAAAATAAGGGGTGGTAGAGTTCTGCTGCATACAGTCAACAGAGCAAGGTGAGGATGAGGAGGGCTCTTCAACTGCTGCTGGCCTCTCTGGCCTTGGTGTCTCTCATTGATGCCGGACCACTGTGAGTAACCCCCCCCTAACCAGTACTTCCGAATGCGTTTACAGAAATGTGCTATTGCAAAAACACTAATCTCACACTTTTTTTTAACTTGTCCTGTCCAACAACAGAGTAAAGAGATACGAGCTGAGAGCTTCTTGTGTTAGACAGATTTTACTGTCACAACTATTTCAACCATTCAAATAAATTGGGGCAAGACCTTGGAGAGCTAAAAAAAAAAAACGATTAAAATGTTGATAATCATTTTGTCAATCTGCTTGTCAAATTCAAAACAGCTGTCAAAGATAATCCAACATCTTTATCAGTGGTAGTGTAAGCTGTAGAGGTGTCTCCAAAAACAATGCTCTCTGTTTTTAAATCAGCGACGTGATTTAAAAACACGTGATTACATATATATATTACATACATAAAGTGTGTATATATATATATATATGTGTGTGTGTGTGTGTGTGTCTATACTGACTCTAGCCTGCCTCCTCACCTTCCTGCCTCGTCCCTGCATTTTGACCACAGCCCGTTTTGACCATGCCTTGCTTTGTCCTGCCTGTTTTTTTTGTTTACCTTCATTAAACCGTGTTTGCATATGGATCCACATGCCTCTGCCTCTTCGTCACACTGTGAGACCTATTCCTCAGAAGAGATATTTGAGACGAAAAAGAAAACCACTTTAGTCTCAAATATTTCTCATTTATGTCCAGGAGACGTAAATGTGACAGAAAGGAGATCTCATCTTCAATTTTGCTTTGCTATGTACTCCTCCCACATCTCAACCAAAGGAAAAAGGGAAAACATACATGTGGAAATATTGACAGAAGTAGAGAGGCAAAACGTTTTTAAAAAACTATAATGTCTTCACAGCAAACTGATGTCTGCCCCCAACCTGCTGCGAGTGGGAACAGCAGAAAACATCTTTGTGGAATGTCAGGACTGTACAGGGGAGGACCAACGTGTCACTATCTCTGTTAAAAACTTTCCGACAAAGGCCAGAATATTTGCAACCTCACAAGTAACCCTCACCAATGACAAAAACTTCCAAGGCTTTGGACAGATCACTGTAAGTACACACGTTCATGGTCGTACTCAGTCTGCACATACAGACCCCACCCCCTCCAAACTGACTTTCAGATCCCTCCTGGAGACTTCAGCAGGGATCCAGATGTAAAACAGTATGTCTACTTGGAAGCTGCGTTCCCAGATCGAACACTGGAGAAAGTCGTCATGGTGTCTTGCCAGTCTGGCTTCATTTTTATCCAGACGGACAAGACGCTGTACACCCCCAACAGCAAAGGTAAACCCCCCCACTTGAACAATCTGCTTAGTGGCCATGTTGTAAAGCAGTGGTCCCCAACCTTTCTGTTGCTGTGGACCGGTATGAGGGGTGGGCTGGGGGTGGGGCTGTCATGTCAAGAGTGGTTGAAAACTATTTTTCTATTTTAAGTTCATCTCACTAGTAGAAGTCGTTTCTAATTTGCAAAAATTCAATAAAAAGCAACATTACACTCATTCATTTTCATAGTCTATTATTATAACAATGAGAACCAATTCATTGTGAATTTTCAAACATTTTTTCAGCTAAAATTTCTGAACAGATTCCTGCATAATTCAGCCTTTCTGTTTCTTTAAATGTCCCTTTTACAAGCTTCCTCTGGTCAGAAACATTTTCAGCAGGTTGGCAACTTTATGTTAAAAAGCACAGCTAAAAGTCCACAAAACTAGATCAGGGTCAGTCAGAAGGGGAGAGGTCAACCACAAGCTTGAGATAATCAAATAAGAGACTAGAGTTGTCAGAGTCAGAGGCAAGGTGACAATACTTTTCTTTGAGTGAGGCTCTGAGCAGTGCTGAAGTGTCCTGTGGATGACAGAGTCAGCTGACCGACATCTAGGAACTGGATATTATTACATTAAAAAACAAAAAAATTATTCTCTGTGATCTTCAAAGAAAAAAACTCAGGAAAAAAGGTATAGATTTTAAAAATATAACCAATAAACAGGCTCTCATCTATATTCATAGTCCCTTTTGAGACTGGAAGGCCGCAGCTCCCCACACATCTCACAGTTTGCACTAAACGTCACAAATTTCAATCATAAAAAAAATCTAAATATATATTAGAATGCAACTGTAGATATTTATGTACTGCTCCTTTAAATGATCATATTTCACCTACTGTATAGAAATTTGGGGTAATAATTATAAGAGTTCACTGCATCCTCTCTTTTTGCTTAGAAAATGAGCCATCAGAATTATAAATGAAGCCTGTTATCGTGATCACACTAACAATTTACTTTATCAATCCAGAATCTTAAAAAACTGCATGAACTTGTTGATTTTTACGCGGCGCAATTTCTATACAGAGATAGTGGGAAAATGTTACCCTACAATATCCAAAAACAGTTCTTAGAAAATGAAGGGAGAACAAACTGAAAGGATGCAGGAACTTCAAGGTCAGTTTGATAAGAACCACAAACAAAAGTTTCCTTGTTTCTATAAACTCTGGAACAGGTTAAGTAAACAAGCTCAAACAATGTTCAAACATCTATAAATTAAAAAAAGAAAGTATAAGTATCTTAACTTGATTTTTTTTCAAAAATTACAAAAGTCTGAAAGGGAATTCGTCATTAGAAACCAACAATTCTTTTCATAAAGATGACTTGGACACACACTGGAATTTTAATAATATCATCATGCATCATGGGAGATGTAGTGCAAGAGCTAACACAGATTGACATCTTTGAGCTTCATTATTTTTTGCACTTCTTAAACAGTCTGATACCGGATCCTGCAGGAAGCTACACCGCTAAATATGAGCTTTAGTGGTTATTTTTGTCAGAACTGAGAGATTTTCCTTGCCAAATCAGAACAAAGAAGTGAGGATGTTAACTACTTCTGATTGGACAGATGGATGATGTGACGGTGCAGCACTGTCAGCTTATTGATTTTTCCAGATTTGCGATTAATTAGTTAATTTTTTAATCGATTCCCAGCCCTAACATTTTCTCTTTTTCTGACCATTCTCTGTAAACACTTGAGATAGCTTCAGCTAACGGTTCAATAGGAGATAGGTAATTGCCTTGTCTAACTTCAAAAACATAACTCAGACAGCAGATGAACAGTGGTGTGTGTGTGTGTGTGTGTGTGTTTTTTTAGTGCTTTACAGAATGTTTGGGGTGACCCCGCGCATGGAGCCAGTAGAGAGAGGAGTTAATGATGCCCAGACTGACACCTCCATCTCCATAGAGATTGTGGTATTCTGTTTAATTCTTATAAGTTTTCAAAATGAACATGAGCAATGAATGAACTATCAGAAACACAACATCTCTGCTTACAGACCCCTGAAGGTATCATCCTGCCATTGGACCCCGTCTCTCTCAAGTCAGGCATTCACTCTGGAGACTACCGGCTGAATGAGATTGTCAAGTGAAATCCTCTTTAATGTGCTTGAACAAGAACTTCAACAGAACTGGTGGATCCAGAGTCACAGCAAATGGATACTAGTGCACAGATACTGAGACAAACTTAAAAATAGTTGGACACTGTAAGGACAGAAGAGAGCAGACAAGAGTATAGGAGTTTGAGCACAAAGAGAAAATAAAGGAGACAAAAGTTGAGCAAAATGCATGTGAGGTCTTGTAAAAGAGAATGGTAATCTCAATTGAACCTTTCCTTGTTTATTAAAGTTTAATAAATCACTATAGTGAGACAGAGAAACAGGGATGAAAAGATGTGCAGCAGGTTAGGATAATCAAGGACAGACATTAAAATGTGTTGACATGTCCCACAAGTTTGATTAAAAGCTGGAAAGGGAAGTTAGGTTTTACTTGATGATTTTAGCCTGACTTAATAAATGAGGTAAAACATATTAAGCATTGCATAAACATTACTTAACCATAGTTAAAAATTATGAAATGATTCTTGGTAATTTATTGAGTAACTGAGTGTGCATAATTATCCCTTGTAAAACTTACTAAACATCTGACAATCTCAGTTAATCCCCATAAAAGGTGTTTTACGTATGTTTATCACTTCAGAAATACATAAAAGTAGGAAAGAAACCTTTCTCATTTACTATTACTAGAAGGAAATCGCAAACCAAGCCTTCCACACATTTTAATCAACTCCAAACAAATATCCTATTTACAGGTCACCTCAAATCTTATTACTGTATTTTTCAAGTAAAAGTATTAGCAAAAAATGAAAAAAAAATTTTTTTTTTCATATCGGCATTTCTCTTCAGGGATTTCCACAACAAATCAGCTTCCTCCGTCTAAACCTCTTTTCTACCGATATATCTTCCAATATATTCGCTGTCTCTCCTCTGAACTGATCAGTCTGGCTCTCTGACTCCAAATCTCTCAACCTCTCTGACTTTGACTTCCATCTAACTTGCGCCTGATGGCTTCATTCCTGATGCGATCCATGCTGGTATCCCTCTGCTACCTCCAGCTCTGCTTCCTGTCTTCCTCAGTGCCTCTGTCTCTGGGCTGTACAACATGGCTGCTCTCACCACAGTTTTGTATTCCTTTCTTAAATTTGAACAGAAACTCTGCTATCACACCTGAGACTTTTTCTTAAACACCTGTTTCAGTTGGAATTTATTGAAGACAGGACCCAATTGGAAGATATGTGGATATATATATTTTTTTATGGTACAGCCCCTTTAAGTTTTAACTCGGGGGGGGGTAGGGAACCCTGGTCCTGGAGAGCCACCTTCCTGCATGTTTTTCTTATTAGCTGGACACACCTGAACCAGGTAATTGTCACGAGTCCTTACTTATGAAAGAGAAACACATCTAAAACATAACATCTATCCATCCATCTTCTTCCGCTTCATCCGGGACCAGGTCGGGGGGGCAGCGGTCTAAGCAAAGATGCCCAGACTTCCCTCTCCCCGGCCACTTCCTCCAGCTCCTCTTGGGGGACCCCGAAGTGTTCCCAGGCCAGCCGAGAAACATAGTCTCTCCAGCGTCTCCTGGGTCTTCCCCGGGGCCTCCGCCCAGTGGGACATGCCGGGAACACCTCTCCAGGAGGCATCCGGACCAGATGCCCTAGCCACCTCAACTGGCTCCTCTCAATGCGGAGGAGAAGCGGCTCTACTCCGAGCTCTCTCCGGGTGACCGAGCTCCTCACCCTATCTCTAAGGGAGCGCCCCGCCACCCTCCAGAAAAAAATCATTTCAGCCGCTTGTAGTCGGGATCTCGTTCTTTCGTTCATGACAGAAAACATAACAATGTAGACTCAAAAATGACCAAGAAATATGAAAAACAATGTATTTTTTTTTCTAATGTCTGGATGGGGTCCGAACAGGCAGCCTCCGCACCCCGCAGAGGCTCTCTGTCTGCCAGCATACCGAGCAAGTGAGCTCCACCGTGTATCCGTCCGTGTATCCTGCCTTTTCCCCGTTTCTCACTCGTGGACTATAAACTTTAATCAACCAATCAGACTTTATCTTTTGAGCGTTTTTCATACACATTTGTCCTACCCAGAGTGCTTTATGAGTTATGAGAACACAATTGAGCAAAAGACCAGAGTGAAAAGCAGAAGACAAGGAACAGAAATAAGCACATCATCAGCACATTTAAAAATCAAGAAGTCAACAAATTATACATTAAAACAATAATTAAAAACATCATTAAAGAGGGAGAGGGATGATGTGTTGTAAAATGCTGTGTTCCAAAAAAAAAAGCCATAGATAGTTATAACCGATTTAACGTAGTGTTGATTCAAATTGTTGCCAGCGTATGATAACATTGCACTAACTTTGACACATTTGTGTGAAGTGTCAGTGAACGCATTATATTATAGTTAAAAATTATTGGTTAATAAAACAATAATTAAAGTTGATAAAGGATATTTGTATATAAAGCAGGGGTCTCAAACTCAATTCAGGCGGAGCCGCTGGAGGCAGAGTCTGGGTGAGGCCGGGCCGCATCAGGATTTCCACAAGACAATCACTGATAAAACATTCCAATGTTCTCAAATATCTTTATTTTTAACACAAAATAATGAATGAATTAATGAATTAATTAATTTTTAAAAAGGAATTAGAAAATCAATCATAAATAATTAAAATATAACAATGACCATACAGCAGACACAGACGACTGAAACCACATATTGACTGACTGACTATAGCAGTGTTTCTCAAATGGTGGTGCGCGCCCCCCTGGAGGGAATGCGAATAAAAACATGTTTACATTAGTGATGGATATTGTGCATAATCCTACATAGTAAATTAAATATAGCAAAAACAACCTAAAAATCAATTTGGTAGCAGAAAGAGACGCTGTTTACAGTGAACCAATGCAAAAGAACTGAATCTCTGAGAAAAGACAGAATTCCATCACTACTGTGGAGAGAAACAAGGAAAGATTGTTTTTACTTTGTCTGGAAGTTTTGGAAGTATTCTTAAAAAAAGAAAGAAAACAATTAATAAAACAGATTATTTTGAAGTTTTTTTTTAAATTATTATCCTTTAATGATAATAAAAGTATGATATTTTTAGGAGATATACGTTTAACTTGAGCAAATTAACTGATACTAATGATGCTTGCAGCTTGGGGGGGGGGGGTGTCTAAGAGAAAATACCTGAGAAACACTGGACAAGAGAAAAATCTTTTTATTCAGTCTCAATTGTCTGTGTTTACAGAATCTCCTTCATTTCTGAGCTGAGAGCAGTGCGCTCACTGAAAGCTCAATGCAAACGCTGCACACCAGAATTTCTGGCCTCCGGGTCTGGAGCGCGCGTTGCTACGCAAGTTTTTAAATATGCTCTCAAGCTCTACGCACAAATCGTGCACGCACTGAGTCTTCAACCTGGTTCAATACGTCACGCACAGTCGCAGCAGCGCTAATGAACGGTAAAAACACCACAGAAGAAGAATCTCCTCTGCTACTGAGTGCGTGACCGCGCTGCTCCGGTGTGGATACCACCTGCTGAGCGTGCGTTCATAAACCCGTGCAGACATGCGGCCGGTGTGGAAGCACCTTTGAAGATTCTGCTCGCTCGCGGGCATCACTCACGCACGCGGAAGTGGTCAGACTCTCTTGCGAGGACTTTTTCTTTTCGTGGAGGAAGAAAAAGCGCTCGCGAGGGTCTGATTTGTCCACGCGGAATATTTGATGCGTGCGCGGAATTATCGCGCGGCGTCAGGAACACACTTTTTGACAAGCGGCAGGCTGTGTATCACGTGTTGTCAACGTGGCGAAAGAGAATGGAGGCCCGCGAATCACGTTCAGTGAGAAAGCACTTCCAGCAGCTTCATGGCTCCCCTCCACCCAGCTGACTGAGGAATGATCAGAGTGAGGAGGCTCGGACAGCCCCGATGTCGCCTCCACCAGAACCATATACCTTACGATGATTGGTTCGTTCAGCTCAGCACACAACAACTGTCATTCATATCAGCCTTGCGGGCCGCAGATTGCCTGCGGGCCGCGAGTTTGAGACCCCTGATATAAAGTGTTACTGTGTTTTGGAGATTAAGGCTGGAAAGCACTTGGTCTGAACACATTTAGAGAAGGTTCAGTGATGATGTCCATGAAAGGATGGTAAGGTGAGAGCTACAAAGAAAGAGGATAACCAAAGAAGACGTTCGTGGAAGTGGGAAGGAGGAGATGCTGAAAGGAGATGAGTTTCCTTTATTACCGCTTCCTGCGGAGCTCTGTTTTAAGCCTGTGTACTTCAAGACATATTTTCAGTGCAGAACAGTTTTCTTTTCTTGAAGGTTCTAATCTATTTGACATTGTGTGTCTTTACAGTCCAGGACTTTGGAAAATTGTGGCAAAGTTCCAGAGCAACCCACAGGAGAGCTTCTCTGCAAATTTTGAGGTCAAAGAATATGGTAAAATGTTTTTATAGACCTATTTGCCAACATTTTTCTTGAAGGACTAAATTAAACATAACCTATATGCATCTTTTCAAAGTGCTCCCCAGCTTTGAGGTCAAGCTCTCTTCCCTGAGACCTTTCTTCTACGTGGACAGTGAGACTTTGGAGATTGACATTAAAGCCACGTGAGTGAATCTTGTTTGCAAGAACGTGTGGCATTGAGTTCCTATTTCCATGGTAACTGCTGTTTGATTTGCAGGTATCTTTTTGGACAGAAAGTGAATGGGAATGCCTATGTAGTGTTTGGGCTCATCGACCAAGGTCAGAAGAAGAGCTTCCCTGAGTCTCTATCTCGAGTGCCGGTGAGAACAGATTGATCGGTTTTACAATGTCGTCATGGTGATCATGTTGCAAACTTTCAGATAATCAGAACTTTATTTGTCTTTGGGTCCTTAGATTGTGAACGGAGAAGGAAACGCTGTGTTGAAGAGGAACAGATCACAAAAACCTTTCAGAATATTACTCAGTTTGTGGGAACCTCCATCTTTGTTTCTGTTAGCGTGCTGACAGACAGTGGTAAGATGAAGACAACCCATCCTCATGTCAATCATACTGCTTCAAAACGGGGCTCAAAAGACTTCATTGTTCAATCGTTTGAAATGTTTGACAGGCAGTGAGATGGTGGAGGCGGAGCTAAGAGGCATCCAAATCGTCACATCTCCTTATACCATCACGTTTAAAAGAACTCCAAAATATTTTAAACCTGGAATGCCATTTGATGTAACGGTAAGACATCAAACTACATTTGTATAGTCTGACTGAAATGTATGGCACTAACTCTGAAAAATGACAAAATAGAAAAGTTTCGCTTGACCTGATGATATAACCTTTCTATTACTGGATGGCAGGTTGAAGTTTTAAATCCAGATGGAAGTCCAGCGAAAAAGATCCCACTGGTTGTAAATCCTGGTTCTGTAAGAGGCGCTACTGCAGCCAATGGCATCGCGAGGCTGACCGTCAATATAGTAACACAGGATCATGGACAAGAAATCACTGTAAGACCGAACCCCCACTAATTCAATGTAAAACCGGCAATAATGATCACACATCCTTTTGAGTTTACTTTGATTTATTTCAGGTTATTATCGCTGTATATAATTTCAATCAATTACGTTTGATTTATTGACATCTAACACAGTCCAGCAATAATTTATATTATTTTATATTATCCAGTTTATTCAATGAAAATTAAAAAAAATTAATAAAGACAAATAAAAGAGATTCACTGTCAGAAGGACAGACCAAGGAAGCCCATGCTGAGGTTTAAATTAACGCAATTTTTTTGAGCTCAGGTGAAAATGGATCAGTGGTACTGCTGCATGCACAGGGGAGTCTCCAAGAAAAACGTCTTGTCTAGAGACACAATGTGAAAATTAAGACCAGAAGAAAATCCGTATAGAGTCCAGACCAGGGTCATGCACATAAACTCCAATCTAAAGATGCAGGTTTAGTAACACACCAAAGGGAGCAGATTCAATTCAATATCCATGGGCAAAAGGGGAATCAATAACCAGCAGGAAGCAACATCAACTTGAAGAGGCTTACACCAAGGAAGAGAACACAACAAACTGGTACAGTGGAAAAGAAAAAGAACTTAAATGCTCCAAAATCTAGCTGCTCGTAATGATCAATCAGGAGTCAGGAGATTGAGCTGGTATGGCAAGTCACGAGGGCCAAAATATCCTGACATTTACATCCATGCATTGAAAGAATGTAACGATTCACTGAAGCCAGGATTCCAGTCACAGTTTAGATTTTTACTTTTTTTTCAAAACAATAAATTAAAGATATTTAAAGGCCAAGTATGTTTTCTTTTCAAACTGCCCGTTTTCCTAGTAACAGAAAGGATACAATACAAAAAATAAACAATAATGCATAATACTGAAATGATCAGAAATCCTTTCATGCTTTTCATGTGCTCAACATGTAGGAACCGCTCTGCCCACTCAGGCTAGCTCGCTTCCACTGAGCGGAGCCGTCCTTCTAACCCCGGGCTTACACCGCTAACGTTACAGCTCTGATGCATGCGCCGCGGTCATAACGTAACTTTAAAAGTGTGAGCGGGACTTCCACTGCAGGCGTTCACGTCTTGCATCTCCCGCCGTTGCGGACAATCCACCCAATCCCTGTATGCTCTTTACAGGCAAAGACTGATGATCCAGAACTTTCACCTGACAGGCAAGCCAGTGCCACAATGGAACCAAAGCAATACACTACTAACAGCAAACTTACATCCATATTAGTAAGTTGGGCTGGGTTTCAAATACATTTTATACAAATCAAATCAATCTTAGAACATAGTCTCCATTTAAAAATCTATTCATTCTGTTTATTTTATGGGATTTAGTGCTTTACATTATAGGAGATGGTGTTGACAGTAAAAGTTCATTTTCTATGTATTTTAAATTATAATAATATTTGTAGACATATTTTTAAAAGTAGTAGCGAAAGTGATATATTTTGAAAAAATCTAAAACTTTTAATCTGAACTGTGTTAAATTCTGATTATAAATAAACCATACATTTTTCAGTGAGAATCAAAATTACACTCAGTCCCATCAGTAACGAACATCCAAGAATATTAACATATGATCCAGTGCTGTGAAAAACACATTTTGCTGCATGGCTTTAAACACTCTTCCCACTCACAGGTGTGGATGCGCCTGAAGTCATATTAGGCGACTACTTGAGGATCAACCTAAATTTTAACAAGGAGCCAAGTGAAAGCAAAGACATCACTTATCTGGTGAGAGTTGTTGGCTTTGTAGGTCATAAACATGGTTGACTCACTGTTTACTGAATTCTTGATTGTGATTCTATTCTTCCAGATCACAAGCAGAGGTCAACTGGTGCAATTTGGACGTTACAAATCAAAAGGCCAATTGCTGATCTCCCTCATGATTCCCGTTACCAAAGAGATGCTGCCGTCTTTCCGGATCGTTGCTTTCTACCATCCCACTGATGATGAAGTGGTGTCAGACTCTGTTTGGGTGGATGTTAAAGATTCATGCATGGGCTCGGTGAGACATGTTCAAGCTGCTGTTTATCTCCAACATGTAAAATGCTGCTGCTGCTCCTGTCTGCTTTGTATCTTCATATAGTTCTGTGTGACATGAATTGCAGCTGACATTGGAGCCTGAAACACCTGCTGCTTCCTACGAACCCCGCAAGACGTTCTGTTTAAAGGTCTCTGGAGATCCAGGTGCCACCGTGGGACTGGTGGCTGTAGACAAAGGTGTTTACGTCCTAAACAGCCAACACCGACTAACACAGAAAAAAGTAGGCTTTAAGAACTCTTCATTGTTTCATGATTAACACAGAAAAATCCAAGTGAATCTTTGCTTTTTTTTTTTTTGCCTGATTTAGAAGAAGGTAAACTATAACCTTCTGCTGTCTGATTTTTTGCACATCAGATTTGGGATGAGGTGGAGAAGTATGACACTGGCTGCACTCCTGGTGGAGGGAAGAATGGCTTGAGTGTGTTCTTTGATGCTGGACTGTTATTTGAGTCCAGTACTGCATCAGGAACAGCTTACAGACAAGGTAAACACATTTTTCCTGAGTCAGTAGCGGTTTGTGCAAGGCTAAGTGACTTGAGATTCAAAATCTTGTATTGTTTCAATTTGGAGAGTTGATACAACTCAAAGTACGAGACAAAGTCAAATTCAATGAAGAAGTTGACTTTGTCTCATAAAGCTGCATCACCTTTCTTTATGGAAGGAAAATTTACTCAATGATGAAAATGTATCAGTTTCATCTTTCGTCTTGGGACAACTTCAGACTATGAGAGTACAGAATGAACAGCCATTTCCTGATCGTAATTGTTACAATTCTCAGAGTAAGTGAAGGCATCGGAACTGAGGATATCATCCTCATCAATTTTGATTGGTCGTCGTGTTAGCCCCGCGCCACAACGGGGCCAAAAGTTTTGAAACTGAAACTTGGAGGTTCGTAAGCGAAAAAAATGTTTGAAACTGAAAAAAAAGTTTTGAAACTGAAAAAAGTTTTAAAACTGAAAAAAAAGATTTGAAACTGAAAAAATAGTTTTGAAATTGAAATTATGAGTTTTGGAAGCCTATTAACATTAATATTTTTTTCAAAATATTTTATTTCGGTTTCAAATAATATTGACCCCGATTTAGCTCCATAGATGTGACATTAAAAAATGCGGAACGCAGCTCATTTCACTGCAGTTGTAAAGGATTGGTGAAAGTTTGGTCCATGAAGCTCTCAACTTCCTCGTCAGAGCTGTCAACCAGCTCAAAACAAACCTACTAGACATATTTGTGGGGCAGCGGTGATAATTTAGGCTAGGGAGACACTGAGCCACCATAATCAGACAAGGGGTCCGGGACAGAGCAGCTCCGCCCAGCTCCAAAAGCCACACCCACCCAGAGGATTTTTTTTCCAGAGGAAGGCTTCAGATCAACATAAAAATAGCTTTTTAAGACCTTAATCAGATTTTTTTTTAATTAAAAGCAATTGTCATAGGGGGAATTTCAGGAAACTATAAGGTGTAATTCTAAGCTATTTATCTTAAATGTTCTGAGCATTCAATGATGTGTTGTAACATCAAAATATTTCATGGTGATATCAGAGCTGATGGGAAAATGCAAAAAAATCATGCAATATTTGTGATAAAACAAGCTTCAGAAACAATCAAAATGAGGTTAAATTAAACTGAGTTTTAAATTCCAAATTTAAATTCTTGATAAATAAGTGATTAACTATAAGGTGATGTCTCAGTTAAACATCAGCATAACATGTTGTTTTTTTGTTTCCTAATTGTCATATTAAAGAAGATTAAGTAAAAACTTGAACTGAAATAAACACAATCAACTCTTTACATGTAGTTTATAATTATATGATTAAATTTAGTCTAAATTCCTATGTAACCCTTCCGCTCTCCTTGACTTGTTTACATTAAAAGTGGGGTCATCTGGACCGTACAAGACAGTGCGCTGATCTTTTTTTATCTTTGAATTTTGAGTTTTATTAATGTCTGTGGCAGACATAAATTCCTGTCCATCTTTGTTGACATTTGTTATGGAAGGAATCACAGATCACTATATGGTTGGAGTCATCTGGACCCCAAAGATAGCGGAAGGGTTTTAAATATACATTTTTAATTCAGGGCATCTCAAAGATTATAATGTAATTTTTTTTATGCTTACTGTTGAGATCTGAGACTAAAGTTAAGCCATTTCCATTTTATTTTATTCACATATAACACTACAAATAAAAGAATAGATGTTTAAAACCCTTATTTGTGAAAAAAAATAAAGAGTTTATCTCAGTGGTCCTTAGGGGGTCCAACTCAAAAATGGGGCCACCATCAGTCACCTCCTCTACATGAATGACATCAAGCTATACGCAAAGAGCGAGCGCAACATTGACTGATCCACACCACCAGGATCTACAGTACTGACATTGGGATGTCATTCAGGCTTGAGAAATGCAGTTGAATGGTGACAAAGAAAGGCAAGGTTGTCCACACTGAAGGGGTCTCAATGCCAGACTGAGCAATTGCAGACATTGAGAACAGGTACAGGTACCTTGAAATTCCACAGGCAAATGGCAACCTAGAAGAGGCAACAAGGAAAGCTGCAGCAGCCAAATACCTCTAATGAGTAAGGCAAGTCCTGTGGAGCCAGCTCAATGGCAAGGATAAGATCTGGGCAATAAACAATTACGCATTGCCAGTCATCAGATACCCTGCAGGAATAATAAGATGGCCAAAGGAAGAGATACAGTGCACAGATGTTAAACCTTGAAAGCTCCTCTGTATGGAGGGTTCCATCCCAAATCCAGCACCCTGAGACTGTATACTAGCCGCAAGGAAGGAGGCAGAGGACTAGTGAGCATAGAAGCCACTATCCAGGATGAAACATCCAAGATACATGAATATGTCAAGCTCAAGGCCCCAACTGACAGTGTGCTCAGTGAATGTCTCAGACAATGGAGATCAGAGGATGCGTTGCTGGAGGACAGAGCCTCATGGGAGGACAAGCCCCTACATGGGATGTACCACCGGACAACAACTGAAGTGGCTGATATCAAGAAGTCCTACCAATGGCTAGAGAGGGCTGGCCTGTAGGACAGCACAGAAGTTCTGATCCTGGCAGCACAGGAACAAGCCCTGAGCATCAGAGCGATAGAGGCTTAGATCTACCACACCAGACAAGACTCAATGTGTAGGCTGTGCAAAGAGGAAACAATCCAGCACATAACTGCAGGGTGTAAGATGCTGGCTGGGAAAGCATACGTGGAACGCCAAAACCAAGTGGCTGGAATAATATACAGAAACATGTGTACTGAATATGGACTGGAAACCCCAAAGTCAAAATGGGAAACACCTTCGAAAGTGGTAGAGAATGAGAGAGCAAAGATCCTGTGGGACTTCCAGATACAGACGGACAGGATGGTAATGGGGAACCAACCAGACATTGTAGTGGTGAATAAAGAACAGAGAAAAGTCGTCGTGGTGGATGTAGCAGTACCAAACGATGGTCACATCAAGAAGAAGGAACATGAGAAACTGGAGAAATACCAGGGACTCAGAGAGGAACTGGAGAAAGCTTGGGAGGTGAAAGTGAAAGTGGTGCCCGTGGCAATCGGAGCACTCATGGCATCAGCAGAATGTGGTGGTGGTGTTGGTGGGGGATTTACTGGAACCCATTCATACCACTACTTCTGTTTGAAATGCCAAGCAAGTGCCATTGCTGTTTCCATTCTTTGACAGCCTGCTGACATCTGAAGACTTTTCAGGATTTTTTTTGCTCATCTGTTTCTACTCTATTTTTGTTTCAGAAGTAAAATGTGCAGCACCGTCCAGAAGAAGGCGCGCCTTGACCATCATGGATGTCAGAACCACATTATGTGAGAAGCTCCAGGAAGCAAATATCAATACATACATTGTCATTTCAATTCTTTGAAACAACAGTGCACACTTTAGAAATCTCTATTTATTCATAATGATTTTCTCCTAATGACTCCCTCTAAACCTTCTTGTTGTGGTTAGTGAGTCAATATAAGGAAGATCTACAGCGGGAATGTTGTTTGGACGGCATGAAGGACTCTCCAGTTTCATACACATGTGAGCGTCGCTCTGAGTACATAACGGATGGTCAGCCTTGTATCGATGCCTTCATCACCTGCTGCAAAGAGATGGAAAAACAACTGCTTGAAAAGAAAGAGGAGAGCCTACATCTGGCCCGCAGTAAGATTCTGAATCAACAGCACTGACTGTTCATATGGAAACAAACACTTCAAAGTTACTTTCTGTTTTCCAGGCGAGACTGACGACGGCTACGGGGACATCGGTGAAATCGTTACTCGCAGCAAATTCCCGGAAAGCTGGCTGTGGAATGACATTATCCTGCCAGGATGCCCCGAAAATAAACCAAAATGGTAAGTCCACAGTCTAAACCAGGGGTCGGCAACCGAGGTGGCATGCCAAGCGATAGAGCCATGCAGGAGTGTCTTTTTTTTTTTTTTTAACTTGTCCTGTCCAACAGCTGAGAGGACAGCTGGGGTAGCGGATAGATGGTCGAAGGTTCCACCTTCCTTGCGTGATGCATGCGTGTTTGTTTGTTAGAGTGTATATTTTGAGGTGTTAGAGGTGTGTGTACTAAGGGTGCTGTTAAAATTGGTGAGTAGGGCCTTGACAGGACATCTCCTGATTGCTCACAGTGATGCCCCGTCACCCTCTCACCAATGACCCTATTTCTCTATGGTGCGGTTAAAATTGGCGGAGAGGGCGCTGAGCGGACATCTACTGCTTCTGGCAGTGATGTCCAAGCACCCCCCCACCAAGGGTCCTACATGTCTAAGGTGCAAGTAAAATCAAGGGGAGGACAAATCAATGCAGTGGCCACAGAAGGGGGGCCACTGGTAAGTGGTCACCTCCCGCAACTTGCTGCAATACAACCCCCCTCCTTAGCCTAATGAATGTTTATATGAGGAATGGGATAGGTTGGGGGCAGTTGGCAGACTGACCCCGATGGTGGAGCACCCCCCACCCCCACCCAGCGTTTGGCCCAAGTTCTCCCAGCCCAGGGGCCCCACCACCAGAGAGCCAATCCCCCCGGCCCTGTACCCCCGCAGGGAGGGTGGAGCCAAGAAGGAGCCAGTCCCAGTGAAAAATCCTAGCCCTCGCCCCCAAGCACCTCTCCCGTGGGTGCACTGGTCAGGCACTAACCGGACCGAGGCGGCCGGACCAGCCGTTGCCCCACCGATGGTATCAGTCGAGGCCGCAACCCGCCAAGACCCCCCAGTCCCGTTCCTAATGGGACCCCGCTCCCTGCGGACAGCCCATCCACCAGGCGGGGCCAACCAGCCTACCCCCACCCACCCCTAGACCCTGCCGCAAAGGCGGGCGTCGTCCAGAGCACCGGCGGGCCCCAATGGGGTTGCCCCACCCCGCCCCAGAGCTAGTGATCCCAGCCCCCAGGGGCAGGCGAGCTGCCCCCCCGATGCAGGCGAGCCCCCCGAGGACAGGGTCGCATGCCAGCCCCTCAGCGCAAGCAAGAAGATTACCCCCAAGCCAAGCCAGACCCCCCACTTAACCGCCCACCCCATACCACCCAACCCAGGCCCGGGAGGCCACACGGCGCCCCAACGCGCCCCCATCCAGACGACCAACCAGACCCCCCAACCAGTGGAGCCTCCCCCCATGCCCCAGTCGAACGCCAGGGGGCCCCGACCCCCGCTCGACTGCCCCCACAGGGAATTAAGCCCAGCGAACACCCAAGCACCCCACCCCCTAAGTAATGGAATCAGCAATGGAAGACCAGAGAGAGTGAATACTAATACTTTCTAAGTTACTTGAACTTTTAGCTGATGTTTTTTCCAAGCTGACATGATCATAGAGCAGATTCCTGAACTGATTAACCTTAATGTTTTTCTTGCTTTTCCAATTTAACAAAATAGTTTTTTTTTGCTATGCAAAGAGTTATGAAGATTACAGATACTAATCCTCTCTCTATATCGATGGCACTCATGTCACCAAGCACACAAAGTGACGGTGAAGCTGTGATTGAAACATTTAGCCAGACTGATAGATCAGCACAGACCTGCTGCCAGAGAGCCTGGACAGGTGTGCAGAACCACAGTGCATGCATGAAGCTGTCAGGTGAGTTACTATCACAGTGCTCACAAATGTCTGAACTTCTGAGACCCATCTTGAACA
This sequence comes from Oryzias javanicus, assembly GCA_003999625.1. Taxonomy (NCBI): domain Eukaryota; kingdom Metazoa; phylum Chordata; class Actinopteri; order Beloniformes; family Adrianichthyidae; genus Oryzias; species Oryzias javanicus. Next base: position 9,109,228 of record CM012437.1, read on the forward strand.
TCCTCTGACCAGTGTAGTAAATTCTATGAAGAGTTTTGAATTGGATTAGTTGTAAGTTTGGACTTTTCGTCAGTTTAAAGGTGTTAAGACACATTTCTGTCCAGAAGTTTTGATCTGTGCTGCTACTCAGGTCTGCATCCCATTTGGTTATTGGAATTGTAATGTTATTGGGGATGCACGGTGGCGCAGTGGTTAGCGCTCTTGCCTCACAGCAAGAAGGCCCCGGTTCAAATCCCGGCTGGGGGATCAGAAACACCAACTGGGACCTTTCTGTGTGGAGTTTGCATGTTCTCCCCGTGCATGCGTGGGTTCCCACCGGGTACTCCGGCTTCCTCCCACCGTCCAAAAACATGCTTCATAGGTTAATTGGCAACTCTAAATTGTCCCTAGGTATGAATGTGTGAGTGACTGTGTGTGCGAATGTGGCCCTGCGACAGACTGGCGAACTGTCCAGGGTAAACCCTGCCTTCGCCCATCAGCAGCCGGGATAGGCTCCGGCATCCCCGTGACCCCGAAAGGGATAAAGCGGCAAGGAAAATGAATGAATGAATGAATGTTATTGTCTAGGTTGCATAAGAGTTTGTATATTTTTGAGAGAATCTTATTCATTGAAAATTTAAAGAAAGAGGTAACTAGTTTTGGTAAATTTAAGTAATCATTGTATTCAACGATTTTTGTAATTATAGATTTCAGTTGTTGGTTCTCCAGAAAGGGATTTATCTCATGTTTTTCTTGTAGTTCCTGCGGTGTTATAAATCTTCTTTCAATAATTAAGTGCTCTAATAGTGTTACCCCCGCTGCTTACCAAGCTGGGAAGTGTAACGTTTTTTTGTTTATGAGGATGTCCGGGTTGTTCCAGATGGGTGTCATTTTACATGGTACGACTATGGATGAGGTGGAGCAGGAGACAGCCACAGAGGAAGTGGAGCAGTCTCTGGGTGACGTGGAGCAGCAGGGCACAGCCGCTGAGGTGGTGGAGCAGGAAGGCATTGGTTGGTGTTTATTGCCGCAATGTTCTCCCTTACTGGGAAAGCTGGAGCTTAACATTGCAACCTTGTGGCTGTGGAGTGGACCTTGCTGCAGTCTATAGTTGTGGTGCTATGTTGATGTTATGTGGCTGAGCTGCTCCTGGTACAAATGATTCCCTATTTACTTGTATATGGGTTGATTTTATTTTTTCTCCTTTTATATTTTAAAGTTTGTTTTTTTGAGCTGCAACACAAGAAAAGTACTTTTGGTATATAAAGCTGGAATGATAAATTCAGTTTGTTGGATAAAAATCAAGCAAGGTCAGATTATCCACAGACGATTACAGAATGAACCTACATTAAGTTTTTCAGGCCCACTCTCATGATGTAACAAAAGATGAATGCGCCAAAAGAAAACCATTTTCATGGTTGTGAAGTTCTGAGAAATATTGATGGTATTTTGTTCTGAAGTATCCAATCATATTGCTGTGAGTATGAAATAGCACAAAAGCAATACTCTCTGTTTCAGTCAATTATAGTAAAAAAGTATTCAATTACTTTCCTTGTGCAAAATTATTATGAAAGACCTTTTTGGAGTTAATGCCCAAAGTGTTTTAAAAGCTATTTCACCTGCTGTTTATGAATTAAATACAATTTCAGATCATTTAAATATACACACACACACACATATAAATATATATATATATATATATATATATATATATATATAATATATATATACTGCTCACAAAAATGAAAGGAGCACTTTAATGAAACACATTAGATACATCAGATCTCAATATGAAGTTGGATATCTATACAAATAACGACAGGGCAGTGTCTTAGGAACAAAAGGATGCCAAGTCTTTTAATGGAAATAAAAGTTTTCAGCCTACAGACGGCTCAATTGTGTAGACACCATAAAATCAGAGTGAAATGAAGATGTTGCAGGCTAGTCCATTTTCTCCAAAACCTAATTTCTGCAACTCTAAATGCTTTTCAGTATCTTGTGTGCCCCCCACAAGCTTGTATGCATGCTTGACAACGTCGCGGCATGCTCCTAATGAGACAATGAATGGTGTCTTGTGGCATTTCCTCCCAGATCTGTGTGAGGGCATCCCTGAGCTGTTGTACAGTCTAAGGAGCAACCTGGCGGCGCCTAATGGACCCAAACATAATGTCCCAGAGATGTTCTATTGGGTTTAAGTCAGGAAATGGTGAAGGCCATTCAATTGTTTCAATTCCTTCATCCTCCAGGTACTGCCAGCATACTCTTGCCACGTGAGGCCGGGCATTGTCGTGCATTAGGAGGAAACCAGGACCTACTGCACCAGCGTAGGGTCTGACAATGGGTTCAAAGATTTCATCTGGATACCTTATGGCAGTCAGAGCACCATTTCCTAGGCAGTAGAGGTCTGTGCGTCCCTCCATGGATATGCCTCCCCAGACCATCACTGACCCACCACCAAACCTGTCATGTTGAACCACGTTGCAGGCAGCAGAACGTTCTCCTTGTCTTCTCCAGACTCTTTCACGTCTATCACAGGTGCTCAGGGTGAACCTGCTCTCATCTGTGAAAAGTACAGGGCGCCAGTGGCGGACTTGCCAATTCTGGTGTTCTTGATCAAATGCCAGTGGAGCTCCACGGTGCTGGGCAGTGAGCACAGGGCCCACTACAGGACGTGGGGCCCTCAGGCCACCTTCATGAAGTCTGCTCCTGATTGTTTGGGTAGAGACATTCACACCAGTGGCCCTCTGGAGGTCATTCTGTAGGGCAAAAGCAGTACTCAGCCTGTTCCTCCTTGCACAAAGGAGCAGGTATGGGTCCTGCTGAGGGGTTGAGGACCTTCTACGGCCCTGTCCAGCTCTCCCAGAATAACCACCAGTCTCCTGAAATCTCCTCCATGTTCTGGAGATTGTGCTGGGAGACACATTAAACCTTCTTGCTGCAGCACGTGTGGATGTGCCATCCTGGAGAAGTTGGACAACCTGTGCAACTTCTGTAGGGTTAAGGAATCTCCTCATACTGCCAGTAGAGAGAATCAGCACGGGTGGACAACCAGCCAAAAAAGATCAAGAGGGAGAAACTTGAAATGACCTCCACATGTAACACTAGTCCTGTTTTGAGGGTTTTCTAATTGTTGCCACTGAAGTGCACCTGTTGTTAATTCCATCAACACCAATACAGCTGAAATTGATTAACGAGGCCCTCAGCTGATTAACCAACAAGAAAATGATCAGACAGGTTTAATTCAGTTCATGCCAGGCCCAATAAAAAAGTGTTCCTTAATTTTTGTGAGCAGTGTATATAGGTAAAATGGGCACTTCATGTCATAAACTTTGCTGACCCCTGGTCTAAACTCTCCTGCAGCAGGCACACTCGTTCATTTACCTGTAACCCCAATATGTCAGCGGCGTCTAACAGAGCCTCCACCTTTTTTTGTGTTCAGTGACTCAACTTCATTTGTAAAAAATGTGGCTCTGCAAGATTCCATCACAACCTGGGAGTTCACCGGCATCAGTCTGTCAAGAACACATGGTCAGTGAATGGTCAGCTTCTGTTTGCCTTATATGATCACCCCGCTATCACCACTTCTCTAAAGGATTGATTCCTGTTGGTTTTTATTGAAGGCATCTGTGTGGGAAAGCCACTGGAGGTGATTGTCCGCAAAGATTTCTTCATAGACCTCCGGCTGCCGTACTCAGCTGTCCAGGGAGAGCAGCTGGAAATAAAAGCCATTCTGCACAACTACAACCGAGAGATCATAACAGTGAGTGCAGCAAAACAGGAACACAACTGAAACTTTGACATGAGCAAAATAAAATACTTGATCAATCTATGCTTCATTTGAACATTTGTCAGTGTTTCCTTTTGATACTGAAACCATGGGCTTTGAGACGCCTGCTGCTTTGTCTTGCCTTGAAAAGGCTTAAACATGTTTTCATTGTGTTCAACTAATAGTTTTGCACACTACTTTTCATCAGTGTATGATGAAGTAATGATAATTATTTGTGAACATTTTGATGCAAACAAAAAAACATATTTTTAGAACAAATGTACAAAATTATTGACATGTTCATATGCAATGAAAAATGCAAAGACAGTGGGAAAATGTCAAGTTTCACTGGATATTATTTACAATCTAAGTTCAAAATAAGAAGAAAACTCTAGTATCATTCCAGTAGTATTTGAACGTTTTACTAACTGACAAATAAGTCTCACGACATATCTGTGCGTTACTGAGGTTTTGTGTGTGTAAGAGGTGATTCAAGTTTTGGGTGAGTAATTGATATCAAGCTGTTGTAATGTTTAATTTTTGCATGTGTAAATTGTATTTCTTGGAATTTCATTTTTGTATTTATGCACATTATTGTATGAGTTACAAATCAAGAATTACGCACCCACAAATCCAAAATTATGCACAAATCAAGAATTACGCATGCATAAATAGAAGTGATAATTATTTTTCTCCATACTGCCTCACCAAGCGCTTTTTGGCGTACTTGAACAGGTAACTCGTAAATTTGTTGCTTTTTTACCGAAAAAAACCCACACAGAAAAAGACATATCTAAAAAATATAAAATTTTTATTTTAAAAAGTATATTTATTTTATGTTATTTGTGCATTTTTTTAAGATCCGTTTTGCTGGTGAGGCTCTACCTTAGCTGACTTCACGTCACTGATTAGTTGTATGAACATTAACTATTCAGCCTGTACAAGTACACTTCTTTTTAACATACATGATACAAATAAATAAATAAATAATGATCAGAACCAAGTCAAAAGTGATTTTGGAGAACTTAAACATGCTTCATGTCAAAAAAGGTGTTGCCAGTGGATGAAGTGAACACGAACTTTCACTAAGTTGTTTCCAAATGACTAAATGTTGTGAAAAATGCAATAACTGTTGTGCAAAGTTTGATTCTTTTGTGAAAAATGCACCAAGAAAACTGAGGAAAACTGCAATAAGTCTGAATTTCCTCTAACATTTTGTCTCCATTAAGGTTCGTATAGATCTAGTCGAGGAGAAGGACGTGTGCAGCTCAGCTTCTAAACGTGGGAAATATCGACAGGAGGTAAAAGTTGGGGCCATGACCACAAGATCTGTTCCCTTCATCATAATTCCCATGAGGGAGGGGACTCTTCCAATCGAGGTCACAGCTGCTGTCAAATACTCATCCGTGAGTGATGGAGTAAAGAAAGACCTGCGAGTGGTTGTAAGTCAGTCTGTTGATTCTTCTGTAATATAAGATTAGAGAGTTCCTTTATTTGTCACACAGTGGGGAAATGCCAGTGTAAACAGCAGCAGCTTTACAGATCGAAATAAAGATGGGCGGTATGTACAAAGGTCAGGAGAAAAAAAATTGAAACGATTAGAACAGTAACATATTAACAAAAATCAAATCGAAGTTTTAGTGCAAAGACAAAGGAAGAAATAATAGTTTTACCCGGACAAGCTTCAGGTCTGTCAGCGACGAGAAATCCAAAGAGGAAACCAGCCATTATTTTATTTTGGGATGAATTTTCCACAATAACAAACACTGGCGTTGCCTAAAAATTGAGAAAACTCTGCGGTTCTCCGCAAAAGTCCCGCTCACTGACGTTGCAAGAGGCAACAGTTCAGAGAAGACAGACACACCCCCACTTGTGATCAGCTGACCTAAAATCCAGCTGGATCAAACTGCGAAAAAAAGGTGTTTTTTTTTATTTTTCACAAGCATAATAAAGAAAGTTTATGAGAAAAAAGAGAAAAAGAGAATTCCAGGAAAAATGTCAGATAGCAGTGATCTTAGGAAAGAAATTCTTGACTTTAGCTTAGACTTTTTAGCATTTTCATTCAAAAACATCATTAGTTTTTTGACGAATTTTATTCTTGTTGTTTTTATAAGATTATAACTAAAACTGCTATTCTTGTGGTGAAAACAGTTTGTTAAACATTTTTGGGATTTCTACAGCAAAATGAATCATATTTTTTATTTTATATTAAAACAAAATCATTATGAAAAAATGTTTTTCTAAAAATATATGATAAGCTTTTATGAAAATAAATCCTACACTTCTTAGAGTGTTTATTAGAATGAAGATATGTAGAATAATGAACATTTTTTGCTTTTTTGAAATAGTAGAAAAAAGAGAAAGAGGACCACTCGGTTGGACTTCTGCCACTTCAAATTAAGGGGAAGGGCTAAGGGAAAGGGAGAAGCGAAGAATTGGGATTGGGCCTGATAAAAATAATCATAAAAATTCAACAAATTGTAGTATTGTAAAGAAAAGAAAAGGGGAAAAGGACGTTTTTACTCATAAAGGCTGAAAGCAGCGTTCATTTTATTGTTGCTTTCACTTATAATAGCTGACAATAACAATAATAATGATGATAATAATAATAATGATATAAAAAAAGAAAAGTAAAGAAAAAACAACAGTTGTTTGTGTTACTTTCGCTTAAAATAGCTGACATTTTTGCTAGTTTATGAGACATAAATTAAAGTAACATTATTTTTATACTTGAAAGTCTTCAATTGGACTGGAAGTAGTCAGACTCTGCAATCACATTCTAGCTATATCGAAGTTACTGACAGCCGGTAGTGCGTAAAAAGAGTTTTGATTCAGAACGCAGCCCTATCTCTGGGATGCGACCCGCGCAGTTACCTTAAGCTTGACCCGATACGACTGCGCATCCCGTTCTGCGTCCGATTCTGGTGCAGGTGCGCGTCTAGTACCGTGTTAGGGTACCAGAGCGGTCCGCATCCAGGTTCCAGGTTTGGAAGTTGGGGAGCCCTGTTTCAATTGGAGCAGCCAGCACGTCAAAAAAACAACAACTTGGTACACCCAAAATGTCTATTTATGACACGCAGGATCCTTCGTCAATATGTGACAAATTGGGAATAAGTATGTTTTGGCTTAAAACACAAGTATTCTGTACCAAAAATAATCCTATTGTCAAAATATTTTCTTGCTCAGCCTCCAGGAGTTCTGGAGAAAGCTGAAAAAAATGTGACCTTGGATCCAGCTCTTAGGGGAAACAGTAAGTCCTATACATGAATTTATTTACTTAACATGCCAATTATCATCTCAGTAGACTCCTGTAATCTAAACTACATATACTGGATTTTTTTTAGATGGTATACAAGTGGAAATTCTGAACAGCAACATTTCTGAAAGTAATTTGATTCCAAACTCACCTGTGAGCACTCAGATCTCAGTGACAGGTCAGTTTTCATCATCAAACTGAGCTCTGCATGGTCCCTGAGGATAATATCCAATTCAGTTTTTCCTTTTGCACACAGGCCGAGAACAGGTTTCTGGTCTGGTGGAGAATGCCATCAGTGGAAAGTCGATGGGTACTCTGATTTATCAACCCTCTGGCTGTGGAGAGCAGAACATGATCCACATGACCCTGCCTGTCATTGCAACCACGTATTTGGACAAAACCAACAAATGGGAAGCTGTTGGCTTTGAGAAACGAGCTGAGGCCCTCCAGCACATAAAAACTGGTAAGATGAAAGTTCTGAGTTCAGAAGCTTCAGTTGTTTTCAAAGGGGTGTCAAACGTCATTTTCCCTAACCAAACATCTATTTTTCTAGGTTACAAGAACGAGCTAGCATACCTCAAAAGTGATGGCTCTTTTGCTGTATGGGCTGACCATGGCAGCAGCACCTGGTGAGGTCATCTACATTATCCATCAATCCATCCCTTCATTTACCTGCAGCTGTTGACAGACACCTTCATCCACTGATTAAAACTGAGCAGCAAACCAAATTTGGGTTAGAATCATGTTTTGGTTTAAGTGCTGTAACAAAAATGTCTTGGCCTTAAAGAATGTCAAAAAATAGCAGCAAATTGTTTATAATGTGTGTGTTTTTTTTAAATTTAGTTGTTTTGGCTTCATGTGTTTAAATTTTTTTTGTATGTTGCATTTACATTTAAAGTTTTGAATGCAGAAGCCTGAAACTCGCATCATGAACTTGTTTGCATAGAACTATCATTGAAACTGACCGCTTAAACGTGCGTTGCTAAAAGCGGTGTGAATGTAACTTCACAGCAATGTCTGCCTCAACCACCTGGAGCAATGTGGTGTTCAGGGTCTTGCTCAATGACACTTCAACACATGGGCAGGCAAGGCGAGATCAGAGCCGACAATTCCTCTGGTCAGAAGTCGCCCAATCTGCCTCTGCACCACCGCCACCTTTTTCAGCTACTATTGTTTTTTAAATCTGCAATTACTACAAAGTTGGCTTTTTAAATTGTTCATTCTAACAAGCCTCAATCCTTTGGATTTGGTAATACATTTTTGGAATAAGGTAGTTAGGTTTCGTGATTGACGCCCTCAGTCTAGATGCAATCTGTGAAACTGAACTTCTGCACTGTCGTCTGTATTCCACAAGGTTGACAGCTTATGTTGTCAAAGTGTTTTCCTTGGCTTACAACCTGGAAGACATAAAACAGGACCATATTTGTGATGCTGTGAAGTTCCTGATCCTCAGAGCTCAGCAGCCCGATGGTGTATTCACAGAAGTTGGAAAAATGTACCATGGAGAGATGATTGTAAGTGAACCCACTGATCTTTTTCAAGTGTTTCACATCCAACTTTCCAACTTAGACTAAGTTAAGACTCTACTTATATTTGTGTTCCCTCCAGGGTGATGTTCGTGGCTCTGACTCTGATGCCTCCATGACAGCATTCTGCCTCATTGCCATGCAGGAGTCACGCACGCTCTGCTCAGACACAGTCAAAGTGAGTTTCTGATTTTAAATCTAAAATTACAGTGTGTTCCAAATTATTATTGAATCTATATTTTTTATGATTTTTATAAATACTTAATGCAAATGACAACATCATTTTTAAGTCACCAACTAATAGTTTGTTTTAAATATCACTGAACAAATTACAGTATTTCTTAAGAATAAAAAACACAAAATACTGTTTCACATTATTACACACAACAGTTTCACAATAATTTATGGATCTTAAAGTCATGTTTTTTTGAGTTTTTAACATGTATGTGTGGCATTTGTTTTCAGAAAGACAAAACATATATTAAGAAATCGTTTTGTTTTTGTTTTTCCTGGTATTTATCCTTTTAAATTGCTGTCAATCAAATGCAGCTCAGCACCAAAGGCCACACCCACACAGGAGTACATGGAAAAGGAAGCTTCAGATCAACAGGAAAAATTGATTTTTAAGACCTTTAGGAATTTTTGTTAAAAACTTTACAGTCCTAATAAAAACCCAACTGGGATTAGAAATTAAACGTGTCACATATTTACAAAAACCTTTAAAATAAAAAAGGAAAATTGCAATTTTTTTTCTTGGTTTTTATGAGATGATCTTATAATAGTAAAATAAGCTAGTTTTCTAACTACTCCTGACAAGACACTAAATTAAGAGGCCTTATGTGTTTTATCACTCCTCCATCATGCACATATGTCAGATTGTTCATTGTAACTTTACTCACACACACACACAGAAGTTCGCAGCCACAAAAAAGTTTGGGACCACTTCTGTAGAGCTAATTCCAAACTGTAATTATATGGTTCGCCAGTAGATCGCGCTCACAAACAATTTGCAGCAAAGAAAACGGGTTTATAAATGCAGCTTTCAAAGATTTTGGTCTTATTTAAAATGGAACATTCTTTCCTATCTCAGTTATGGAAGTGTGCAAATATGCGGCCCTCTGGTGGTGACGAGGAAAATTGTGGCCCTTCCCATTATTAAAGTTACCTATCTCTGATGTAGAGTGTGAAGGCCTGCAAAAGTCCACAACCAGCTCTTTGTTTTTTTCTGCATTAATCCAGAGGTGGTTCTGCTGGAACCAGTCCACAAAGTTCTGGATCAGATCTCTGTACTCTCTTTCATTGTCAGCCGTGATCAAGCCGACAATGACAAAGTTAGCCGAGAACTTCTGTAGATGACACAATCTTTTGTTGAATATGAAGTCTGCTGAGAAGGCAGTGAATAGAAACTAAACTAGACTATTTACACTCAATAGAAACCATTTAGTGTAAATAAACTTTTGCTTCCTCAGTAGGTAAGATTGTATGTATTCAAAATCTGATCAATTAAACCTCATAATTCTAGAAACATTTTTTACATGAGCTTTAAAAGTCAGATGAGAATCAAAAAGAACACCTAGATATACCTGTATTTGCTCTCAATTGATGAATACAGTTGGCTGGTCACAGCTTACAGGCGAGAGAAAAACAAAGACTGCTTTTTGGTATTTAGATGAAGGCATACGTTCTTGAGCCAGTTGGAGTCTAGCACCATGATTTCAGACTGAAATGCAGCAGCTTCATCTTTTGTTTTTGCATGAACAGAAATATCTGTATCATCTGCATATAAATGCATTTTTCCATTTGTGCATACATTTGGCAAGTTGTTTATATACATGCTAAAAAGAAGAGGCCCCAAAATTGAGCCTTGAGGAACTCCTGCTGTACAAGGTGAAAAAGATGATCGAGACCTGCCTTTTTGCAATGCCTGTGTTCTATTCATAAGATATGATCTAAACCACAAGAGAGCACTTTCTGAAAAATCAAGTGAGTTATTCTGGCAAGAAGGACATTGTTATTAATTAAATTCAATTTTATTTATATAGCCCAATATCACAAAGGAAATTTGCCTCGATGGGCTTCATGCCAGTAATTTTTAGAAATGCAGAAAATTAGTCATAAAAAATGTACAATAGCTAAAAACTAAACAGACTAAATAAACTGATTATTCCTGCCCTAAGACCCTCCCTCCCGGTAAGTAAAAACTCCTAAAAAACCTGAGTCAGGAAAAAAGAAGAAACCTTAGGGATGCCCACATGTGGGAAAGATCCTTTCCCAGGATGAACAGGCAGAACTGTTAAAGAAAAATTAGCTTCTACAACTATGTATTTGAATAGAGTTCATTCAGATAGAGCTGAGGGACGAGTGGTGATGGGGTCCACAGTCTAGACGAAGCAGAAGTGCAGTCTGCGGCCAGGAGCAGAATTACACACACTTCAAGACAAGTTTCTCTTCATTGAGTCTCTCTAGTTTTATCCACGGTGTCCCTCTATTAATTGTATTTGCCATAGTATTTCCAAAATGATTCGCGGGAAACTGACAACTGACGTCATAGGTTAATTGGTTACTCTAAATGGGCCCTAGGTATGAATGTGTGTGTGGCCCTGCGACAGACTGGTGACCTGTCCAGGTGAACCCTGCCTTCGGCCATCGGCAGCCAGGGGATGGGGATGAAGCAGCCAAGAAAATGAATGAATGAATACTCTTTTTAATCATTTTTTTCGCTTCCGCCCTTTATCTTTTCATCCGGTCTGTGTCCTCCTGTCTAGACCCTGACAGGCAGCATTGACAAGGCAGTTGCCTACCTGGAGAAACGACTGCCCGACCTTACAAATCCCTACGCTGTTGCGATGACATCATATGCTCTGGCTAATGAGGGAAAACTAAACCGCGAGATTCTCTACAAGTTTGTTTCTTCAGGTGCTGACACGGAAATCACCCAACAAACACCAATCAATGCTATTGATTCTAGGATTTATAACTTTTAGTCAGGTTTTTTTTTGACATTTTCCTCCTGTTTGGGATGTGCCATGATGATGTTTTTTCTCTCATCTCCCAGAGTCGTCCCACTGGCCTGTTCATGAAAAGCACTTTTTTACCCTTGAAGCCACAGCTTACGCGCTACTGGCTTTGGTCAAGACCAAGGTGAGCTCATTCTTCATCCACATTAAAAATATTGTTTGTTCACATATTTAGTCAAAAAAAAAAATGTATTCTGCCTTTTAACTTGGCTGAGGATTGGGATGCGATTAAAGACCCACTCCAATGAAATAATCTTTTATGTGTTTTTAACACGTGTGGAATTTTTCTCATAGTAAAGGACCTATTCAAAATAAAACTGCCTCTCTGAGTATTTTTTAATTCAAATTGCATTGGATAATTAGCCAATACAAGAAAAAGAGAGTAGGATGCACTCAGTGAAATAAGCGAGGCAAAGTTTGTCTTCTCCAGTCTTTTCCTCTGCTTCCATGTGTGCATCTTGGCCCACTGTGTGCTAAAAATGATGAGCCTAAATGCCATGTGCTCATGAGCTGAGCTTCTGACAACTTTGTATGGCTCTGATAATATTCGCATATTATCTTTACATTCTAATTTAGCCTTGTTAGCCTGTTCAACAGCTGAGCAAAAAGATAAGCGCTGAAGGTCTATTGTGTTGTACATATTTTAATGACATGGAAATATCTTCTGACACACAAGGTGTATATTTGTATAAACCCCTTTTGTAATTGAAGCTAAACTTTATTTATATTGATCATATCTGTGAACGAAAAAAAAGAGGAGGGAAGAAGAGAGAAGGATGGTAACAAGATATATCAATAGAGATGATACTCAAACTTTTTACTATTGTCCAAGATGCGTAAAGAGCGACGCCGTATTGGAATGGTATAATAACAATGAGACGTGGCTTAGTACAACCAGTAAAGTGATCATAAAGAACCCCAAATTGGTATTTTGATCCGTTCATTCATTTGAGAGTAATCCTCTAAAAAACTTGAACTGTCTGCAGCAGCCCCTCCCATATCTATGAGAACGAGCGGTAGGAAACGTGCTGACGTAAGCATGATGCCAACAGAGATGCTAATCTGAGATTCCTGTCGAATACGAAATGAACCAAGAGCAGGACAACTCAACCAAAATGGCCACCCTACCCGACAGTCACGTGATGTGAACAAGTCAGAAATTAGGCGATCAGTGAGCCACAGACAAATGTAGAGCATTAACTGTCATTTTACCCTAAAATAAATACATGAGCGGGCATCGAACCAGCAATCATCCAATCTAGAGCCGACCGACCTACCGCTGCACCACATCCGCTAAATGGCCACTAGAAAAAAACTAAAATGTGAAATGTTTAAAACATACTCACCTGAGCACAGGTGTCAGCTCACCTCGCACTAACAGAATGTGTGATGGAATGAAAGGCTTTATTTGTGTCAGCTTCTATGATTGTGTGTGAGCTGCTGTGGTATTGTGTACATTTTTGACAACTTTAAAGGTAAAGATTATTCTAGCCAAAAGGTATGTGTGTAACTGAGTGTGTGTGTAGACAGGCCCCGCCCATTCCAGATTGTTATTTAGACCTGGTTGTTATAGGATGTTACTACTCTGTGTTACCTTCTCTGTTCTCTTAACCCCACTCTTTTACCCCCCCCCCCCTCTTTGTTTCCGTCCGGTCCAACAAAAAAAGAAAAAGATACAACATAATTAAAATAAAGTTTAGCACGAAATACAACAGGGGTTTATACTTAATAAACCCCTGTTGCTCAGCTGTTGGACAGGACAAGTAAAAAAAATAAAAATAAAAAAATAAACAAAAAAATGTGAAAATGGTTGTTTTAAAGGTTGCAGACCCCTGATTGAGGTGTTGCATTCTTAACATATTTACACATATATACATACTCTTTATTCGAAGGGTAAAAAGTGATCTCACTGTTAGCTCAGGAGGATATGGCAGTGGAATATTTTTAATCAATACTCGACTTTAAATCTTCTCCACAAATGAAACTATAATTAATATTTAAAAATAATTCATTCTCAATAATTCCTTGGTGGAAAATCTAAGTTTGACATTATTCGGATTCAGATCTCAGCCCACCAATCCTCTCTGTGATTATTTGCAGGATTAAATAAATTAAAGTGAATAACATCCAAAGGAGCCACATGGGCGGGTCTTTTGAATGGCTCTTTAAAATGAATGGGTCCCAAATATTCATAAATCCCTTCTCTGAATCAAACAGATAAGAGCTGAGGGCCTCTTGTGTTGGACAGATTATGATAGGGGGATATGTAACTATGGACACGTGAGGTGTATATTTGTATAAACTCCTTTTGTATTTGTGTCAAGTCTTTTGAAGATGCCAAACCTGTTGTGAGATGGTTCAACCAGCAGCAGTTTGTTGGTGGGGGTTATGGATCCACCCAGGTAAGGAATAATTTGTATTTTTTGTAATGTACATTTAAAGTCCTTCTGGACCTCTAAATCTGTTTTAATTTTTCTCCTGTAGGCTACAATAATTGTGTACCAGGCTTTAGCAGAGTACTGGACTAACGCTCAAGAACCAGAGTATCAACTGAAAGTGGATGTCGTGTTGCCAGGCAGATCAAAGCCTGAGAAATTTGAATTCAACCGTGACAACAGCTACGCTACAAGAACCTCTAGAGTGAGATTCTGCCGCTGTTACACACAAGCTCTGTGTTTGTTCTTTTTTTGGCTTGGTTTGCATGTTTGTTTATCACTGATGTGTCCCTGCAGCTCAAAGGCATAAACAAAGACGTGAAAGTGACTGCAAATGGATCAGGAGAAGCCGTTGTCAAAGTAAGGATTACATTTGCTTCAGATTCTGTTTCAGATTTGTGGTTTAAATGGGAAATATGGCCTACATGCCCTACATACCAATGAAGTGCGCATCAGTAATCTTAAAGATGAGAGTGTTTCCATTAAGACTTCATCAATAGAAGGTCTTTATTCTCAGAGTTTAAAACACAGTTACCAGAAAACAAACCCTTTATTTCACAACAATTATTTTTCATCGAGCTCAAGAAAAAGTAGATTTCACAACAATTTTCACAACAAGAGTGCTGCACTCTAAAAGATTAAGAACTTATTTACAACTGTGGCCTGGCAATAGGTAAGACCTTTTGAGAAAGAAAAAAGGAAAGAAGTTACAAGATACAAGAAATAAAAATGAATGGAATCAGAAAAGAATCAGAAATAAACACATTCTAAAATATAAAATGCCTAAAACTTGCTTTGGTTTCTATGTATGTTTATCTTGCTTGGACAGATGGTGTCCTTGTACTATGCTCATCCTAAAGAAAAGGAAACTGACTGCCAGAATTTTAACGTATCAGTGAAGCTGCTGCCAGGTAACTTTGTTTCTAGAGTTTTACTGTTTCTCTTTTTTTTAATCATATAGTAATACGTTTTTTTTCTACAGATAAGGATATTGAGGATAAAAAGGTCTACAAACTGCAGATAAAGGTTTTGTAAGTATACCGGTCCCATTATTTTTGCTCTGCTCCAATTCTCTTCAGTTTCTTCACAGTGCTTTCATGTACAGATACAAGAACAGCGAACGTGATGCCACCATGTCCATCTTAGACATCGGCTTGCTGACAGGCTTCACTCCAAACCTGGATGACCTGAAAGCTGTAAGAGTGTAAATCAGTTCAAGATGAGATTGAACGAGTGCTCTAAACCAATGATGACTTGTACTTGTGTCTGCAGCTGTCTGGAGGACGTGCCCGCATCATTAGCAAGTTTGAAATGAACACAGTTCTTTCAGAACGAGGCTCACTCATCATCTACCTGGATAAGGTTTGATCCCAGGCTGCTAACAATGGGATAAATTAGTTAGACCCAAGGAGCAAGGAGTTTTGATTGCAGTCATATATAGTAACAAGTTAAACAAACAAAAAAGTAACATCAAGAATGTATGTTCAATAATCTTTAGTCAGTACAATTTTCACAAGATCACAAGTAGAAATATCTAAAAATCCAATCTCACCCAGAGTTCAATGCAAATGCAAATAGAATTCAATTGCCTTCCAATGGTATGAAGTGCATCAGTCTATAGAAAGGAAATTTATTTTAGGAAATGTAAGTTTTTGTTGTGGTTGTTTTTTTTTTATGTTAAAGGAGGCCTACTATGAAAATTCTACTTTTTGAGGTTTTAAATGCATTGTACTATTCATTCTCTCTACAAAGAAGCCCAAAGCTGGAGGTAGCGGTTGGCATTGATCTTACGTCAGCACGTTTCCACCCGCTCGTTTTCATGGGTATGGGAGGGGCTGCTGCAGCAGGTTTTTAGAGGATTACTCTTAAATGCATGAACGGATCTAAATGCCGTTTTGGGGTTCTTTATAGTGAGAAATGAACAGTAAAAAACACTTAAAACCTCAAAAAGTAGAATTTTCATGCTAGGGTCCCTTTAATCATGTTACAGGGAAACTAGTATATCATGTTATGCCACTATTACAGCAGTTTATGTCCCTATATTTCTGTATTTTGCTCATGCGATTTGTTTGTAAGTATGTTAGATCATGGATTTTCTACGTTTTTTTTTTCTAAATCTAAGCTGTCTAGTTTTTTTGTTTGTACAAAGAAATCAAATCCTCTGGGATTGATTTGTGCTAATGGTACATGCTACAGGTAGTTAAAGTTTCCAATTGCTCTTAGTTTATGGAGATTTTCTTTGATTATAAATCATTTCTGCATATTTTTTAGTAGTAAATATTTCACAATTGTTTGGAAAAACAGTCTTCATGGCTTAGTACTTGATTTTATACACCTGCGGCCAGGCCAGGTTGTCAAGACACCTGATTCTGATCATTTGGATGGGTGAGCCAAATCTTTTGATGATTTAATGTATGTACAAATACAGAGCACTACAGTATGAATGATTTTCATACTTTTTTTTATTTCACTAACAGTTTAATTAGCAAGATTTCTGAAAAAATGCTACACACTTAAAAATGTGTACCAACTGATGTTTTTGCATCCATTCTACTAAAGCAAATGAAGCCTCAAGAAGCTTAGTGCTGGAGTGCTGGATGAATGGCTTCAAAGGCTGCATTACTTCAAAAAGCTTAATGATCCCGTCACTCATGCAGAAATGGAAATCCATAAATCAAATTAGAAAGAATTAAGAGCACCTGCTGTTTTGTTCTCATCAGCGCCCCCACCGCATCTCTCTGTAATAAAGCACCACAGAATATCAATACTGCACGCACCCTCTCATGTGACCACCCAGCTAACAGTCTGACTTGCCGATAAGAATATTCCGGAATGACAGCAAATAACAGACACCTGAATTTCATGTTCCTGCAGGTTTCTCACACCAGACCAGATGAAATCAGTTTCAGGCTGCAGCAGACCATGCAGGTGGGCGTTCTTCAGCCAGCAGCAGTGTCTGTCTATGAATATTATGAGCGTAAGTATAGGCTGCATTTGTTCTTATCAGCAAAATGATGAAGTCAATTTTATGTATATATTTTTTGTCTCTCCAGAAACCCCTTGTGTTAAGTTTTACCATCCAGAGAGGGAGGCAGGACAGCTGCTCCAGCTTTGCAGAGGTGATGTGTGCACATGTGCAGAAGGTAACTAAAGTTACATTTTTGTGTCACAAGACTTCCAAAAATGACTCCAGGCAAGAATGAAACAAGCCAATAAGCATCAAACAAAAGCATACATCTTACTCTGATCTCATCTGAGTACAGGTGTAACACATAGGTCCTGCTACATAAGAAAATAAAACTGTACACATAATATGGTTTTAATTTGTATTAACTTGGTCCATGTCCTAACTAAAACAAAAGTCCTGTTTGTGATTTGCATGATTTGACTTGGTATTCGTTCTACATCGGAAGCCCTTCCTGACAGATCCTCTCAATAGATAGTTATTGTTTGTTTATTGTCTGTTCAAATGAACAAAAATTTGTCTTTAAACATGGCTATAAAATGAATTTTATTGATAAAAAGCATGATGCAAAAATTAAATAAATAAATAAAACAAAAAATAATAACCTTTAATTAAACAAATACAAGTGCTACAGATAGTCTTTTAAGACAGTAATTGCATTTTGACTCATTTATCTTTTTTTACATTGCTGGTTGTTGTTTTCACCTGGACTTGGAACTGCCACACAAAAGCAGTGGATTATGCCCCTTACGGTTGCACAAGACATTCATCCAGACTAACCAACCCTTTTCAGTTGCAGTAAAATGTTCATGGACATTTGCTTCTTTTTCAGACAGTGTGCTCATGCTGTTTGCTTGTTTTCAGAGAACTGCAGCATGCAGAAGAGCGGTAAAATCAACAACGATGAGCGAACAACTAAAATCTGTGAGAGCACAGAGACCAGTAAAATTGAGTATGGTAAGATCTACGCTATATTTACAACTGTTTGAGAGTACATCGTCCATCTAAAAATGACAGCTGCCTCTTTCTCCTTACAGCCTACAAAGTTCTGGTGGAAGATGTTGACTATAAACAGTCTATAGACACTTATATCATGCGGGTCCAGGATTCCATCAAAGAAGGTTGGTATTTATCAGCATTTGTTTCATCGACTTTGTGACACCACAAGGCTTTTTCAAAGCAGTTTATACTGATTAAGACTCCTAGATGGATTGAGGTTGACCCATTGGGCGGCCATGGTGTAGTAGGTAGGGCAGTCGTCTCATGACTGGAAGATAGAGGGTTTGATTCCTTGCCCACCCATGTGTTGAAGTGTCCTTGGGCAAATTCATTTTTAGATCAAAACAATATTTGTGATGCCTTCCAGTCTGGTTTTAAAAAGAACCATTCTACCAAAACTGCTCTCCTAAAAGTTTTTGAATGATGTACTCATGGCTGCCGATTCTGGTAAGTATACAGTCCTCATTCTCTTAGATCTAAAACCTGCTTGATACAGTTGACCATAGTATTATGATTGATCGTCTCCGCTGTGATTATGGTACATCTGGGTCTGTCCTGAGCGGGTTTATTTCCTACCCACAATGTCACAGTTAACACTCTGTCTTCCTAAAACAAAAAAGCTATCCAGCGACGTTCCCCAAGGATCTGTTCCGGGCCATATTTTATTCATGTTTTACATGATTCCTCTAGGTAAACTTATCACTAAATGTAAGCATATTTCTTATCATTTCTATGCTGATGACATCCAGCTCTATTGCTCATTCACTGAAAGCAATTTTCACAAGCTATCTTCTCTGTTTGATTGTCTGGTTAGTATCAAAGCATGGTTTCTTGACAATCACCTACTTCTCATCTCTCAAAAGACATAGACTAGGATTTTTGCTCCTGATTCTAAAATTCCCACAATCAAAACACACCTCACTTCTTTATGCTCCTCTGTCCAGTCTAGTGTAGGAACCTTGGTACCCCTAGAAACCTCTGGTTCGACAAATTTATGTATTTTGAACATCATTCGACAAAGCTTGTAAAAAATTGCTATTATCATTGTAAGGAATGTGACTAAATTAAAATCAATTTGATCTAAATCTGATCTTGAGGTGTTAATACATGCTTTTATTTCATCGTAATTGGATTACTGTAATTATCTTTTTATCTGTCTTAATCTGTGAAACACCTCCAAATGGTTCAGAATTGTGCTCCAAGACTTTTATCAGGAGACAATAAACACACACGTTACCCCTCTTCTTTCATCGTTACATTGGCTTCCTATTAGTTTTAGAACAGAGTTTAAGATTTTAACATTAGTTTTTAGAAATTTGCATGGACAGACCCCAAGCTTTCTGTCTGACCTCCTGAAGCCCACACTCCTGCTCGTTCCTTGCGAACTGAAGCTTTGAACCTTTTAACTCCTTTTAACCTGTTTTTAACTAATTTTAAAAGCAGAGGTGATCTTGCATTTCAGACAGTTGCCCCAAAACTGTGGAACACTCTCCTATTGTCACTGCATCAGACTGACTCTGTTGAGTGTTTCAAAAGTTAACTCAAGACGTTTCTTTTTAGTAAAGCTTTTAGCTGATATTTTAATTTCGTTTCACCTTCCTTAACCTTTGTTGCTGTCTGCTATTAGTATTTTATCCTTTCCCTGTATTTATGTAATATGCATTGTTTTATGGATGTGCTTTTGTGAAGCACTTTATGAGTTGCCCTCTGTGAAAAGTGCTATATAAAGAAAGACGTATTTATTTACTTACTGCTGACTGGCATTCTACATTTCTTGGATATCTTTTTATATCCCATTCCTGTTTGGTATGATTTTTTTTTTTTTATCAAGAAATCCTAACTTCTTCCAGGGTATACAAACTCATGAGGGCACCTATATATCCTGAGGGACACAGTTATACTTATGCTACCAGGTCAGACACATTAGGACTTAATTACTAAACTCTAATTTTGACCCATACGTTTTCAATGGTCTTGGCCTATAATTCTAATTCAAAGCTTATTTAGTTTTAAATTACCCCCTCGCCCTCACACACTTTTTTTTTACATTGTTTGTGATTACAGGAAATACAAATGTTGATCCCATGGGAAAAGTGCGACCATTCGTCAATTATCCCCATTGCAGAAAGGCTTTGAATCTGATGAAAGGCAAAACGTACCTGATCATGGGATTAACCAGAGACATCCACAGAGATGAAAAACAACAAATGTAGGTTGGGTTTATGTATATCGGTGTCCACTAGTATCCCCATCCCATACAACTCACATGACTTGGACCCACATCACTTAATGAGGTTTAAGCACTTATACACTTCCTCTTTGCTTTCAGATATCAGTACGTCCTTGGAGAGAGAACTTGGATTGAGTATTGGCCAACAGTTGAGGAGTGTCAAGAAGAAGGACACAGACCCACATGTCTGGGCTTAGATGAGATGCTGGACCAGTACAGGGTCTTTGCATGTGAAGCATAGAGGGAGAGAAGACTTCCTTTGTGTGTGTGTTTTCTGTTAAACAGTGTTTGCAGAATAAAATGTACCACCCTAAGGAGTGTTGTTTGGGATTTTGCTTTTATTTGGATTAAAATTAGAATTATTTTTATTAAATCACCACCATGTTTCCCTTTATTAACAGGAGTCAACAAAACTGATAAAACAAAAAATATTTAAATAGAAACAAATGATGTTTGTCACTTTAAACAAATTTATTTTATTTATTTATTTATTTTTTGTCATCCTTCTGGTTAGGTTCAGAAGTAATATAAACAAAAAAGCATTATCATGATCATTTATCTACAATACCTGAAATTGTTTTCCATCCTCAAAATTCCTCAACATTATTTTTTTTTAAGCATTACATATTGATTTTTTTTTTCCCTGCGGCAGAATCAGTGGATTCATGTTGATCACATCCGCCCTTCAGCTGTGCAGTGCCGCATATAAGCGCGTTGCAACTCAGAAAGAACGTGAATGCCTCCACCATGTGCAATAATTTGTACAGAGTGCACAACAAGAGGAGAGATATAAAGATCTTTAGATGTAATAACAAGATGTTTTACCTTATCCTAAATCCTGTAGAACCAGATCAGGCTAAGCCAATGATCTGGATGTTCTCATGCGGTCTCATCTCTACAAGCTTAAGATTAAACTTCATTTTTTGACTAAATAAAATTATTGCAAACTAGGCTTTGTTAAATTCATCAACAGAGAGAAGACTTAACTAGGATCTTACCAGTTTTCATCTTCTCTTGTATCCTTCTAGCCTTGTAGAAGTGCACGGAGAATCCAGGTCCCTGTAAACTTTTAATTCTAAAAGTTGAAGGAATACATGGTTTTAGAATTCCTATGTAAACATCTGTGTGTGTGTGGTCTCCAAACTGAAACTTCCTCAAATAAGGAAATGACTTCAAGAAGTGTCTTTCAAAATAAAATACCGAATAAATGTAAGAGACTTTCCTACAGGTACGCTTTTTTTTGGTAATGTTTTTCATGTTTGAAATAAAACAAACCAAAATTAACATTGATTTCTATTTTACGCTAGATTACATTTTTGGTACATTAAAATGTTGCTAATTTTCATATTTTTACCCTTACAGGACACCATAAAGTTATCTTCAAGGGAGAAGTGTGATTACTGATGTACAGAGGCTGCATCTCATTCATTAAAGGCAGTTTTTAACTTCCATCCGCTCTGCTAATTATTATTGACTCATATATATATATATTAAGTAACATGGTGTTAAAGCTTAAATTCTTGTATTCTTCAAGTCTTTTGCAAATCTCGATTCCAAAAATCAATGTTTTTACTTAAAGTTTCAAATCCTCAAGCAAGTTCAACAAACTCCTTTAGCATTTCAGTAAATCCTCTCAACAATTTAGGCAAAGAACTTTAGCTTTTATTAGCAGTTAGCTTTAGCATATTCAACAAGCACATTCACTTTTCAGCATTCTCACTTGTATTATTGTAGATAATTGAACTGTTTTCTTGTTTGTAATAGTTTCAGTTTTCGTATTCAGGAGTCACAGGGATTAGGCTGATGATAAAGGACTTTCCTACAATCTGGTACGAGAGGCTTTTAGTGTCCAACAAGTGAATTATCTCAGCATATACTGTATATCAGCCTTTTTCTTAGCATATGCCAATAGTTTTCCTTTTGAGTTCTTCCAGAATGACATTCTTTATTTCTAATTAAATGTAATACAACTTCCTGGGAAGTTAATAAAAAAAAAAAGATGAAAAAAAGGAAAAATATTATTTATCTGTTGACATGTTCATCTTCTGTAAATGGCTAAAAACAATTCAAGACAGATTGATGTGATGACATAACATACATCTCTGACGTCCAAACCTGTGGCTTACAGAGATGAAGAACAAAACATCTCATTTAGCAATGATACACAAACCAAACATAGAACTTAAGTTCATAGAGAAAAATCTCAAACAAAATCCCATTGGATCAGAACATATTCCTTCATATATGTTTCTAAGTATCATCTCAATCTGTGATTTTTTTTTTTTTTTTGGTGACTCATTCCTTGAAAAATATCAACAAAAAGGACAATGAGGCCACCGAGTCTCTTGCAGATGAACCTGATGGGGTTTCAGATTTGGGTGTTAGAAGTTGTAGGTGCTGGTCCGCTCACTGCTGTTGCCGATAGCCAAACGCTCCAGAGCTAGTTTGATGAGACAGAGAGAGCCAAAAGTTACACATTTTTGCTTAAACGCAAAGTGTTTCTGCATTTTTCTTCCTAAGTCAAAACACCATGAAACTCCAGCAAAGCTGCAAAAGCTTTGACTGTATTATTAAAAAAAAAGAGAAATGGTGTCTCTGCAGAACATTCTTGTCCTTGTTAAAATGACAGAACCTTTGGGACGTACGTAGATACACAGGTAATTTCCTTGATAAGTGGACGTTATTGAAGGCCCTCAGCAGGCACTCGCAGGACAAAAACTACTAACTTTATTACTTATTGTTATTAAAACTGTGACTGCAAAATATTTGTTTTTCTTTTTAGTCTTTGATGTCTTTCACGGAACCCTGGATATGACATTTTTTTTTGCCCACAAATTAGTATTTTGTTGCCACAAATTTGCATTTTATTAGCATTTTCTAAACACAAATAAGCCTTTTTAGGTAAGAAAAAGCCCAGAAAGTGCTAATACATAGCTAAAAAAAAACTATTTTGAGCGCAAAATGCTAAATTTTTTATGACATGTTCAGGATTCAATAATACGTGTCCTGAATGAGTGCTGACATGTGTTAAAGGGGCCATACCATGATTTTTATTAAGTCTTTAAGAGTAAACTGTACCCATTTAAATTATCATATATTACCTTTGGAACACAAAAAATCTAAGTATTTATTAAATATATAATAAAAATATGTAATAAACGTTTAACAATATGAGAAATATTTATAAATGCACTTAAAAAAAGTAGATTTTTTTTTATTGTATGGTCCCTTTAGATGAGGGATGTCAAAATCCAATCACATAGTTTCAGACAGACTGGATTGAAATCGGATATTTAACCCCCGATCATGGTGGGACATTTATTTTATTCTTACCATGATCAGAGCTTTATATTACAAGCATATTTGTCTATATAAATGTCCCACTAGATATCTGCATATCATGAACGAATCACAACATTTTATTGCCTTAAAGCACAGAATGTTACAACATTTGTTTAACCAGGAGGCGCACAAAAGCAATTAGGTTAAGCTAGCATGGTTTTCACAGAATTAGACTTCTGGACTCAACAAATCTTTTGATAAAGTGGTTAAACTGACAGCAAGTGTCTCAATTGGTTTGTCTAAATGCAAATGACAAGTTCAAAGGTTTTTTAAAAGAAAAAATTTGAGTTTTTGTTTCTTTTTAAAGAGACGCCGCTCTAGTGAGACGCTGACAAGTGTAACCTCTGGGAAAAGGTGATTTAACCTTTTAAGACCTGAGCTCTTGTTTATGATGCCTTTTTTTTTATTTTTTTTATAGAGACCCTGTTAAGCAGAATTATCTACTGTGGTAATAAAACCCAAAATGTGATGTTCATGCATATTGACATCAAGTCAAGAGTTTAAAATAATGAATTTCATATTTTCCTTTTTAAAAAACAACCAAAATTAATAAATCATTCCATTGATACGAGCTAGTCATGAACAGTCATTTTCATATTCATTTTACAACAAACTGAAAGATTGTCATCATTAAATTTTAGGAATTTTAATTGTGATATGAATCAAATATCATTAAAAACAAATGTAAATTTGTTTGCTAAAACTTTGGTCACCAAACTTTCTCACATGACTAATTATCACCTGTTTTTACTAGATAATAGTTACACTACTTTTACATGATGGGTGAAGCTATTTCACATAAGTTTTCTGTTTACTTGTTAAATGATGAAGAAAGATTTTAAAAATCGTTTAAATTTTAAATGTGTAACAAAAATCTCTGGTCAGGAGTTTATATTGGCAGATACTCAAAATCAAATGAGTTGGAATCAGATTGGGGCTAAAAAAAAAGACTTGATTGAGAAATCCCTTGTCCAGATATGGCTGATTCAGCTTCAAGACAACGTCACCAACATATTCAGAAACATAAACTTTTTCCATTCACATATTTTTCTTCAAACTAAAAGACTCGTTACCTTGGAAGGACAATCTGTTCTCTTCGTCGCTGTTTTTAATTGTTGTTTTCCCTCGGTGGTAAGACACTGGTTGGAAACAAGAATAAAATTAGTACAAATAAAAATGAACTTGAGAAATACAAACTGATCCGGAAAAAGCAATGACTAATCCAAGAAAATATCACTGGTAAGAGAAAAGATTATTTCTAAAGTAAAGAATAAAAAAAAAAAAACAATTTCATAATAAATCGTAACCTTCTAAAAGTGTCAGATCTTTTGTTGAGCTAAAGGGCTAGACATATTGCACATGTTGAGGAATTTTATGTCAAGATTTTTGTGTTTCAGCAACATTCTGCTCAAAGGTTTGGGCTCTCTTTAATCGGACAGATCCACTTTTAAGAATTATTTTTACTCCAAACCTCAGCATGTCAATCTATTCATAGATCCCCCTCTACCTAGGACATTTTTTGTCTTAGCTTCAGAAGCTATTTCACAACCAATAGAATAACTTTGACTCAGTACAGCAGTCTGAGTTGCTCTGGAAATGTTACAGATGTAAAAACTGAGAGCGAAGGCTCACCGCTGTGGCTTTGTGTTGGTCCAACCCAGCGATGCTCCCTCCTTTCTGACACTTTAAAGAAAAGAAGTTCATGTTATCAACAAAACATCATTTACTTTATGAAGTAAAAGAAAAGTAAAAACATCTGATATATGCTTTAATAATGTCTATCTTTTATTAAGATTTTTGATTTTATTGAATCCAAATTTTCTAGAGCCATAAAAATAAAAAGCAGCAAAAGAGTTGCAGATTGAAGCGAAACAAAAGAATTGATTTAAGGAGTTTTAATTTGTTAATCAGAAGATATAAAACATAATGTAAAAAAATGAAGCGTGTTATCTTCAAATAGAACATTTCTTTAACATTAGAACATTTTTCAGTTTCTTTACATGTTTTAGAAAAGAAAAGTTCAGCTTTAGATTCTTTTGAATTTTATTTAAGTTGATTTTTAAAGTGCCAGGTGCTTACAAAGGGCATCAATTTAAGCTTTATTATTATTATTATTTTTCATTTTTTCAGAAAAAAAAATTAAGCTTTATTAAATTAAAATATCATTGTAGTATAATTCATTAAGATAAAATTGCATATGTCAGTAAAAGGATTCTGAAGGTTAAATTTATTCCTTATTAATTCCTTATTTCCTGTATGAGACATGTGGTCTGTAATAACGGCATGAACAGCATCATGAAAGAAAGTCAAAGTAACTTTCAATAGTTAAGATCATAAACCAGTTCATGTCAAATGTTTTATATGGAAATTATCATTTTGCACTTACAGTACATATTCTATGGGTTATTCTATTCTGACCCACTTTTTCATCTCTTTGAATCCTGATACTCACGCTTTCTCTGGAGTGCCTCCACTGTGGGTTTGGTGAAGTGAACTAGCAGCATGACGAGCAGCGCGCAGCTTAGCAGAGCCGTTACCACCTTGTAGACGTGCAGATCTGAACGCTCATCTGAGGGCACCACAGCTAAAAACATATACAAACATAACATGCTTTAACCTTGGCCATCAACCGAAGACCCTCCTTGTATTAAGGTGGCATGTGTTACTAGTGCACTGCACTCCCCTTAACCCATAAGAACCCCAGATGCATTTTACCTTAAAAATAAAATTATGTGGAAAATATGAAAATCCAAGTTGACCACAGAAAACATTTCAGACACGTTTCTGTCGCAGCACCCGTACAGGTCAACCCTCTGCACATGGGACTGTTTTATTTATAATTTTTTACATGCAGATGTTTTGTAATGAGGCATTCACTGAGCACACTGTCAGTCGGGCCCTTGTGCTTGATGATTTCATGGATCTCGGGTGTTTCATCATCTTAGGGACTCCTAGTCCTCGGCCTTCTTCCTGTGACTATTGTACGGTCCTAAATGTTGGGTATGGGATGGATTTACATTTGGCTTTGGTTTGGGTTGGATTGCATGGCCTTCTTGACACAAACCCCTGCTTTAATCTAGACTTGGGAAAGGTCAAGAGAATCTGGCCACAGACATGGCGCCTGAAATCATCAAAAAGGATGATGTGTTTTCATAGAAAATAGATAATTGAGGAGAGCCTAAGAATTGGCATCACTCTGTTGCAGATTGGTTAAAAAAATAAAGTAATTGAGAGGGAGTAAAAACTTTATACTTTAGAGAATTTTATCCAAAAAAAAACACAAAAAAACTTCAACTGAGCCTGACACTAGTTCAGAAGTGTCAAGCTCATTTTGGTGCCGGGGCCACATTCAACCCGTCTGATCTCAAATGGGCCGGACAAGTAACATAAAAGCAACATAACCAATCGTCAGCTTGTTATCTGTAGTTTTGTTTCTGTTTTTTTTTTTGTTTTTTGTTTTTTGAAAACATGCCTCAACCAACCTAGTAGCCTAATCACTTATTATTATTATCTTTTTGACAATGACATTTTGGTAACTGTGGTGTCACTCTTGATCATTTTTATAGCAACTTAACAGCAGTGAGGCTGTTAACCTAACACTATCTTACCCTGACAAAAGAAATGCTGTTTATTTCTTGATCTCTTGCTATGCAGGTTTCTCATTTCCTTTACTCCCCCTAGTGGCGGAATTGCACATTGCAGTCATTTCTTTAATTAACCATAACTTGCCACACAAATGAGCAGGAAACTAGCTTTTTTTTTCTCTCTGTCAACATCCTTATATTATTTTCTCTTCATGACTAGGCCGGATTAAACCATCTGGAGGGCCGGATGTGACCCGCGGGCTGGATGGTTGACACCCCTGCTCTAAATGATCACAATTATGATAGCTCAACCCTTTGACACCAGGGCTTAAGCTTCATTATTGACATTCTATCGACCACCGCAAACTCTTCAACAATTTACGCAATTAACGTGTGTCCAGCGGATTCTGAAACAGAAAGAAGGCTTTGTCCTGATACAGTAATGAAGAATTGATGCAATCAATGTAAATTAGCTGAGTTTGTCACAGAGAAAAGTGGCATTGTGCTGTGTACCATAAAGTGTTCCATCCACTTTTCTTTGTGTCAGAATTAGTCAGTCGTGTAAATGGTTAAAAAGTTACTGTAGGTCAAAGAGTGTGTTATTTAGGTGTTGCCAGCAACAACTCTAGTGTTGAAGAGTTAAAGTTTGGCTTATGGTGTCTTTAAGATAAGATATCAACAACAACTGAAGACCAAAACAGCAGACCTACCTTCGCATTTGACCCCCAGAGCCAGGCAATCTCTTGTCCTGGTTGGTCCTTTCTCATTCACTCTGTAACAGTCTGTGTTACTGGGTATATTCTTCCAGCTCATTTTGTTTTGACAGCCTGTCTGTTTCTGACACACATCCTGCAAAATCCCTTGTATTTTTCTGTCAGAGTCAGAACTAAGAGGCAAAGAGGTGTAATTCAAAAACAGATTTCCAGTCACATAGATGGTGGCTTCACATATTCCAGTCCAGTGAACTGCAAGCAGGACCAGGACAGGGGCAGGAGCCTCCTGTGGAGAAGTGGACAGCTGAGTAGAAGCAGAAGTTTGGGAAGTGTTCTTGGTAGGCTGCTGGGTTGGCATAGAGAAATTCGTCTCAAGGGTTTGTCCTAAAAAAAACAACAACATTACGAGCATGATTACAGAGATGGCATTCTAAAGACAAAATAATAATTTCTGTTTTATTTTAATTTTACAAAAGCATTTAAAGAAACAAAGGTGACTGGGAATTGCAAAATATTACATTTATTTTGGTGTGAGCCATGCCCTTCAGTGTAATCTTCACAGCTTTATAAAAGAACCCCCTGAACTTCCTGATGTTCCGTAATCAGGTGTTTGTTTCAGATAACTATTGAAATCTCTGTTTTGCTTTGTTTTTTTGTAGCCACATGTTGATAACCCCTGTACTTCCAAACACCTGATGAAACAGTCTTAAAACAAGTAAAAAGCAAATAATCATTTTAAAAGTACCAATGTTAATTTTACAATAGTTGGTGCAATTAAACACTGATTTCCAGCATTTACCACACAAAAAGGCAAAGGAATAAACAAACAAAAAACAGGCAGGAACGTAAGAGAACATCACAAAACTTAAATTGTATGAGCAGTGGTGGCATTTATATTCGCATGGTAATGTAACAAAAGAAAACGTCAAGACCTCCTGTCGCTGAAGCCACACTGCACCACCAGGAGTTGATGGGAAAATTGGAATAAGGGCATTAAAATAGAAGTATTCACAAAGCAATCCCAAACAAAGTAGTGCTATATAGTCTAAACTAAGCCTGTCATGGGAAAATGGGAAGTTCATTTGAATAGTGAAAGATGGTAAATAAAAAAGAAAAATCAAGAAACTGACTGAAGGATTTATACACAATAATTTCTATTTTACTGAGAGAAATAAGTATTTGATCCATGTAAACATTAAGAGTTCTGGTTCACACACACCCGTTACGCTGGGTTTACACCCCACGTGGAAGCGCTGCAAAGCGAAGAGAATCCAGTCCTCCAGACACATATTTTTACCCAACAGTCAACAGACGCTTCTCCTCAGCTGTGGGTTTTTAGAGCTCCGACAATTAAATCGACATTTAATGCAAAGCACTTTGAGTGAAATAGATTTTTGGAAAGGTGCTATACAAATAAAGTTTGATTTGATTTGACAGCGTGACTTGTCGTCGCTGCCTTTTTCTCTCATTGACTGCGTTTTTAGACACCCCCCCCTCCCCGCTCCGTGGTCGTCTCACCATGTTGATCTGTGTGTGTCGTTTTTTGTGTGTTTTGCGTTGTGTGTGTGTTTACAGCATTTTAATCTCTACAGTCTGTTAAAAAAAAAAAATATGATCACATTTGTCAATCGCAGTATTTTATTGTAAAACATTGGTTATAGTTTGAAAGTTGACTGGATTTTCTTGTATGTCTTGGCGTAACTTCCTGCCAGGATTTTACAACATAGAAAGACCAAAGAGCTTTCAGTGTATTTAAGGGAGAAGATTGTAGACCTGCACAAGACCGGAACGGACTACAAAACTGTCAGCAACAAACTGGGGGTTAAGGAGACAACTGTTGAGAAATACAAGAACATGACCATCAATCTACCTATGGGTCTGTGGCTCCAAACAAGGCCTCACCTGGTGGGGTTTTCAATGATAAATCGGCCTGAAACAACACGACAGGAGTTAGCTGATGATCTCAAAGCAGCTGGAACCGCAGTCACCAAGAAAACTATCGGAAATAGTTTGTGCTCCAATGGTTTCACGTCTTGCAGTGATTGCTGTTTAAGAATTTATAGGCCCAAGTTTACCAGTGAAAATCTTCATGATTTAGAGAGTGGTTGGCAGAAGGTGCTATTGTCCGATCAGATCAAATGGACCTTTTTGGCATCAACTCAACACGTGTTTGGAGGAAGAGAAATGCTGCCAATGACCCCAAGAACACCATCTCACTGTCAAGCATGGAGGTGGAATCAATATGCTTTGGGGTGATGCACCATCAAGTCTTGAGTGAGAGCCGCCTTCTCCCCACCAGGAGGCTTAAAATAGCTCATGGTTCAGCCTTCCAACAGGAATATGACCCAAAACATACAGCTAAGACAATCAAGGAATGGCTGAAAAAGAAACACATGAAGGTCATGAAGTTACCGGACCTCAATCCTATAGAGAACCTACGGAGAGAGCTGAGGCTTCGAATCGCTAAGCAACAACCACAAAATCTTAATGAGTTACAAGTACAAGTTATTTGTTAAGAGGAAAGGACTAAGATTCCTCCTGATATGTGCAGAATCTGGATCATCAATTGTGTTAGCTGAAAAGGACATTGCCACAAAGTGCAAAGTCTTTCTACCGAGAGGGTCCAGATACTTACTTCCCTCAATGAAATGCAAAATTTTTAAAAGTCGATTTCTTGATTTTCTTGGGGTTTTTTTGTCTCTTTTTTCAAATGAACCCACATACTGTCAATTTATTTTGATATGGGCAAACCTACAAATCTACACAAGCTTCACAATGCATGCATGCATGCATGCACATATCCATCTGTCTAGATCTAGATGAATCAAATCCGGGCAGACTATGAAAAACTAAACCTTTAAACGAGAGACTGCTAACTGAGCTGCAAAAATAAACACGATTCCACTTTGTTCATGTGATTTTTGAATGAATGTTTTCTCTAGTCTACATTTACAAGCATCAGAAATCTGTCCGGCAGAAAATCGCATTTAATTTGTTGGTAAATTTTAAATAAAATTGCATTCAAAT
This sequence comes from Oryzias javanicus, assembly GCA_003999625.1. NCBI lineage: Eukaryota > Metazoa > Chordata > Actinopteri > Beloniformes > Adrianichthyidae > Oryzias > Oryzias javanicus. The sequence continues at coordinate 9,140,067 of CM012437.1, forward strand.
AATTAAATTTATGGCTTCAATCTTTTAGAACGCTCTCCCTAAAGAGCAACGTGAGGTGCAAGAGACAATAAAAGTATTGCTACTGACGGTCCGTGTTCTGCAGCGAACGTGTTTGGAGTTGTTAGAAGATAAGTTCTTCCATCTTCTTTCTATTCTGTCAAGGAGCTCTCTAAAAGGCAGTGGAGGCGGGACTTAGGGAATGGAGGCAGGTGAGCCCCACCCTGACAGAAGTCTGATAGATTGAATTCACAGTTTGAATTCTGGGTCAGAAATAGAGTGACGCCCTGAACATGAAAATGCAACACACCAAGGTGGTACTGTTTGCAATTTCTTCTAGGTTTTAATTAAGGAAATGTACCATAGTAAATTTAAAAAGATTCTAAGTTACTTAAAAATGAAATAAAAACAATTATCTAGTTTTAATATCCTTGTTATATTGAATTATCAGTTGCACAATGTTTTTTATGGGCAAATTCCATATAGAATTGTAAAATATAAAATACATTTTCATTTGAATTATGGTACCAATAAACAATTTTGCTTTTATTGAAAACTTCAATGTGAAAGATGAAATTGAATTGTTTTTATATTGAATTCTAAATTGCAGCATTTATTATCACACTGGAAGTCTGAATTGATAATTGAAATGTCAAAAGTAAAATTCATATTTAAATTGCAGGATTAAATTACAAATAGAATTGAGATTTGAGAAATCAATGTCAGTTGGAATTATGGATGAAAAAAACATCCATATTTGTACTCATGAGTATTTGATTAGCAATATGGTAGTCATGTTTTCTTTAATGACAAAACAAATGTTGCTCTCATTCAAAAGTGCTATTCTATAGACAACATTACATAAAAAAAAAAAAGCTTGTAACTTTGCAAGTGGATAAAAGCTAAACAGTCAAGGCCTAGGGGCCAGATCCGACCTGTTATCTGGCCCTCCAGATCATTTTATTTTATTGTTATTAATGGCCCAATGTTATTTTGTGCTTGTTTCTAATTTGTATAGTTTTAACTAAATAGATTTGTAAAGTAAAGTAAAATATTGAAAACTTATTTAAGGTTTAAGTTGATTTATTTTGCAATAATATTCCTGCCTGTTTTTATTCATAGTAATGTTAAAAAGTTACGTTTTTAAACTTTTAAAAATGTTGTTTTTAGTTTGTTCAATGAATATTTATTCTATTCGGCCCGCGACCGAAGGTGTGTTTTGGATTTTGGCCCGCTGTGTGATTGAGTTTGACACTCCTGGTCCAGCAGGTGTAAACCTCACTCACCCATCAGCCAGCAGAGATAAAAGGACTAGAGTGAGCTGTAACCTTAATTTTAGTGATGGTGAACCACTGTGTACAGCCACAATCAGATACTGGGCCCACTCGCTAGAGAGTGGCAACAATTTGCTCCACATCAAAAAATTCCAGAAACTTTTCTTGGTTGAGAAAATATCTTCTGTGTTCAAAAGCGAAAAGGAAAAGTTATAAACTCACCAGCAACCATCAGTGTAAAAGCTAAAAGGACCATCGCTCTAAAGTCAGCCACAATCATGGTAGGTTCTGGAAGAAAATAAAAGAGGGGGGAAAAAAAGAAGTACAAGAAACAACACAAATCAGAACAAAACAGCAACGCTGGCGGCAGGAAAAGTAACGAGAGAGGAAGTGATGCAGAGGTGGAAGGCTCCTTCACCCCCTCTCTGAGCAGCGAATCACTTCATCCCCAGCTGCTGCTGCAAAACTGCACATTTCCTCCCTTCAAAGCAAACGGGCGACGAGGGCGGGAACAGTTAGAGCTACAAGAAACAAGGAGGAAGAAGAGGAAACGAAGGGGGATAAATCACTATGTGACTTAAATTATAAGTCTGAGTGCAAAGAAGATTTGACTCAGGTACTGATGGAAACACAAGATACAGAACAGATCCTGAGAACTTATGACAAGGTTACACGTACTAGAACATGTATTCGGAATTTACTGCGACCCAGCGACTCTGTCAACATTTAACATATTTATTCATAGGTTTAACTTTGAATCCATACCAAGAGTCTTTCCTTTTTTTTTGAGCATACAATGGGAAGTGAACGATTCAATGCACTTGCAATAACCCATTTAAAATTACAAACAAGAGATAAATGAGGCCCAGCATCATTCTTATAAAAAAGACCCTGCAACCTCCTTCAAACCAACACACGGACTTCCACTTTCTTAAAAGTTATAATCTTGATTCTTCAGTATAATATTAGAACGTAAGCTTTTAGCTCATTAAGTTTTAGAATGTTTACAACAGTCTTTGACAAAATAACCACTTATGTTTGGAGATTAACCAAAAAAAGGATGTCTGCCTCCGTCTCCGAAGCCACTTGTATATCTTTTACCTCTCCCTCTTTTACCAGTGGTTCTCTGGCTACAGAAAAATAAAATAATAGTATTAATAGTACAAAATTAGCATTTATTTAATTTAGATTAGCAAAGTTTATAAATTAATGGCCTAGGTGCACCTAGAAAATAAACAATTTAAAGGTTTTTACCCCCTGATGACTTGAAAAGCTCTTGTTTGCTCTATGCTTTCTCCAGAATACAGCAATTTCAAATACTGAGAAGAACTTTAGTAAAAAGACTGATTCTTAACTAGTTTAAAGCACATATTATCTTGTCCTGTCCAGAGCGGCACAATAATGATCCAGTCTGGCACAACTTGTCTTTTATTTTGAAAGGAAATCATACAAGCTTCTGTCAAACGTAAAAAATGATTTCACATGTTGAGAAAATGCTAGTTTCTTTTTATATTTCTGTTTTTACTCATGCCACAAAAATAAGCATAATTCATAGTTATTATTAAAATATTATTAATGCACACTAGTATCAAAATAAGTCTTTGAGGCTCCTACTAGGTTTTGGTCCGCAGAAAATAAGTCCAAATGGCTCTTTTACTGTTAAAGGTTGCAAACTCCTGGTCTGGGTGAATACTTAATTCTGATTGGCTGCAGAGTGGCCATTAAAAAGTGAAAATGGAAAAAAAAGAAGTCTGGGACAAAAAGTGCCAACGTTCTGTATTATTCTACTGACCTCAGCATCAAATGAAAGCTGGAACAACAGAAACTCTGAACATAGGTTTAAGTAGACAAATGTAATTGCACAGTAATGTTTAGTTTCTGTTTTTCTTATTGTCTGATACACAGTGAATCATTTGTTAATGAAAGAAGTGGTTGGTTGTTGATAAAAATTCAATAATCAGAGTTAATGGTGGATGTTTCTTGCTACAAAAGCGATTGAGGAACTACTTGTGAACTTTGTCCACAAGTAGGGGTGGCCATGGTGCAGCAGTGGGGCGGTCGGCCTCTGATATGCTGATGCATGCTTTTATTTTTAGTCGTTTAGATTATTGTAATGCCCTGCTCTCTGGTTTACCTCAAAAGTCTCTGTCAAATCTACAACTTCTTCAGAACTCAGCAGCACGTGTGCTGACGAGGACCAGGGGGCGGGAACACATTACACCAGTTTTAAAATCGCTGCATTGGCTCCCTGTGCGTTTCAGGATTGATTTTAAGATTCTTTTAATGGTTTATAAATGTTTTTATGGTCTTGGGCCTTCTTATTTGAGTGATTTGCTTTTAAAGTATGAACCCTCGCGGACCCTGAGGTCTTCCGGCACCGGCCTTTTAGTTGTTCCTAGGGTGAGGACCAAAACACATGGTGAGGCTTCATTTCATCATTGTGGTCCTCGCCTCTGGAACAGCCTGCCGGAGAACCTCAGGGCCGCAGAGACCGTAGAGGTTTTTAAGAAGAGGCTCAAGACCCACCTTTTTAACATGGCTTTTACATGACTTTCCTAGTGATTGCATTTTATCTTCTCTTTTTTTTTTTTTTTTTTTTTAAACTTCTATAAGAATCATTTTATAGTTATTTTATGAATGTATTTACTATTTTTATCTGCAAACCATGTTTTTATTACTATATTAATTTTTTTATGCATTCTTTTTATCTTCTTTTAATGCTTTTTAATTGTTTTAAAATCCAGTGTTTTCCTCACGGGGATTCTCTGTTCTGGGGCTCCGCCTGCGGCGGGGGGCTATTGCTGCAGTGCCTGTTCTCTTTGGGGCGGCTGGGGTCCAGCTCGGTAGAGCCGGTCCAGCGCTGCCCCGTGCTGGGCGGGCGCAGCGGCGATGCCCCCTGTGGTCAGGCGGGTTCTTGAATTAGGGGATCCTCGGAATATCGTTTCTGCACAGTCGTACCAAGCCAGATTGTTTTGTTACATCTGCAGTTTTTATAGCTTTGTTCAGTTTTATTGACAAGGGTCTTATTGGGGGGACTTGGGGGGTGGGGTGGGGGACGTGGAGAGAGGATGTTTGCTTTGTGTCTTTATGTAAGTTTGTTTTTAAACACTGTGTTGTTTGTGTTTTTAATATGTATTTTATTTGCTTTTATGTTAAGCGCCTTGTGTTTCGCCCGAAAAAAAGGCGCTATATAAATAAATAAAGTTTAAAGTTTAAAGTTTGATATGAAAATTGCAGGTTTGATTCCCGCCATTTGCCGGCCATGTGTCGAAGTGTCCTTGGGCAAGACACTGATCCCCAGCTCGCCTCTGATGGAAGGTTGGTGCCGGTGTTCGGCAGCGTAGTGTGAATGTGTGTGTGGATGGGTCTGTGACTATAAAGCGCTTTGGGCCTTAAAGAAAAGTAAAGCACTCTGCATGTATTCACCATTTTGTTCCTTTTGTTCATCCTCTGGAGAAAAACAAGCAGTAAGATGCATCTTTTCCCTCCCCTAGCTGCATGAAAAATAGATTCTTTCGAAAGCGATTATTGTATAATGCTTTTTGAGTAGTCCATTGTTGGCAATTAATAGACTTTGTCCTCTGTTCACATAAAATCATCAATATACCTGATTATTTCTTTTTTATGCCCTTATAAAATTAAAATGTAATGAGTATATAATTTTCAGTGCAACAAATATTGAAGGTTATAAAGAAGTGCTTGTGTTTTTCTCATTTCAGTGGACTTTTGAAAACGCAATCTCAATTTTGACATACAGTATTTTTACAATCTAAATAATAATTTTTCCTGGCAATTAGTTAACTTTACTATAGTATTAATGATTCAGTTTCCCTTTTTTTTCTTGAAACAAACAGTAGTCCCAACATTTCTTCAGATGAACTGTTCTTATTTGCCCAAATCTATTTCTGCATCAGTATACAATGAAATTAACAAACAAAGAACAAAGGTTTTCCTGGACTCTGTTTACTACAATCCATCTTTAAGTTGAAACATATGTGAACTCATCTTTTTAAAAGAGACAATTTGCAGAATTGGTGACTCCCAAATGTCTTTTGCCCCGGTAGATCATGCAAGACAGAATCTGTTACTGATGGTTGTTCAGTTTTTTATCACAACTGGTTTGATCATGCTCTACATTCTTAAGTTTAAATTATGATAAGAAGAGATGCTGCTACATGCTAAAATACTTGAAAAACTAGGAAGAAGAATCCCATCATTGTGGTTGAAATAATGTGATAAGGTGCGAGTGACAAACTTGAAGTCCCTCCACATAAGAAAGGTTTTGTTTTTACAAACTTATCAGACTTTTGGGGCACATTCAAATAAGGCTCGACAGGACAGGCAGAAACACCACAACTTCACACGGTTTCCTTCTTTTTGGTGCTTATTCTGGGTAAGAAGCTGTAAATGTGTAAAGAAAACGCTGCTCAGTACATAGTGCTGCTATGTTCTTCATACCAGCTCAGTGGCCTCGTGGTGGAGTATTCATCCTGAGACTGGTTCAACAGGTCAAAAGCTGGTTCAAATCCATGGCCGAGTCATGCCAAAAACTGAAATGGGACCCAAAGCCTCTCTGCTTGAAGGCTACAAAACCCTAAATCAATTTTTTTGGGCTGCTGACCTCTATAAATGGGGCTTTAAAAGTGCTGTCTGTTGGTCATTGCCAAATTGTTGACAAATTAAAATTAAATAGCTTAATTCTTGAAAACAAAGTCTAAAACTGGCTATGTGCTGCCCCCTAAAGGTTTAATTGGGGTATTACAGTTGAATTTTGTGATTGGTCATACCATGTAAGTTTCAAAAGTCCCCCGTCATGACTTGCAGCTTCAGCAATGGTTAAATGCCTTCTTCTCCAGCCCCACGCCTCTGACTGGATTTTCAAATTTCGGCTGTAGGTGGAGTCAGCCTCCAACTTCCCTTTTTGTTTCCCTTTAAACTTTCTCTTGACATCATTTAAAAAGTGCCTTGATATAGTCACAAATGCTCTTCTGTCTATTACCTATAGCCTAATGGATTCTTCCGAGCTTTTTTTAAGTGCTGTTCACGTGATAAGTGAGCATCCCTTGTGTGCCCTTGATGGTTAAAAACAAAAGAATTATATTGTAGTTTTGAGTACTCGTCTTACAGGCGTCCTATGAGCACTGGTAAACTGCACACCCTCCGTGTGCAGCATTTGTGTGCGGTCAGTATACAAGGCAGTATGCCACGCAAGAACCTCATACAACTGGTACATCATGTGTGTAACTTACATTATCCTTTCAAGCACTTCACAATAAACTTACCACATGTACGACAAATGGCCGCACAAGCCTCAAAGGAACTGCGAGAGGCACCTGCGCTCCCCTTAAGATGCAGACTGTCTTCCATACGACTTTCTATGGGCCCTGAAAACCCACAGCACCTGTACAGGTGCATGAGTCCAAGGCGTACTGTCGGGATAATAATGAATAATGCGTTACATGACAGGAAGACTGCAAACGAAATCTTGTTGCAATGAAGTCTAAATAAAGATCGAGGGCGTTATTGTTTACACAGTAACTTATTGTTAGAGAACACGAGAATGTCAGGTAAAAACAAGTCGAGTAGTACTTGCAGAAACACGTCAGACTTGTTGAAATCTCCAGACACCAGATGATCAGGTACTTGAATGTAAATAGGCAATCAAAACTATGTATCTCTACACAGAGTACTACGATTATGGTGGCAAAAAAGGCATAATTCTGTGTAATAAATTACCACTACTTAAAACTCTTGAGACTTCGTTCGTCATTCATATTACCCTGACTCTCAACAGCAATTACATACATTTTCAAGAGTTTTACATCTGATATAAGTTAAAACATGCTAGCATATAGTCTGTAGCCGTTTAATTTTTAAGTTCCAATTAAAAATGTCTATTTACTCACCTTCTGATCTTCCTTTATTGAAATGATCTCTTCTGGTTTGTATGCGACCCTAATCCTCTTCCGTACTAAACAAAGCAGTCTCTCCAAAAAAAATAAGGACCAAGCAACCCTTATGTGTGTGTTCCCCAAAGAGACACAAGCAACCATCAAATGAAACATCAATGTCTGGCAGAACTTTATTTGGATGATGGTCTCAATCTCACACTAAATGTCATTTTTGACTTTTTCCATTATTGGACACCATATTAAAAAAGTTGACCTAATAAGAGTCTCGTTCACGATTCTTTCAGGGTGGGACTGACTCATGTTTGTAGTTTGGCCCTGTTGATGAGCTTCTGCTCCACTAAAACGAGGACAACTGAAATGCCTTTTGAGTGTTTCCTTCATGGACTTCTTAACAGTATGAATGATAAAATGAAATGTAGCGTTTGAGGAGAAGCTGCATATAGCTTACCTTGTCAGCATTTCATCAACATTGAAACAGACTGTTAACAAATGAAGTATCTTTGGTTAACAAAACTTAAGTGTAGCTCGCTTTTAAAGTTACAGCTTCTGTCCACTAGGGGTTGTGCAAACACCTCCCATGGTGAAAATGAAGAAACAAAACTCTAAAGTGAAACAACAAGAAGGATGTTCAGGGATTCTGAACAGCTGATTCAGCTGGTTACAGACTGTACTTATCAGAGGGTAGAGTGCATTTTTGTGTTCGTATTGACTTTGTGATTGAAACACAGCAGCACAAACAATGAAGAGTCAATACAAGTGTGTAACACTTCAGCACAACGCGACAACCTGAGACTAGTTTGGGGCAGTCAAGTTGATTCATCTGGAGGGGGAAAAGACGGGAGTGAAAATAAGAGACAGAAATAGGTGGCTTTGAGAGGAGTTCGGTAGGCGGTGCCTTCAGGAGTATGGCTGAGGGACTCTGTATCCTGGTCTGTGTACGGGCTTCCCAGGTGAAGACTGAGAGCTGGGGTAGGGGGGACCAGAGGGGTAGCAGTAGCCCCCGTAGATGTATGATCCTGGGTAGTTAGAGGGGGCACTGTGGGGGTTGTTGGGAGTGTACTGACCGAAAGCCGACCCAGGATGGGGGGCTGGGAAGGATGGCTGTGCTGGATATGGACAAGTGACTGCAGTGGGAGGCCCAAACGCAGCCCGAGGCCCCGGATAAATCCCTGTAGGGGTAAAAGGGGATCCGGCTCCTGCATATGGAGCAAACCCAGAGGTAGAGTTGTTTGGGATCGGACCGGCTGCTGAGACTACGGGCGGGGGGTTTGTATTTGGGACAGGGTACTGGCTGTAGGGGAGGCCATCAGAGCCAGAAGAGGCAGCCGGATGAGGCTGTGGTGGAGAGTTGGGCTCCTGTTGATGATGGGCCGTTGTCGTTACGGTCGATTGCTGATTCCACGGCGTGGTGGGGCCACTTTGACTGATGTCTACGGATGGTTTCATCTCAAAGGAATTAGCTTGGTTCTTCTGTCGAAGATATTCCTGGAGTTTCTCTGTTCGAACGCGCCGTTGGTGAGCGAGCGAGCGCAGGGAGAGAAAGCGGTCGAGGAAGGAGTCTAACAACAGGGAACCTTCCAGAAACTCATCCGCAAGAGCCTACAGACAAAACAGCATCAACAAAATCAGAAAAACTACAAACATTGAGAGCTTAGGCTTGGTCTAGTTTATGCGTTTAGCAGACAAAATTGTGTTTGTGTCTAAAGTTGAGAACATAAGATTCAATAAGGAAAATTATCCAGGACTGTTTGGTAAAAGGTAGCAACCGTTCTTAGAATTCTTACAGGATAATTAATAAATATTAGGCCTTAATTTATATAGTCTTCCCATTTGCATGACTGTTTTTTAACTTTATTTCTTCTTTCCTTACTTTTGTTTGGACTTTTTTCTTTTTAATGCTAATTGTTGATTAAATTGTTCACATATGCTAACCAAAAGTCTGTTTTAGCACATACATTATGGAAGATGTTTTGTGTTCTTTTAAAAATTAAAATAAAATTTGAGGGAAAAAAACACATTCAGCAAGTGGCTGAACGATGGCTGAATCAGCAAATTTTTCAAAGTCTCACACCAGTTGAGACTACAAATATAAATAAAAGGTTCTCTGTGAATCAGTCTCGCTGCAATTATTTTAAAAATTCCATCTGTGGTCAAAATAAGATGGAAAAAATGATGTAATTATGTGAAGAAGTAATAAATCAGAACCCTTAAAAATAAGTAAAAAATTCTTACCACATTGGTGGATTTTCCTTGAATAAGTAAACAAATCAGCCAATGGGGTAAGAAAAACAATCTTACTAAGAATTTTTATTTTAAGAAAAACAAATTGTAGTCACTCAGAAATATTTTCTCAAACTAATATTATTTTGATATTGAAAACTTTCTTGATCATCTTATTTTTCTTACAAGACAATATTTTTGAAACACGGGTCTTACTACATTACTAGGGTTTGATTTTTTGCAGCGTCAGTACAAGAATTTAGGATGTTGAGGAACTGTTGCTTTAAAGGAGCAGGTGGGGCCTGGGGGGGAATAGCCGGTATATTGATGCCAGAATTTGGATCATTTGAGATTATCAGTATTGATCAGATATCAAACTTTTCGCCGATATTTCTCTTCCTATTTGGAAAAATTATATCGGCCCATCCCTATGGGGACTGTATAAGAGAACTGGACTGAGTGAGTGTGACGTCACCCATAAAAAATGACTTGCTTCCAGGTCCAATGAAATTAAGTCATTGAGTTGCCTTTATTCGTGGTACGGACGTCACCATAATGGAACCAGATATCGTCAGCAAGCAGGGATTGGTCCAGGTCGGTCTGAATCATCATTTCTATGGCAACAAGTCTTACCAATCTACCCAGTGTGAGCTTGTTGGACCCACCCACACCAAGGTACACTAAAATCATGATGTGAATCTGTCAAATGTTTTGAACGTTCGATGTGAGACCACGTCCTTTTCTTGAGGCATCTGATTGGTCAGTTATCAACTTACACTAAGAAAAATAAATCATGAAAAAATTAGGATAAGCAAGAACATATTTAAAAATAACGCAAGAGAGGCTGTTCTGACAAACGGCTGTTTATTTATCAATTTGAGTCTATGGGATTTCAGCTTCTTGGAACCAGAGTTTAGTTCCTGTTTGGAATGCGATGAGGGGGTTGCTCTGTCCACTTCTCATATACAGTCAGTGATGCGTCCTATCCAGTTAGGTTGGTTCTCTGAACAGTTTGACAGCATTTCAGCAGTTATATCAGCAGATTTTTGCTAAAGTGTGTTGAATAAGACTTACCTCTGACTCCATTTCTGTTCTACTGCTCCCTGTCTGCAGTCTGGACAGCAAAGCTTCTGGAGACGCCTGCCCCACCATACCATCTATTAAACATGAAAGGGTGGAATACAATAAAAAGAGGTTTACGTCAGCAACAGAGCACATCATCCTCCTATGTTTTATAGACCCCCTGGTCACTGAGATAAGACAACACATTTGACAACACATATTCCCTCCCAACTGAAGAGTTGGTGGCTTGGCAGTGTAAAAGCACTAAAAACCTTCAAATATAAAAGTGGTAGACGATCGCAGGTTTGGTTCCCACCTTGCCTGCTTATGTGTTGAAGTATCGTTGGCCAAGACACTGAACCCCGCATTGCTCCTGGTGGCTATAGGTTGGGATCCGTGTGTGCTTGAGTGAATGCGTCTGCTACTGCAAAAGCGCTAACCTGGAGATTTAGGGTCTAGTGCTGAGGCTTTTTGGCCTAACATAACTCATTGATTGCTTATCCAATAAGCATAAATCAAAAGGATTCTGAGGCTAAGAAAAAGCAGCTTTGGGCTGATCCCAACACTTTTCTACGGTAAAGTAGCTTTACACTTTAAATTGTTGGATTTGAGCACAAAGCTGTTCTTCTCAGCTTCAGAATAATTAACTGTGGAAATGGTGGAAGAGTTGTGGTAGTTCAAAGGGTGTTATATTTTCTGTCATTCGTGACAGATGTAGTATTAAAGGATTTTTGAAAGTAGAAAAGCCCCACATAAGTGTATAACATTTATTATTTTTCCAAGTGCAGAATATGCATCTTTTTTGCGTATTTAAGGCTATAACTTTTGCCATCTTAGGTCAGATTCTCAGATGTTAATTTTATTTTGTCCAGTCCTTCCTAACTTGTGTACCGTTAGTCCTATAGATACATTGCATTTTTGCTGTACAGTAGAGATACAAACGGTAGAGTATATACTTTATTGTGTTTTTTTTTCTACCTTCCTTAAAGGCCCAAAACGCTTTACAGTCACAGTCCGGTTCTCATTCACACACCGATGGAGGCTTTGAATCAGACGCACGTGCAAAACATGTTTAAAAAAGTATGTGCAACAAGCATTTTTTTAAAGCTGCCTTCTATTACCCGGAGTTAAGTAAAAATATGGTTTTCCCAGTTTGTAGAACAGCTACCATTCAGCCACAGTAGCAGCAATAGCTGGTCGATCTTCCCACCTCTCTGGGAGCAGTGTTGTCTGTAGGCTTCTCTGAAGGCCTCCAGTTTGGAGTATCTGGCCACTAGCAGCTCCTTCTGTGACTCCAAACGAGGTCGAAAGTCCAGATTTTGTTCAGCAAGGCTTCGATTGGACGCCAGTGCCATCTCCCTCTCCAGCTGAATGTTCTGGATCTGAAGAATACACGTTTGGAACCAAAACAGAAAGGAGAATATAGGCTTTAATTTAAAAATGGTTCTTGAACAAGCAGAATGTTATGAGATCTGTCAATTAGAGTCCAAAGAGGTGAAAAAAAAAAAACAAAATAAAACATGATTCTCTGATATAACCAGTGCAGCAAAAATGAATATACTTTTCAATGATATTAAAATTAGCAACAAAAAAATACACCACTGTCTAAAAAGAAACATCATTATGGTTTTAGTGAGGTTGAAAAAATAAATTTTAATAAACTATAGGTAAAATAACCGCTTTAAAATGCAGATATCCCCCTAAAGCCTTTAGTCAAAAATGATTTTTAAAAACTATTACAACTTTTAAAAGGGAGAAACGGATCACAGTTCGTTAGTGTCACTGTTTTAGGATCACAAGTTGTATCATTTTTCGGATCAGTAAAAAGTAAAAGAAAAAAAAAAAAAAACAACTGCTGGAAAAAATAACAAGATAATAGCCTAAAAATAATCTTCTGAAAAGGTTCAAAACATATATACAATTTCATGTCCAAAAACAGGTAGAGAAGAATGCCGGAAAATAGTTTGAATTTACCAAACATATCTGCAGTAACCCCAAAAATGCACATTTTTCTTGTGCCCTCCATCCATCAATGCCCAAATTAAATCCTAAATAAAACAGTTCAAATTAAACTTAAATTATTTATTGAGTACTAACTGATTTATTGAAACTGCGGGAACATTTCAATATTTAAAATAATAATGATTATCCATAGAACATGTCCAGATGAGGTGCTGCACTGCCCACTTTTGCTGGCGAATTATGACACCTTTTGCTTGCCATACCGCCATTCCCTGTTATAGACGGGGCTGCAGCTTCGTCCTGCCTCAGCGCGGGACAGCTTTTGCTCCTCACTGAAAGATTCTCTTAAGTCAGACGTGGAGACGTGTACCGATGCTTTTATTCGGCTCTTCAAATTAAACGATGAGGTCGAGAAACACCTTTGATGGAAGCTCCTCCCACACGTGGCATGAGCTTCGGGTCCCACAACAAAATCAGGAAGCTTTTAAGAACAGTCAAGCAGCAACTTTGACGCTTTAACAAAGACTGTGTACATGAACTTAACACGAATCGAATTCGGTGTGTACAGTGCGCAGTCCAAGTCTGTCCCGAACCGTGGCTACTGATCCGTACGGACCACGGATTATCCATGATCTGTTACACCCCTAGACTATAACATGCATAAATGTACATTTTGGAGCTTTTAAATGCATTATTAATACATCACAAAAGCAACCCCAAAGTGGTATTTTGATCCATTCACTCATCTCTAAGCATTCCCTAAAATCCTGCTCTCTGAGCACCAGCCCCTCCCAATCAACAAAAAATCAACATGGGTCCTCATGATGTGACATTACAAAGTGAGGAACAGCCCCTTCCAGGGCCTAACAGACACACTTTCTCCGTGGTGCTAGAAGTAATCGGCAAAACTCTTTAATTTTATATTTACTGTATGCACATCCATCTTTGTAAAACTTTAGATGTTGTTTGTTATCGAGGGCCGCAGACATGCAGCTGAGGCCAGCTAAAGGGTGACATGAAATGGGTGGGCCCCACACGGAGTAAAAGGTGGAGCCTCAGAGGTTTAGTCTTCTTACTTCCAGGTAAGAAAAGGAGCTCAAAAAAATAATGTCATAAAAAATATGTTCCTTAGTGTGCTATGAGGCAACATATGATCATATATGCGGATAAAGTTTAATTTGAAAGGCTTTAAGAATAGCATGATTTAGGCCCTTTAAGAAAAACAACTGCAACTTCCATCTTTTTATGATGCAACTATATTTTAAAAAAATAATTGAGGAGGTACATTGTTAATACAAGCTACAAAGTTGTTGGTTTTTTGTTTTTTTTTTGGCCGTTGGTGTATGACTTGTCTTGAAGTTTATTCTGAAAATAAATGAAGGACAGCTAGATTCAGAAGAGGGACAGTGATAGTAAAAGGAGGCTGATGTTGAAAGGAGGAGGTTCAAGAATGTAGTGGTAAAAAGAGCAGCTAAAAGGGCAAAGTAAAAGAGGGTTTGGAGGTTTATTCCTGTGGTATCAGTTCTGTTATTCTTACATTAGACCAGAAAAAAACTGCATAGACAAGTAAACACAAAAAGCAGAACAGATTTTTAAGCTGAAATCAAAACAGAAAGTAGACCAGTACCTCATCAGACTCCAAGGCCATTGACTCCACCCTCTCTGGGTTGTCCAACAGCTCCTCCAGCTCTGACTGGCTCAGATCTTGGAGCTTCTCCATGTGATTCACAGGATAGCTGCACGTCATGGAAGAAACAGGAAATAAGACTAAACAGCAACAGAAGTGGAGTCTGAAGGCCTGGTATTGTCTCTACACGAATAAAACTCTCTGCTGACACAAAGAAAACATTGTCCTCAGTGCAAGTTCACATGGGTGCAGTAGACCAAACCTAATGTGCAAAACACCATAAATAATTCAGAATACTGGACAGATCGCAAACACACCTAAGTGTATAGATGAAGTCCAAAACCCAAACAGTTCCTGACACAACAAGATCCTTTCAGGGCGGTAATGGGTGTTGCTGACACCAGATAATGTCCGTTCGCTTGCGCTGAAACGTACCGGTATGGACGAATTTGTGTGGAATTGACCCGAACCTCTGCTTTATCCGATCACCACCGGCGGCAGCCCTCAACTACCCGGCCAATGTCCCACCTAAAAGGTGGCAGTCCGGCTCCGACAGACGGCTGTCAAAAAGCCTACCGAGCTGCCAATTAAAACGAAGCTCGGAGTCCGGAAACCTGGTCCAGTTGAGTCTTTCCAAAGTCTTCGTCGTCTATTCCTGTTCACCTGTGTTTTAAAAAAGGTTTTGTGCACTCAAAATACACCGGACGGTCGAGAAAACGACAGAAATGTTAGAAAGTTTCAATGTACTCCGACAGGAACCGCCGCCATTTTGGAAGCATCCACTGCCGGGGGTAGTGTTCACTTTGAAGAGCGTCACGACGTTTTTTCCCTCTAAAACTTTATTGACAAAACCTCATATTCAGACAGCATCAGATGAGCACGAAATAAAATAAAATAAAATAAAATAAAATAAAATAAAATAAATAAATAAAATAAAATAAAATAAAATAAAATAAAATAAAATAAAATTTGGATTACAGAGCACAAACTATTTAGATTAAGACAATAGATCCAATTTTTAAAAGCTTTAAAAATCTTTGAATATTTGAGAGATTTGCTGTATATTTTGACCCTGGAAATCCACGGGGGTCAAATGTGGCCTTGTTGTTTTTATTTTATTTATTTATTTTTTTTTGGAGGGAGGTGTCTTTCCCTAGTTTTTTTATATTTATGTTTTTATTTTAAAATTGTTGGATGCTGTTAATTGTTTCCTAAAATAAATTTAAAAAAAAATAAATTTTATTTAATTATTAGAGCTCTAAAGAAAAGTGTTGCTGGGTTCTCTATCTCTAGGGTTAATTTCACATGAGAAGAGATAAAGAAGGTTTCATGTGGTTATATTCACATTTATGTATATATAATTTGGCTATAAGAAAAAAATTAAACTGAGTAAATTCACCTTGTTGCTGTCAACCTTTAAAGAAAGAAGTAGGGCGAAAGTGAGATGAGAGAAAACGTATCTGAAAACATTTGTATCATAAATACAAAAATAATTTATCAAAACAAAGAAAAAGAAAAAGTTTATTTTCAAAGAAAACTTTTAATATTTTCATTTACTACTTAGAAAGCTCTGGTTTATATATATATATATATATATATATATATATATATATATATATATATTATATATATATATATATTTATGCACTAATATATTGTTTATATGTATACAAAACGCTAAGCAATTCCTTAGGGAAGCTTTTATTAAAGTTTTGTTATGCATTAAGTGAGGCTGAGTAATAAACATTTAACTGCTAACCAATGCATTAAATAATACACTTAGTAGCACAAAGTAATCCATAAAAGTGTCTGTTAATATGTTTAATAACAGTTAGACAATGCTTAATTATGCATTAACTAACTTTATTAAAGGGAACCATACTGTAAACATTTTTTCAGGTTATTTATTCTACTTCACTGCAAACTGGACTATTGTGTGTGTTTCTTAAGCATGACCACGGCGGACACGGACAGCAGGCTGTGTAAGATCAAGGCTCCAGCATCATAGAGCAGCAAAAGAAGCTTCAGACTCCAGGAATAACCCTGTACAACAAGAGAAGACACATGAAACACCTCTCACACTGACATCTAATCACGTTTCATAGAAATAGAAATAATAGATATTTGTTAAAACTGACTGCTAGCATTTTTGTAGGGCAGAAGGCGTGATAGTAATAGTAGTCTGGAGTATTTGGGCACTGGTCTTCATTGCTGTGTGTTTCAAGCGTGTAGCAGTACAGGCAAAAGGCGAGCAGAGACCCCAACACACCAGTGACATTACTGTAGGCACATCCACGCAGCTGCAGAGAGATCCACAAAGAAGTACGTCAGCAAAAATCAGAGAAGTTTGCAGGTCCTTTGTAATCTTAGATTAAACATCCTGCTCGAATTGGCTGTTGAATATTTGGGTTGAAAATTTTTTTTTTTTTTTTTTACTTTAATTTTAATTTTTTCTTTTTCCATTTCACTGTCTGGCACACTTGGCTTTTCTAATCTTTTAATGTTATGTTGAGTTTGATTTAAGGCTCAAAAAACTTAAAATGCTTTGCAATTTTTGGTGCAATATTAAGAATGCTATTTTAAAGTTCAATAAATGTTGACAAGTGGCATTCTTTATCATTTTTTAGAAGCAAAAATGTACATGTTTGTTCTAAGTTTAGGATATGTATATACTTTATGAGGATTTTATTAAGTTGGGAGAATTTGAACTAAAATTTTATTCTTATTTTACCTACATTTTGTTTAAAATGTGTTATTTCTACTAATTAAACAAGCTTCTTGTCACAGTAACTAAAATAAACTACAGATAGGTTCATAAAAAACAAAAAAAAATACAAACTATTTGTTAGAACTAGCAAACAAATACTTATTATTGGGGTGTATAAGATTAAATTTTGAGTAGATCCATCTAACATTTTGCTTTTTTAGCTTACTGTTCCCTTTTTGAATGCCTGTGTGGAACACCTTGTTTCTCAATTTAAATTTTTTTTAAAGGATTTATTACATAAACTTCCTTGCCGCATGACAGATAACTGTTCTTTTCCTATTTTTAGTCTACCTCTGTTTGTACTTGGTCTATTTAAATGAATTAAGATATTAGGCTGAATGCAGTGTTTAATTTTCCAACCTGCTTTATCTACTCAGTCCATGTTGATGAAGTTAAGTTGCGTTGAAAATCCTTTAGTTTTGAGTTTTATTAAAGCAGAGTTGTTTCTGCAGAGTAATAAACTTTTTAGGACTGTGTGGGTATCGACTATTGATGATGTCATCAAATGGAAGTGATGTCTGAATTTGAAGATACTCATTTTTCTAATTCTCTCCGTTTGGAGCAATAAATGTAGAGAGAAGATGTAAGGGTAGGGAAGAAATCTAGAGTCAGCTATAGTTCCTGAAAGCACTTTTAACCATCATCAGCTCATAAGGAATAATGATCTCTGAGATTTAATAAAGATGTCTAACTGCTGTGAACTGACACAAAAACAACACTGGTACAAAAGTAAGGAGGAATAAGATTAGATTGAGGTACAATAGTATGACATACCCTTTTTTTTTTTTGGCTTACCAGGGTTCTGCTTGGATTCCTCTCATTGGCAATAGTAAAGGATCCTCCTGTCACGATCTGCAACTCAAGGAAATAAATCTAAGCCGAGGCTTTTAGCTCTATAAGTCAAAAATGACAACATTATAGTAGCTATTTAGTCCAGTGGTCAGAGGCTGCAGACCACTTGGTACCGGGCAGCATAACTTACATTTCCGTTTTTCTTTGAAGGACATTTTATTTTGCAAAGCTACCATTTTTGTCTCCAACCATTGACTGTATATGAAAATGGGACCAAGAGAGTGTGATGTCAACCATAGAATACAGCTTGCTTCCGGCTCCAACACAATGAAGTCAAGGACAGTGGACTGTTGCCGATTCAGCAACATATTTCCTCAAAATGAACTAGAAACAAATCCTGATGTCACTGGAGACTTTTCTGGTGTTTTTAGACTCACCATTGAAGTCTAATATTTTCTGCTTTTCCGTAGTTTTCATTACTACCATGAGTGTGACCGTCAGCTACCCAGAGAGTCACCAGTGCCGTATCAAAATTCTATTTGAATAACACACTTTGGTAGCCTAAACAGCCAGCTCCATCTCCAAATAAAGGCGACTTACACCTGTCAGAGTGGTTTGTAGCAGATCAATGCTTAGTGAAGGGATGGAGAAGAATAAGTCCTTCTTTTTGAACTCTTTTTGAATCACTTTTCATTTGTAATTTAACACTTAGTTCAAATCTTTTAACTAAATATGTTTCCCCTCAAAACCTAATAGAAGCTGAAATTATTATGACATCATCTTATTTTTGTTTACAGTTTGAAACTTTGTTTTTGGTTTTACAAGTTTCTACCCAAGACATTTTTTTCTTTGTTTGTGTTAGGCGATGCAAAGCCTTTCTGGAAGATGCTGCTGCAAGAACTTTCAACAGACTGATGAACAACATACTATAATTCCCATGACAACGGGGAGCATGAAGAAGTTGGCCAGAATTTGGTCAGTGTAATAAACTGCAGCAGACAACAGCAATTGAAAAAGGCCCAACAGGATGGTCACCACCTGAAAAACAAGACAGCCGCACACTTGTTTGGTTCTATTCACAATAACGGGCATCATGAAAGATGTTGTCCGATCTCACCGCAGCACTCTCAAGATCAAAGAGACGATGAAGCCTGGCTCCAGAGGTTGCTGTTGTGTCCTCAGTGGCCATGATCCTGTCAAAAAGCAAAGGAAGGAGTAGAGATTTTGCTCAGTCATTTGCAGGGATGTCCAGATCCCATCACACTGTAAATCCCATTTCAACATTTTAGTTGTTCTAATCTGTTATTGTAATTCAACTGAACAAGCTCTTGGTCATGTTGTTCATATAAATGATAAAATTAAGTCAGACACATCTCAACTAAACAAAAATCCTCAAAATGAAATATTGTGTTCAATTGATTCAGCAATTTGAGTTGAATCAACTTTTCTGCTTTTGGCCATTACGATATGTTACCACTAGATGACGCTAAGTGTTCAAATGTACGCTTTTTGGTGCGAAGAAGCAGCAGAAGAAGCCACCACTTGAAGAGTGCACTGCACACAGACTCTGAACTTCACGGCTTTTTCAAACGGGTGGTCATTTTTTTTCTTTGAAGTGGCACTATTTTGAAAAATAAGTTATTTTGGACCCAGACAAGTCACCCTATCTTGTTTTTTATATTTTCTTGTATTATACATATTTTCTTGTTACAAATAGCGTAAAAACTCAACACGTCAACATGTAGCCCTATTGAATTAATATTAAAAAGTCTTTGATAATTTTGAATGTGGTGGCACAAATATCACTCCATACATGTGTTCACTGCATGAAAATGTTCAGACAGATAGGTGCTACTATATCTTTATGTTTCACGTCTTCCATTTTACATTTTTTCAGTTAACATAGGAAATAAGAGTCCATAATCAATTCAAATTTTGTCAGACAATATCCAATGCATCAAATAATAAATTCCCACAACCCCCCCCACACACACTCCTAATGCGTACAAGCGAGCTAAAGCACAAATTGACCAAAACAAAGCCCTGTGTTCAATTCCGCTTCAATTCTGGGGTAAGAGTTTAATGAAAGCAAAGTCCTTCCTGAAAATGTCCTTGTTTGAAGGAAAACATAAAGGAAATATGTTTAAAATTATTGTTGTTTTTCTTCAAATCCTACTTTTTGGATCATCTTTCATTAAGAATCTTGTTTACCAATTTTGGCTATTTTAATCAGGTTTATGGGCTGCGCGGTGGCGCAGTGGTTAGCGCTCTTGCCTCACAGGAAGAAGGCCCCGGTTCAAATCCCGGCTGGGGGATCTGAAACACCAAATGGGACCTTTCTGTTCGGAGTTTGCATGTTCTCCCCGTGCATGCGTGGGTTCTCACCGGGTACTCCGGCTTCCTCCCACTGTCCAAAAACATCCTTCATAGGTAAATTGGTTACTCTAAATTGCCCCTAAGTATGAATGTGTGAGTGACTGTGTGTGCAAATGTGGCCCTGCGACAGACTGGCAAACTGTCCCGGGTAAACCCTGCCTTCGCCCATCAGTAGCCAGGATAGGCTCCAGCGACCCCGAAAGGGATAAAGCAGCACGGAAAAAAAATTACTAAATGAATAATTAGGTTTATATTATTTAAATAAATATCTTTTTTTGGCTAAAATTTTTAAGTTATTCAATTGAAACACAATGCTTAGCATAACTTAAGTTTTTAGAAGAGTTGAGAAAATATATTTAAGTTAAAGCAACAATAACAAGAATTAACATGACTTTAAATTCAAATAAGATTAACACACCAGTACTTTGTTTAAAACAAGATATTTCAATTTAATTGAACAAAAGGTTATTAACACAACAAATCATGTTTGTTACCTTGACTTAAAATTTGAAGGCAGCCCTTTAACTCATATTTTTGAGTTGAAACATATATTTTGCTTTACAGTGCACAAGATGGAAAAAAAGCTTTACCTATTAAAGAGAGTAATACATAAAAGTAATAAAAGTGTCTACAATCTGTTTTAAAATGAAGCATTTCATTATCAGCATATTATGCAGAGTAAAGGCATGCATTGGGATTGCGCAATCTGCTGCGCGGCAGATGTTGATGCTGCTTTACCGCCCATTAAATGACGTCAGCTTTTCCAAAGAAGCTGCACCGCTATCATTAGGATAAATGAGCCTGTTTTACAAACAAACATAATCATGTCTGACATTCTCGAAGTTTGCTTCCAATAGAAGAACGACTTGTGATACCCACGTGACAAAATACCAAAAAAGTCATGGTATGGTTTATTACCTTGATTTCCGGAATTGTTCCGGTATCAATGCGTCGAGGATCTAAAGAAAAAGTGGGGCGACCTGCCCGTGGTCCCCTGATCAAGACCACCGTGTTGTTTTGTGGCTGTATGCACGGGAAGTGGAGGAGGAGCTGGTATGTTCTCCCTCAGACAGAAACATTTGGAGGCCACGCCCACTGATACCCCCAGATCACACCCGCTTAGAAACGGAGCACTGAAGAAAACAAGAGGACGGGGATCTCCACCGAAAACAGCCTCACAAGAAAAAAAAAAATTCTTGTTGTTTTGGAACAAAGCAACAGGTAGGGGAGACATTTTTGCAGCTGTTGCTCTTTATAAGTTGATCCAGAAGTCCACTATAGATGCAGCTTTTACTGCAGCAGAGACCAAACAATGTGTGTACAAATAGTAATCTATTTAAGTTGATACTGTATTCTAAAAGTATGGCATGTGCTATATTGTAAACTTAAAATGTTTCAATAAAGTCTTGTATTTAGTTAGTAACGTTTCTCCACTACAGGCATGGTCTATTAGCAGAGCAAATGATTATTTTAATAGTCGATTAATATATTTTTTTAATTCGACTAATTGGGTCATGCATAAACTGGATGCTAACACACATTTTAACCATTATTACCTTTTAGCTTGAAATGTTTAAAGTCCCCTGCCGATGTAATTGTATTTATTTTTGAACTTGTATGTGTGACATTTTTCTTATGAAATAATAAGAAATTATTTAATTTTTGCTTTTCAGAGTGTTTTTCCTTTTAAATTGCAGTCAATCAAACTGTCACAGACAGACTTGGTTTGTCTGTGACAATGTTACAACAGCTCTGCTGCACATGCACTAAACCCTCATCTGGTCTGGCTAGCGTGTCTTGTTCAGCAGCTGGAGAAGAGAAGATGGTATCTTCCCATTGACTGCAGTCAAGCCGCCGTTCACATTTCCGTGGTCAAATTAGCCTCTGGATTTTTTTGTGTGAGTTTCATCCAATACTTACGGTAGCAGGGCTGAGAACACTGGAAAATCTCCACCAGACTCCACAGAGCTTCTTGATGTGACCGCGTAAATGTGAACGGCGGCTCATTTGACAGCAGTTGGAAAGGATTATAAATCAATGAAAGAGCATTTGGATGTTAGCTTTCATTATTTTCCTAGTGTCAGAGTCTTGTTTTTTCAGGTGACAAAAGGGAAGTTTGGTTCCTCAGTTTTGCCTGTTTATCACCACTGACCAAAACCCTGCTTAGTGACACAGGATGAAGAGGCGGATCTCTCCTTGATTCTTAACTGGAATTGATTTAGATCTTGGTTCTCATAAAAATGTGTGAAGCCAGAGTCATAGACTCCACTGTCTTTGTGTGATTGTTTCTTGAATAATACAGCTAAATCTAGATTCTTGACTGTAATTTATTTTTTTCCTCTGAAACTTGTATTTCAACTCAGATATATCTATGCTCACTAGAAAGATGGACATGTTGCCAACAGATACACTTGTTGAGAAAGAAGTGCAGAGGGAACACTGGTATAAATTAGTTGTTCTAAGGAAGGAACAGTAGACATCAAATGCTGGAAAGATTGTGACCTGAACATGTGATGTGGAGCAGCACTTTAAAACCATGTTCTTATGACTATATTATCCATAAGCACAGTGGTAGGAAGCAACGTTTTCCTCACAAGGTAAGAGTGAGCATTATACGATTAAAGCTATTGTTACTGGCTGTGGTGTCATTAGCAGGAGATGGCAGTAGCGGTCTCCAGGGATCTGACAGTACAAATGCTGAAGGATGTGAACACCTGCAAGCTAACGGACAGACAGCAGGCTCTGCGTGCTGCCATACAGAAAGGTGAACCCAAATGTATCGGGGTAAGTTGACACCTCTGTTCTCTTTGATAACAACTGCATATATGAGGCTTTGTTAATTAAGTCATCTTTCGAACACTAATGCTTATTTGCGCTTATTTCCGTGGAGAAATATGTGTATCGGATGTAATGACAATTATAAATACACAGCGAGCATTCTTTGCCTAGATAATGCCTGGGTTTATTCTACTACGAGAAACTGCTAAATGTTAAATAGGGCATAACACTTTTTCTACTTTGGTCTAAGACCCAAGGAGCTATATAGCCTCAGTCCAATTCACCCACATTACACATAGACTGATGCCCAGCCAGTAAACCCAAGTGGGTATCAAAGTGGGCAGAAAATGTGAGCCCATGAATGGGTTTGTCCACAGTTTTGGCAGTGGAGCGATCCGGCCTACTGACAGCCTACTGTGGCCCACATTGGCCACTTAAGCCAACGTGGGCAAACACAGGTGGGGCCACCATAAAAACTGTGTGCAGACTCAGTTGGGCCCAACATTTTCTGCCTACTTTGAAACCCTATGGGGCCCAATTGGCCCCATGATGGAACAAATGAAACCAACAGAACCTCTACAGATGGTCTGCACACTGTTTAGTGACATCTGGTTTAATAGATAAGTGATAACAGAGTATCATCAGCATAATGGAATGACTGAGAGTGCTGTTTAAATGCCATGTTTATGACAATATTAAAAATTTCTCTTGTTTTTAGTTTGACTTCGACCTTTGCTATGTCACTGAACAGTCCTGGTATATCAAAAGTCTTGTAAAGAAAACCTTCAATATTTTTATTCTCAGAAACAGATACTAAAAGTCCTTTTTCAGCTTTTTCCAGCTGAAGTGACAATGCAACAGTTTGACTTTTCTTTTGTGCTGGTTCAAAGACTCACAGAATGTTCTGCTTCAGGTCAGCCAGATAATTCTGGGGCTTATGGTCATGCTTTACTCCATCCCTCTGCACTTGACTCAACAGACCAAAGTGGTCACCTTTGCTGTTCCTTGGTGGTGTGGACTAACGGTAAGTCTGTTTATCTGAACTTCACTCAAACAGCTATATTGAAATCCTGTTTTTAACTCTAAAGTCTCCATAAGTTTTGAAACCAGACGACATCACACGACATCTAAATAACACGCTATGTGAGATATTGTGAATCTTTGACCGTTTAGGTGATCAATTAATTCTGACTTATAGAAAAAATGTTCAAACACCGAAGCTAAAGCTCTGGTGTAAAAGTCTTAAAGCACTTCGTAACATTGGGAGTGTTGCAAACTTTGGTTAGCATGCTGTTGCCTAAATGGTACCTTCTTGGTGCACATAATCAGGATCCTCACCAAAATAAATGAGCTATTGTTAATCCAGTCCAATCCAGGAAGCTCAAACAGAGACGAGAACATCACTTAGTTCTTTAGCTTTTTTTTTTTTGTTTTGTTTGGGTAGACAAAGAACAAGGTATCTTTCACTGTAATTTAAAAGCAAAAATAGTGGCTTTTGTATGGAGAGAAAAAAGACTCCTATATTATGTGTGCACATTTCTTGATTTGTAACTAATGTCTGCATGTTTGTGTGTAACTTCAGATTTGTATGGGCCTAATTCTTGATTTGTAACTCATACAATTCATTTTGTGCGTAGAGGTGCACTTGTGTTTGCGTATTCACATGTTCAAAAATTACAAGGTACAAAAAAGAAAAAATATAATTTACACAAAACTACAGAAGCCAAAAGCGGCCTGCCCTACTTTTAATTTTTTGATCGTTTTCTCATAATAACGAGATAATATCTTGTTATCACGAGAAAACGAACTTGGTTTTCTCGAGAAAACGACATAATAAGTCGTTATCACAAGAAAACAAACTTGGTTTTCTCGAGAAAACCAAATTTGTTTTCTCGTGATAACGAGATAATCAATAACAAAAAACAAAGTTTCCCGCTCTCTCTTTCCCGCACGGAGATTCTGAGACTTCTCTTGTTTTAAGTCTCTGTATTTTGTGGTTAACACAAACACAGCAGAAAAACTATCCAGAAAAATATTTTTTTGTCTATTTTATTTTATTATTTTATTTTTGAGTCTACGCTCCTCAAACTCCTTCGGTCCGTCTCATGCACCAGCCCTCCTCCCTTTACAAACCTCCAAACAGGCTGATTGACACATCAAAGAGCTGATGAGAATCTGTGCATGATGTGTTCAATAAACTCCGGACATTAGAGGACCCAAACAGACACTCGGCCCGATTCAGTCCGCCACTACACTTCTATCATTTTTATACAATACTCAGCAAAACAAAACAGTTTTTCAGAAAAAAATGTCGACAGTATTTAATCCATCGATTTTATGAGCATCAGTTCTGGGATTTGACGTTTTCTCTGATAACCTGCTTTGTTAAGCTGCCGATGTCCACAGGTCATTGAAATCACCATGCAGACCTGAATTCTGTCAATCTGTCCATGTTTGTTTGGGGTTTGGGGGAAAATTAAGGGAGTGGCTGGTGCATGAGGCTGAATTAAGACGTTTAAAGAGCAGAGATCCACTAATTAATAAAAATCAGCCTAAAAACAACTTTTGTGGAGTGTTTTCAAACAGGTGAGGTCTCGGTGTCTCTGTGCGGGAAAGGAAGAGGGAGACGCTTCATTCTTTGTTCTGGATTATCTCGTCATAACGAGAAAATGATGAAAACCAAAAGTGGGGCAGGGTGTTTATGGCTTCAGTACAAACCTACCTACATATGTAATATTTAAAAAGTACGCACCAATCACCTGTTACACACATACTGTATAAAACTGCATGTACATACAAATCAAACCCTAAGTTTTGTGTAAATGATGCGTTTAAATGCTGCTATAATGCTGGTTCATCATAGCTGTCTTATCAGCCACTTTGAAAGGTATCATATGAGTGACAAATCAAGAAATATGCACACACAAATTGGATGAGACTATTTTCTTTCCATACTTGTGTGCATTGTTGAAATCTTCAAAATACAAATAGAGAATTCAATACAAATTTCCTGTCATTTCTTTCTTTTTCTTGGCAGTTTTTCACCGCAGGAGTGGTTGCCATTATCTTAGACAAACACATCACCACGAGAATAGTAAGTCTAATGTTACATTCACATCGGGAATGTGATGCAAATTCTTGAGTGTGCTAAACACATTTTGAACGCAGAAGTCCAAAGGTGCGTTCACACCAAATGCGAAATGCGATCGATGATACAGGCGCGCTCTGAGGCGAATCCAAGCTCCGCGGCGCGATTTGCAGGACAGCCTTTCAACTCAGTCACAAAGACCCTAACACCACGGAAGCGGCTGTGATCCAGAAACAACCCCAGGATGAGACAGAAGCCCCAGTACTGAGAAAATCTTTGAAGGATTTTTTTTTGTAGATTTTTGTTGAAATCCTCACAATAAATAAAATCCATTCATTGGAGGTGTGGGGTGCTCGCGAGCCTGCCCTGCTGCATGAGTGCGCATTTAGGGGGGGAGCTTTCTGTGGGGGTTCTATGCAAACACACGTATCAGAATTTTGGACTTCTTCGTGTGTTTGCATGGACTTTTCATTGGGGGTGGCTGCTAGAATGCGCGCTGACGCAGCCGGTGTGTACACCTTAACCGGAACCAAATAAAACCCAGTCGATGCCCAACCCTAACCCTCTGGCCTCTTAGAGACATTAAAAAAAAAGAAATAGATCTTCTGATATTATTTTCCTCCTCTGATTATTTTGAGACCGTCAGCCTTCAAGCGCAGCCACAAAGACACAGAAACACAGTGGAAGCGGCTGTCATGCAGACACAGCCCCCTGTAACGGGCAAATCTTTTAATAATATTTCTTTTAATAATGATCCTAAACTCAAACATGGAGACATGATTACCGATGTTCTCTTCACAATACATAGACCTTATTCCTCAACATCATATGTGTTCATTCTTCCATTCATGACATATCCTCAGACAGAGCTGGGCGCCCCTCCCACACGCGCCCCGGTGTCAGAAACACATATTTTGACCGGTGGCAAGCAGCAAAATCCCAGCGCACCGAAAGAGTGGCGGGGCACGTGAATTTACATATACTGTGCTCGTATTTACACAGACACGAGGCTGGTGAGAACAAACCTTCAGAAGAAATGTAACGAGGGGGGAAACAGGGTAGGCTCCGCCCCTCTTCTTATTAGAGAATGTGATCGGATGCTGTGCAGGAGTCAGGACAACCAGGTTAGCCATTTCAGGGGGGAATGACAGTTTATTTTGTCACAGGGTTTTAAAAAAATAAAAATAAAGCTAAAAGTCCAAATAAAAATGTCCAGGCACGAGGGGTCCACTTGAAGGTCCTGGTCCAAGGAGCACGCAGTCCAAACCCATGCTAAAAACACATAAAACAAATAAAACCAGGATAAAAGTCAATAAAAACCAAACGCATGCAATAAAATAATCTAAAAATGGGCTTGAAAAGGTCTCCTTGGACAATTTAAAATGAGGGGAGACGGAGAGGGTACTTAGCTCAAAGAGGGGTGGGTCGCAACCACACCCCTCTGCTGAAGTCCTCCTGCGCTCCCTTCTCCGCCTCGCTGCCGCTGCCCCGGTGAAGGCTCTTGTTGCTGACTCCCGCTGCTGGCGCCCAAATCTCCAATTTGGGCCCGTATGTTCCACGGGGGCTCCACAGACCTCTGGCGCTTCACAACACCGCTTCCCTCCTGGATCTGGATTAAGTACATGCAGCCTCTTAAGCTTGTTAGTGGTTCTGACAGTGATTTTAGGCCATATCACAGCCACTAATTCATTTTGCGCACGTTCCATGTATGAAATTTCAGTTTTTCATGATACATATGTAGTTGAGTTATACATATAAAATTCCCATGCTCTCTTTAATATGATGATGGATGCATTTTTTCCAGCTACAGGTGTGTTTGGTGCTGAGCGCTGTGTCCACAATGATGGCTGTGACAGCTGTGATCATCTACTCTGTGGACATCGGCCAGAATCCCGCTGTGCCCTGTGATGAGGAAGCAAACAATAGAACAATGTTTGAGAGAGAATGTGAAGAAAAATACTTCGCCATGGTCAGTGTCAGCTTGTTATGTGACTGTGCAATTCTTTTTTTTTTCTGCAGTTGCCATATTTTTGGATCTGTTTTATGTTTTTTTTTAACCCTTGTGCTGTCTTATGGGGTCCAGATGACCCAGAGGAGGTGTGGTTTGGATCTGTAAATGACAGTGAGGTTATCTTGAGGTAACAGTGAGGTTGATGCCAGTGTCTCCACAGAAATTTCAGTGGAGGTTGAGGATTTTTCTCCACCTCCTTCTCCCAAAACAGATGCTCATTGTCCAGATTGAAGGGTACCCATGTCTCAGTGGTAAAATGCCACTAGCGTCATAAACTACTGAACGCTAACAGCAAACAGTCCTGTGTGAAACGTTAATCCCATCACCAGGACAGAGTTTGCTGGATTTAATGCCAATGGCAATAAACCACTGTTGCCTAAGCTCCAAGACCACTGAAAAGTTGTGGAAGCCAGTCGAAGGCAATACGAGCCATGCTAAAGCTAACATGATAGCAACCCACCGTTACAGAATCAAAGTTGGGCGGGGCTTTTCTACTGGAGCTCAGAGCACGATGACAAGAAACGAGGGACTTAACCAGTTGATCAATAACAAAGTTCAACCATGACATCTTATTACAACTTGTAGAGGAGTGTGAAGAGCACACAGATGGTTTTAGATGAAGATTTCAGGAATTAGACAACTTTAATCTAAATTGACAAAAATGTGGCAACAGACAGCAACTTTTAAAGCCTCATTTCTAGAGGTCAACAGCCAAAAAAAAAGTTATTTTTCTGTTTGGTTACTCTTCAAAGGAACTGATCAACATTTTTGCTGCACTGGTAATGTTTGGGTTGCGTGTGTGAGGGGATGTAAGCTAGCAGGAGAATGTGTAAACAGAGCTTTCAGTAATGAGTGTCCAGTTTCTCTGTGCCAACTCTCTTTTTTTACAAAGTTTTGCAGAAACTGTGTCCTAGAAAATGGTACCAAATTTTTTTGATTTTGGCTAAAAACGTCTTAGTCATATTGTAACGCTTTCAAAATTGATCCAAAGATGATTGGAGTCGAACCTTAAAGCTTAACAAAAGATGGGAGGGCTTGATATCAAACACATGTGTCCTTTTTCCTTTCTTTTAGCAAGTAGAGATTATAGACATAACATTTCTTCATGAGAGTCAATTTTAGTTTGTGTATTGCACACAACTTAATTACATGAAGCTGTTGAGTACTCCAATGTGGAACAGGCAGACTCAACAGAAAGTGTGACAATTTGATGAAAATCTACTAAAAATAACCATTAGTGTTTGTTGTTTTTGTTTCATGCCCACATCCACCCTTTTACCCATCTTCTTTTGTATTCCTTTTTTGCCGACCGATCACCAACTTATCTTGAGCATGAACATTAAAACAGTAGTGGGTTTATACAAATTTATAAGATGTTGTGACAGTAAAATCTGTCTCAAACAAGAGGCTCTCAGCTCCTGTCTGTTTGCTCAGCTGTTGAACAGGACAAGTTTAAAACAAACATTAAAAAATAAATCACATAACTACATTTTAGGAGTTTTCATGATAGCTTACTCTCTCATACCTCTCATTTTCCAACACTGATTGCCTTTGGTTGCTTGTTGCCTTTGCCTAGGATTGGGCCAAAAAAGACAAGACATTTAGTGTGTCGGAGTAACAAAGTACATTTGATTGTTGTGCTAAGAGAATTTAGCTGATATAAAGCTATTTTATTTGTGGTGACATCCACTTGAAAAGTATTCGCTTTATTAGTTTGTTGGGACTTCATACACATGAGTAGAAATGGGATTTCTTCCATTACAGGGGGCTTAAGGTTAAATGCCTCATGCAGGGAAGCTTTAGCAACCTTTGAAAGAATTTTCAAAACATATTTTTTAAAATTGGTTTCATTGCACATTAGAAGCAAGTTTTAGCCTTTTCTCCTGTTTTTAAAAAAAATATTTATTGTAGTCATTTATAATTATTTGGAACTGGAATGTCGCAAAACAAAAGAATTCAGCAAGCGAAGTTAAATGTTAAGGCAACAAATAGAATATTAAAAGATATTTTTTATAAAGTGGAATTTATCTGTCAACGTCAACATTGAAGTTTGACGGTTTTGTAACAGAAGACATTTCCTTTTTCTTTTCCAGGTACTGAGCACAGGAATAAAGTCGTCGCTTGTAATCTTCACACTGACCCAGGGAACACTATCCAGCATCATTGGCATCCTTCTTTTCCGACAGAAACAGAACTTCATAGCATACTCCGTACGGATGACTTCCATTTTTACATATGAATTCTTACACTTTCAGTTGTTGGTCAGTTTGTAGTAATGTAGTTTAAATCAAGATACTTTTGAGATTCTTTTCTTGTTCCTGTTCAGGCTATAGGTGCACGCTCCTTATATCCCAGTTGTGTACAAACTGACTGTTGGAAATTAAAATACTAGATAACGAGAGTGTGGTATATGTGGGGGTGTTTCAGGAACTTACACTTCACATGAACACCCTGTGCGTGCAGCATTTGCGTGTGGTCAGTCCACACATCTAATGACTAGACTCTGTCTTAATACTCTCATAATGCTGATTGTGTAAACTTATCGTATCGTGAGATGTGTATCGCGATGGGTATCGTATCACCAAACTTTAACCAATCCGCACCCCTAATATTCTCACATGTATTGTGATGTTAGCTGATTGTGTAAACTTATCGATACACATATTGCGATATGTATCATATCATCAGATATTTTCCCAGTACACACCCCTGATATTCACACACGTGATGTTGCTAGCTGGTAGTGTAAACTTATCGTATCCAAGATGTGTATCGCGATACGTATCGTATCACCAGACTTTGACAAATTCACACCCATAATATTCACACACATTGGGATGTTGTGATTGTGTGAACTTACCGTTTTGTGAGATGTGTATCGCGATACTGTAAGGATGAAGCAGAGGCGTGTGGATCCATGTGCAACTGAGTTTAATGGCAAAGTAGCACAAAAACAAGATAGCAATCAGTCAAGATCAGGCTAGGGTAAAGCGCAGGGACGAGGCGGAAGACGAGGGAACAGGCAAAAGGTCAAAAACAGGCAAAAATAGAATAAATGCTTAGACTGAACGTACAAGTATAACAATTCAAGACTACGTGATGAATACAGAAAGAGGAAAGAATATAAACAGTCTGGTTGATGACGTGATACTAGTACCGGAACTGGAGACTGATGCATGGTGGGAAGGTGAGCCAGTATTCTGGAGAGAGCTCTCTCTAGTGGTCGGAGGAGGGCACGACCGGCTGAGTCCTGACAGATACGCATAGATCCTATACAGCCCTTCCGCTCTCTTTGGGGTCCAGATGACTCCAACCACATACTGATATGCGATTTCTTCCATGACAAAGGGGGCAAGATTTTATATCTGCCATGGACATTCGTAAAACTCAAAAATCAGTGGAAAAAAAATTCAGCTCACTGTCTTGTGGGGTCCAGATGGCCCCACTTTCAATGGAAACAAGCTAAGGAGAGCAGAAGGATTACAACATTTTATCACTTGTTAGAACGTAACCCCTGGGATAAACTCGGGAACTATATGTAAATTGTTTTTATTCGCAGTCATGTAAAAGCTGTAGATTCTACTTGTTGCCTCTTTTGTCTACAACACCACCTTATCTCCAATTCGTATCTTTAGTTTTTCTCCATCTTTTCCTTTTTTATATCTGTATCCCTCACCAGCTCTCTCTTTTGTTAGGTTCAAAGTTTAGCTTCTAAATAGGGGGTTTATACAAATATATACCTTGTGTGGTTGAAGCTACGCAACCTCCAATTTTAATAGTAACATATCCTAAATCTGAGGTCTTCTCCTCCTACCTGGTTGCTTAACGGATGAGTAAAGAAATAAATGAATTAATAAAGGAAGTTGGATGACTGATTTATTCTTCCTTCTTTCTTCCACAGTCACTTTCTGCAGCTGCCCCTTGCACTCCCTCTGCTTTTGTGCCCATCGAACAGAACCAGGAAGCCATCAGTGACAGGATTGGAGATGAATAATTTCAAACTTCAATGGTTTCTGTTGAATCAAACTGAGATGCTGCCTGTTGTTTTTTGCATGCTTTGTTTAAGTAGAATGGCTTTGACAAAAAAAGATGAAGTCACAAGAAATATCACATAAAAATATGTCATGTTATAATTAATACATGTAGTTTAGTTGTATGCGGACTCACCCTCTGTAGCTATAAGACATTACATACCCACTCCAATAAAAATGGTGTTTTTAACATGTTTATCACATTGTTTTAATAATAGAGGACATATATGACAAAAATTAAGCTCAAAATTACATTTCTTTAATGAAATCGTTTATCAGGAGCAGACGAAAGTGCTGTTGGAAAAAGAGCTCATTTGTGATGCTGGACAGGCCACGAGCCTCCTGCTCCAAGCTCTCAGCATAGGGAAGGGAAGTGTGGGCGGAGTTTCCTAGTCCCACCCACAGCATAAAGGTTAATTTCTGATGACCTCTTGCTCTAGTCTTATGGTGTGTGGAAAACAATAACAATTGACTGGAGTTTAGTAAATGTTTGTGAACAGGATAAACTGTGTATAACTGGAAACGCTTTTATAATAGATTTTAAATAGTTTTTAATGGTGAAAAATGATCTAAAGTTAAAAATATAACAGGATTGAAGTATTAATTGTGGAGTTCATATTTATTTTTTTCGTAAATGACCTTTGTATGAACAGGATAATTCTCTTCTAGGTGTGGATAATCAGACATGAATGGCTTCATGGAGCAAGAAACTGTCAAATGCAGAAATTAGATTAACGTGATAAAAAAACACATTCAAATGTCTGTAAATAATTACAGTTTAACGTGATAATTTGATGACAGATTTTTCTCTTCTTTAACCAGCCTCCAGTGGTCATTTGAGGAACTGCAATGTCTTGAACTCAAATTTTCTTTAGATTTGGGACGATAAAAAAGCCATCAGAAAAAGCCTGTAGTCGTTGCATAAAATCTACAATCGAAATGCCACAAGATGATCAGAGTGGGAGTTTAAACTTATATCAGATGTTTATTGAGCACCAAAAACTTTTACCGTTAAAAGTTTTACACTGTTCTATCTATCAAGAGGATTTGTCAATTTCAAGGTGATGAAGTCTAGTAGAAAGCTCTAAATGGTAAAAAAAAAAGTAAATGGGGAACTACCAGAGGGGTTAAACAAAACGGGAATGTAGATAAAAGTGAGCACAGTGGATTAAGTGAAAGCAAATTTCTGAATGATACTACTAACTCCCAAAAAAATCATGTGAAATAAAATATGTAACAGTAAATAAGAAAATGTATTCAACTCCAGACAAACAGACCACTATATATGTATATATATATTTTTTTCTCTTTTTATTACCCCTTTCTTTGTGCATTTTTTTCTGTGGTTGTTAATCATATATTGTTTGTGTGTTTGTATAATCTGAAAGCCAAGAAAAATAAAATAATTCTAAAAAAAGATAAAACTGAGTTGTGTGCCTTTCAGAATTACTCTACACAACAGGCAATTATTAAAGTGTGCTCTTACTGTAGTTCTCTACACCATTTAAAGAAACTCAAAAACTGGGGGAAGCTGACATAAAGTCATCTGACAGACCCAAAGTCCCATCTCAAAGAACAAGTTTTGGAGAGCTAGCACCTGTCTTGTAGCCCTTGTGCTCTCTTATGGGGTCCAGATGACCCCACCTTTATATTGATGTGTGATCCCTCCCACCACAAAGGTGGACAGGATTTTATGTCTGCCACAGACACCAGTGAAGATAAAAAATCCATGAAAAAAAACTTCAGCGTGCTGTCCTGTGGGGTCCAGATGACCCCTCTTTAGTGAAGGGTTACGTGGTTCAAGCGACGATGGCTTGATGCCCAGCTGCCCAGCTGCCCAAACCCAACGCAAAATTTGAGGGGGGAAGACCTGGAGGAACAACAAAACAAACGAAAAACCAGAAAACAATTATGCCTCATTCACACTGACCACTTCTGGCCGGTTTAGAATGACTGGGCTATTCAAGTGAGCGTTTCCATTGAGTGTTGGAGCGTCAAGGTGCACGCGGGTTGAAGAACAAGGACATTGCTGTGCATCATAGAGGTGCGACTATAATAGTTCTCGGATTCAGCGCATCTCCAGTCCCTAACCCCCATAAATAAGGAGTAATACTGAATGCAAAAAATTTAATATTCTTTGCAAGAAGATTGCGAAGAAGAGTCGAAAAGAGGACAAAACTTTGGGCTTGCGTTCTGAGTTGGGAAAAGCGCAAAACCTTTCCACCAATTAATGGATATAAACGTATGACGAAGGGAGTTCTGCCCTAATTGGTACATTCCAATTTTCTATGAACCTACAACCAACAAGGAACCAAAGATGGTAAGAATGGGTCCATTTTGGAGTGTTTAACGGCCATCTTGTAATCGTGTAAAAGGTACAAATCAATGTGTACTTATTGTACTGTATCTGTGATTTAAAGCCATGACCTTAACATGCCTAAATTAGGGGAATTAATATGAATAATCGTACTAAATGGTTCACAGAACTGGTAGTTTGTTGGCCGAGCAACAGTTGGAAGTTCTTCTCCAGGGAGACACTGTTGAGTAGTGTGAAGGATGCAGGAGGGGGTGGGTAGTTCTGAACACTGCTGTCCTAATCCGCTCTTAGAGGCTTAACTGCTCCTCAGCCAGGTTGACAGCAGCTCTGGTACACAGCCTTCACATACCAGGTTTGTGAGAGTCTAAACTCTTGGATTATTA
This sequence comes from Oryzias javanicus, assembly GCA_003999625.1. Taxonomy (NCBI): domain Eukaryota; kingdom Metazoa; phylum Chordata; class Actinopteri; order Beloniformes; family Adrianichthyidae; genus Oryzias; species Oryzias javanicus. The sequence goes on from CM012437.1 coordinate 9,174,664, forward strand.
CAAGGATCCCATTGTTCTACTGTGAAACTTTAAAGGTAATTTGAATATCTGCAATAGCAAGAGAAAGCACCTGTTCACCTGCAAAATATGTACTTTATTAACATTTATTATTTCTTTTTGATCAAAGTTGTATTTCAAGCTTTTCAAAATGAAGGATCGACTAGCACAACTTAAAGAGGTTGGTAAACAATGTGTTTGTCAAATGTCATTTGTAGTTGGACCGTGTCTTGTCTGAACATCACATCTGGTGCATTTACTGAAGAATCAAAGCTTACTTTTGTGATAAATCATACTTTGCAAAGTTGAGTTTATGTACAGACAATTTTGAACCAAATATTTTTTTTATGCATCCCCACTTATCTGTAATTTTGTATAAATGCTCCATAACAGCTTCTGTACTCTTTCCAGGCATTATTTCACAGTCATTTGTGTGTATCATACCTGTTGATCATACTATACTAGATTTATTGAAACAAAATAACATCTACCAAAAACACAGTATTGGTTCCGCTTTATGATGACTACCTAAAATTTTGACAATTTAGCAACCCTATTAGATATGAAACAGTTAAATAAATCTCTGATTGTTTGTTTGTGAACATTAGACAAAGTGTGTAGAAAATAACTGAAAAGTAACATTTAGATTTAGAACAGGAAGACAAAAAGACTTCTGACAAAACGTTTGTGCTGACCTAATAAGTTAAAATATCACTATTTTCTGTTTTGTTTGATGCTTTTTTGGTTTACATCTGATGTTTTAAACATATTGTTGAGACATGATGGAGGATATCAAGAAAATTAGGCTGAAAACTGCATTTCTTAATATTTCTTTATTGAAATCATTGTGAATCAAGGTCCCAATCATCCACTTGCAGACAAATAGATCCATGAACGACTTTGATTTCGTCGTCTGAGCTGGTATCTGCTCAAAACTGTGCAGCAAGAAAGCTGTAATTTTGCTTTCCATTTTTGTACTGCTAATGTTAGCATGGGGCTGTGAGGGGCTGCACGTTAGTGGGAGAGTGCGTGAGCAACGGAATGATGGGAAATTAGCTAACATGTAGTGGCTAAAGCAGGGGAAGATGACTGAAGTGTAGGATCTTGTCTGTTACTGATCTTTGTCACTGTGGTCCCAGCTCTCTGCAGGTCATTCACGGGGTTGTAAGATTTTAGCTCACCTTTCTTGTGATCATTTTGACTCCATGGGATGAGATTGTATGTGGGGAACCAGATTGCAGGAGATTATCAGTAGTTTTGTATCTTTTATGCAACCATCCATCTTTAGAAACGATTGAATGCTGAAGCTAACCCAGCGATGGCTGGATGTACCCTGAACAAAATAAGTTAAGTCTTCAATTAAGTTATGAAGGATTGTTTTGGACTAAGGTTGGAAGATGGAGATCCCCAAGAAGACAAACAAACTCCAGACAAAAGGATCATAGGCGGATTTGAACCTTCTCACTTTGAGGTGACAACGCTTACCATTCCATTTTCTATTTTCCCACAGTTAAGTTCTTCACACCAAGTTGCTCACTTATTGCATTTCACTCTTCCCAGTCTGGTTCAGGAGACATTTTTTTCTGGTGTCCTTTGACAGCTCTTTGGTCACAGTCATTGTGGAGTGTGACTGTTTGAGGTTGTGGTTTGGTGTTTTTATAGTTTCAGGTTTGTGTGGGACAGATATCTTGATTGGTAACCAAACATCTGTTCTACTTTAAACTTTACCAACAATTTCAGGAAAAATCCTAAAATTTGATTTCCTGGATTATTTTTTTTTTAGTCACAGTTGTGACTATGATGAAAATCGCAGGTATTTTGAAGTTGGACAATGTGCACAATCAGTGGCTGACTGATACTTTTTGCTCCACTAGATGTAACTAGTTGCCAAAAAATCATTGTGAATTTTCCAAACAAACTTAAAAAATTGCACTTTATTTAGAATCCCTATTAAAAAGAAACAGTCTAAAAAACATTTTAAAATCCTGTCATTTTACAGGAAAATTAAGGATTCTGAATGATGCAAAAGCACTGTAATAGGGACAGATTCAATCTTCTAGTTTTTTTATTTCATGTTTAGCCTTTTTATTCCTCTTGTCTCAACAGAAGAGTGATGCAGGCGGAGAGGACGTCGAGGTTCCGGTGGAGAACGAGGCCTTCATGAATGACTTCTTTGCTCAGGTTGTTAGTTTTTTCCACTTTTGTCTTGGAGATCCCATGTCCCTCTAATGTTTGCATGCATGTTTAGGCTGAAGATATTCGCACCAGTATTGACAAGATTGATGAGAGCGTCACAGAAATAAAAAAGCTTTACTCCAGCATCTTATCAGCCCCGACACCCGACCAAAGTAAGAAACCCACCCAGACAAATGAACTACTGTAATTATAAAAACATTCAACACCTCTTCCCGCTTACACAACTATTCTCTGTTTCAGAAACACAGGATGATGTTGAAGCTCTTACGAATGAGATCAAGAAGTCGGCCAACAACGCAAGAAACAAACTTAAGAGTTAGTAGTATTTGGGGTTACTCCTGCTCTGCTGTTTGTATGGTTTTGCTTTATATCAGTCTAAGCTGTAAATAATGTGTTTTTGTACGTTTCACAGCCATTGAGCGTCAACTTGAGTCCAACACAGATGAACGCGCCTCGGCTGACCTCAGAATACGCAAGTCACAGGTAAAACAATCAATCTGATCACACACATATCCACCACACAGGGAACAAACAGGAAAATGTATGATTTTTTTATCGTGTTATGAGTTATCTGCTGATAATGAGACTGCTCTCTCACCTTTAATATCACCTGTAATACCTTTATACATTGTTCAACCAGGAGAATTAATTTTTTCAAATCATATTTGCCAAGTTCTGCATTTTGTTTAGCAGTGAAGTTCAAAATGACCTACAGAGATGTAAATGTCCGGATTCACGAGGATTCTCCAAACTCCCAAAGAAAGCATCAGATTTGGTGCAAAGTTTATTTTTTGCCATACCATAGGATACAGTTCACTATGTTTTGTTAAAAATATATATTATTTCACGTTTGGTGAAACTCTGTTACAGTTGTTTTGAGTGACAAAGTTTTGCGCTGGTATAAAATAGCAAGTTTTGGTGCAATTGTGTTAAAATGCAAGTTCCCACAGCAAAACTAAAAATTTAGCCAGATGTAAGCAATTCACCTAGCTGTGGCACTTCACAACACGCTAAACGTGCTTCTTAAATGCACATTTAAGAAGCACGTTTAGCACAAACCGCAATTATTTATTTCTCCTCCGATATAAATTTTTAAACTGTTTGCACTTCTGTGAATTAAAAGGAATGCCATCCACACATCACTATGATAGTTCCCTGATTGGTCAAAGTTTAGCTTGTAATGCGGGTTCAATGGCCAAAAAGGGTCCTGTAATCCTTGTGCGATCATAGACATGTTTACATTAAAAGTGGGGTCATCTGGACCCCATAGACCGATAGCTACATGGGAATGTGAGAGAAGCTTACAACAGGAATTTACGTATGATTACAAAGACTTTATATTTAAGCGGTCGCTTGAAGGCGCATTGCTGTTGCTTTAGTTGTGTTAGAGACGTTGCTGAATACGTCTACTGAAAGCACAAGGATCAGTTTTGTTCTGTTTTGTGTTCTAACATGTTTATTGTTCAGCCTACTCCTTCCCTTGGAGGAGTTTTTGTGAAACACCTCATAATAACACTTCATGTAAATATTCTAGCTTATTTAAATGAAGGGTCATCATTTTGAGGTTATAACGCAGACGCAAGAAATGTTCAGTAGACATCTAATGTAATTTCTGGTATTACAGGGAAGAGTGTATAAAGTCAATGGAAAGAATAGTAACAACAAAAGAATGAATAAAAGTCAAGGCCCGGGGGCAGGATCCGGCCTGCTGGGTAATTATATCTTATTGTTAACGGCCCAATGTTGTCTTGCACTGGCAACATATTGAAGTAACACTACGATTATGGAGGCTGAGAGATCAATTATCATGATCTAAGGCTTTCTTTTAGAAACACAGAGTTTTACATCATAACTTTTAGTTTATTTCTGATTTGTTTTGACAAAATATATTTTTATGGAGAGTGAGATATTGAAAGTTATTTAAGGTTTAAGTTGATTTATTCTGGAATGATATTCTTGCTTGTTTTTATATTTATGTTAAAAGTTATATCTTTAAAGTTTTAAAAATATAGTTTTAGTGTGTTCAATAAATGTTTATCTTGTTCACCCTGCAATAAGGTGTGTTTTTGATTTTGGCCCCTGTGTGATTATATCGAATCCCTGATATACGCCCACTTGCCCATTCGAATGAACGAATGAGTGGGTCCAAATGACCCTGAGTCAAAATGATGCTGGTGTGAAGCGGCTCAACTGTTTGATGATGAACGCGCCAGGGGTAAACCGTGATTACTGAAAATGTGTCAAACTCTCCCAGCATGCAATTCTGGCCAAGAAGTTTGTGGAGGTCATGACGAAGTACAACGAGGCTCAAGTGGACTTCAGGGACAAAAGCAAAGGACGGATCGCCCGCCAGCTAGAGATCAGTGAGTGACAGGATATTCACACACAGACTGTTTCATTGCAGTGACCTATTGTACTATTGCTGCTGTTCATTATACAGTTTCATACAGCTGAGTACTCCAAAATATAATTAAATACATACATTAAATTTCTGAATATCAAACCAAAGTATCTATTGTGAGAGTTTCAGGTGTTTGATCATCTACAACCAAAATGTGTCTCAAGAGCCACATTCTACTACAATCTTCAGATATCCCATGATTTTACTTTTTTTTTTACAGCACAATCTGTTGTGTTAAAGTTACTTTTGTAAGCGGGAACTATCCTAACTGTCAAACAATTGTTTTCAATATCTCCCAAAGCGGGAAAAGCCACAACCGACGAGGAGCTGGAAGAGATGCTGGAAGGGGGCAATTCTGCCGTCTTCACTGCTGGGGTAAGACAGCGTCCAAATATGGGCTCCAGCGAGACACAAAAACTGTGAGAATATTCTTGTTCATCTTTTGGTTTATCCCTTCAGGGGTCACCTAAGCTAATCAGTTGTTTTAATGAGTAGTTTGGCTGAGTTTTTTTTTTATGTCAGAGTTCCTGACACAACTCTGTGTTTTATCCTGACTTATCCACGTCACACCGGACGCAGAAGGAAAAGAAGCCGCTTCCATTCGGCGGCCTTGTTAACTTATATTGCAGTTCACACCAGATGGAAAGCGCTGCAGACCTCCACGCCCGTCTCGTTTATGGCGTCTGATATATTTTTTGCACGAGTTGTGAGTGATCAGAGTCAATTCTGACACGAAGTTCAACCAAGACACACAAGTAAATCTGGTCAAAATATAACAAATTTTTCACAACTATTGACAAATGTGATTATATTTTTGGATCTAAACAGACTGTAGAGATTAAAACAAACATACAACACACAAAAAACAAACACATCAATGTGGGGGACCGACTACAAACCGCGAGGGGGGGGCTTGACGATGGCAAAAAAAAGCTATGGATGACCACCGCTGTCGACCCTCGTGAAAAACTACGTGTCTGGTGTGAACTGGAGGTTCAGCAGCGCTTCTGCTGAACCAGGTGTCAGGCCCTCTTGTGGCTACATAGTTAGGCCGCAGTGTGGACAAGAAAATGTTGACGTCATTGTGTTCTGCTCTTCAATCCTCAAGATAGTGGAATCTAAGATCAGTCAGCAGGCCCTGAATGAGATTGAGGCTCGGCACAAGGACATCATGAGGCTTGAAAGCAGCATTAAAGAGCTCCACGACATGTTTGTGGATATCGCCATGCTGGTCGAGAATCAGGTACACATGACCATAACAGCAAATGTGCAACTCTAGAAAAATTACAACAGAAAATGTACTTTTTTTGTGTTGAAACGAATAAATACGAAAGTTTTCAATCTAAACAGGGTGGCATGATTGACAGAATTGAGAGCAACATGGACCAGTCGGTGGGTTTTGTTGAGAGAGCTGTGGCTGACACCAAGAAGGCGGCTAAGTTCCAGCAGGAGGCACGCAGGGTAAGTTAGAACTGATGGAGATTAGATATTAAAAAAAAAAAAAAAAAAAAAAACAGAAACTGATGCCAATGACAGGATGGTGGAGGACAGCAGAACTCAAGGGTGAGCCTTTCTGGACCTGCTAATAACTAGAGATAACTACAGCCTCCTTGGGTCTTTGTGATTAAATTTTTAACCGACCAGATCAAAGAAACCGTTCCATTTCGTGCTTTACTGTGTTCTGTGGGAGGTATTCTGGGGTCTTCTACTAAGAGACAAAAGTTTCGTGGAGCGGGTCCTTGGTTTGTATTTTTGGCACTGTCAACCGTGTTCCCAGTGGATGTTGGACTCTGGCAGGGATATTCTTTGTCACTGGTTCTGTTCACGGTCTGGATCCCAGGTTTTCATCTCCACTTTTCCTACACGATGTTGTACTGCGATTTTTATCAAACCAGGACCTTCAGTGTCCAGTTCAAAGTGTGAAACAGTTGGATAGAGAATCAACTCATCCAAGTCAGAAACTATCGTTCTAGATGGGGAAATTTACCCTCTCGGGGTTGGTCTCCCAATACGAAGATTTCAAGTGTTCTGGGTTCAAGTGATATTTTTCACATGAGACTGACGGGCAGATACTGTAGGTGCTGTAGTGAAGAAAAAGCTGACTCTCAATTTAATAAGCTTCCTTAGCTGATATGAATAAGAGTGAGTCTCCACAATCTTGGCGTCGGGGAAGGATCCTTACAAATCTTGGAACACGGATTTTACAAACTGGTCCAGGTCATTCCCATGTGACGGACGTGACGGTAGCAATCGATTCTTAATTTTCCTCATCTGAACTGGCATCTGTGCTGCATGGCTGGATAGCTCCAGTAATGATCGCCATTTTTGTTGCACTAATGTTAGGTTGAGGATGTGAGGAACTGTAAGCTAGCGGAAGTGAATGCAAACCAGGGGTGTCAAACTCCAAGCCTCGAGGTCCAGCCTTCAGCTGGTTTACGAGTTTCATCTATTGCTGATTACGAGGATCAGGTGTGTTTGGCCAGTAAGGAGCTTCAATGGCAGATTGGTTGGAAAACATGTAGGACACCGGCCCTCAAGGCCTGGATTCTGACACCTCTGGTATAAACAAAGAGAGGATGGGAAATGGAAGAAGGATTACTCCATGCCAACAGTAGCACCCAGTACCATTTCTAATGAACTCCTGCCGCTCTGTAGAAATGATGTTCTAGAATTCGACATAAGTTTTTTGATTTTTGGCAAAAAACGGCATCATCATAATTAAAAGATCACTGGGAACACTGTTATAATAGATCAAAACATGACTGGAGTGGGTTTATAGGTGACATAACTTTACTGACAGATGAATATATGAAGTTTTGTTTTAAAAAATCTTTGTCGGTTTTGAAATTTATTTTTTATTAATTTATTTGGCATGAAGGGATATTTTAAACAACCATTTGCACTACACCATTCCTAGCAATAGGTCGACAGACGTGTGCAATCAGGCTTAGATACATGATACAGATGGAAGTAAAGACTCATTTCAATATAAAAACAAGACTTAGATTTCTATTGAAAAATAAACAGCAGTCACTTATCATTACATCAGTCAGAACAGCCAATCTTGCTCTGACAGCTTTTTTTTTACTTGTTCTTGCTGAACAATTTTTTTTTTGTTTATAATGTTTTTTTCTTTAATGAAAGTTATGCAAGTTATAAACTGGCCAATCAGATATCTCAAGCTTTGCATCGAACGTTAAAAACATTTATTTGATTGACATATTCTTCCGGGCTCGCTTTCAAGTGGTAGGGATGTGAAATTCCAGCGAAAGTAGTTGTCATGACTCTGATTAATCCGGGTTGATCACTGTTTACTGACGTCATCTGGCTTCAATATGGTCATGATCATGTCACAAAAAAATGGCAACTGAATTAAATGATTTCATTAATTTTCTATGGGTGACATCACACTCACTCAGTCCAACTCGCATATACAGTCAGTGGTGTACACTCAATTTTACCAAGATGATTCTGTCTTCAGTAGAATAGAGAAAGCGTGTAAATGATACAATAATTTGTTACTTATTCATTATTTTTTTGTTTTTGGTTGTTAGTGTTTTTGTGGTTTCATTTTATGTTCAGATAAAATGATTTTGGTCAGTCAGTTATCTGTTTATCATTAAAACAAAATTAATTTGATTTATATTTTTTCTAAATAAAAAAGTAGATGTACTGACAGCCTTTCTCTTTCTTTTCTACATTCTGTCTTTCTTCCAGAAACAAATGATGATCTTCTGCTGCTGTGTGATTCTCGCTCTTATCCTTGGCTCATTTCTCTACAGCTTCATTAAATAAGGAGGAGCTACAAGTGATGAGATGAAACAAGACTATTCTCATGTTGTTGTGTTGACCTTTTTTTTGATTGAATTTCACCACTTAGAAATTAAAAAACTGCATATATTTTGTCTGCTTTTTCAGTGAACTTTCCATGTTGAAACTTTAGAGGGCGTCACTTAAGATCTCTGTTTGAAAACGATGACATGGCAACCGTGACAAACCTCTGACCCTGCTTTGCTGAAGTAGCTTAAAGAACATTCAATTTGACCAGTTACTCTACATCTAGATGTTTCAATGTACTTTTGTGGGCCTTCACATTGGTAATGTGATGTGAAGAGAATTTGGCACGACTTGTTTACATGAAGTTTGTATCATAAGTATTGGGACAGCTATTGTTATTCTATATCTAAAAATATGTACTAGCATATAAAAAAACGTATCGTGCCAATACTTATGCTATTGACTGCATCCATTGAGATAGCTCATGGACTGTTGCTTGTACATTCCGTTTGAGTCCAGCTGACTTTATCTCCAACACTTTTTCCATGATTTAAAAGTAAGTCAACTGTTACTTGATTATGTCGCTTTTCAGTGTGTCTGTAGAAAACAGTGTTTACTCTTAGATAAAAGGAGATTGTATTAAATTCTGTTATGAATAAACCCAGACCGGCTTCATTTGATTACAGTAAAATTGCCTTCACGCCCTTTAATTTAAATTATTTTAGGTTTTATTATATAGACTGGCTCTGTGTGTGAGTCCATGTTTGTGTGTGTTTTCCCAGTTCAGTTTCTATGTGTCAGTCTCATTTCATGCCATGGTGCCATTCACGTTTCCCTTTTGTTTGATCTTTGTCCATGTCTGTTCTGAAAAATGTTGTTACAGAAGGAATTTTTCTACAAGTAAAGAAGTTCTATTCAAGCAAATTGGTCGGGTTTGAAATTAGTCCTTTTGAGTCTTTTGATGGAAATTCATTGAAATCTTTAAAACCTTAGAAAATGGAGACACATAACTCAGACCTTGAACATTTGACTAAACTCAGCAATAGCAGCAATACCCCTACTGTGTGTTGGCACAGCCATGTTATAGATGTTCACATTCAATTGTTCTTGCTTAAATGTGAAGTGTACATTTGATCCTGTCTTGCAATATTCCTTTTCTTAGATTATCACTAAAATTACTTTATAGAATGAAAACCTCTTTTTGTGAGTCATTGACCATATATGAGAACTGGACGGAGTGACCCCTCCCCTCTGGTGTTCGAAATAGGAAATACCTGCTGGCTCCAAAAAGCCAAAATCCCATTGATTTCCATTAGAAATTAACAGCTATTACTCTATTGATAGATTCTATTGAGCCCCTGTTTAAGTAGGCTTCCAACAAGCTCACTCCTGATTGGCCAGAGTGGTTACTATAGAAATGTTGACTCAGACAAATTTGGACCAATCAATGCCAACTGATGTTAAATTGTGTGGACTAGCTGCGAATGTATTGCAAAAAACGGCGACCAGTTCACTGGAACCAGAAGCGAGGTATTTTCTAAGGGTGACATCACACTCACTTGGTCCAGTTCTCTTATACAGTCAGTGATGGGAGTTAAGAGGAAAAATATTTGTTGACAAGTTTGTAGTGGTCAAAAAAAGAAATAAGACAGAGCAACTAGAGCTAATAATGTTTTTTTAAGCTAAAAGTAGCTGAGAATAGGAACAAGAAAATCGGAGGGGAGTGTGTGACAGGCTGTTGTTTGTGTTTTTTTGTTTTTTGTTTGTTTTGGGTTTTGTTTTTTTTTTTTTTCAATGCCTGTGTTTCTCCTTTTCCATTTGATGACAATAAAACCACCGTTCCTGTTTTGCTTATTTGTGAACCTTTCTTTGTCTTGTTTTTTTATTTCAAAAATGTAAAATGTTTAAATGTTGAAACCCCCCCCTAAAAACAATATCAAAAAAGGCAAAAGATAAACAACAAATTATCATTTATTTACTTATATTTGACCCCTAACATAGAAAATCCTTAAAATTATGGTTTAAATATAACTTTATTTTTTATTTCCAACCACATATTCCATAAGGACAAAGGGCGTAGATCGCCTAACGGGTTTTACACTTTTATATCTTATTTCTTCTTAACTGTAATCTTTGCAAAATCATTGTAGACAGTGCTGGTTGGACAACGCTTAACGAAATGATCCTCTCGCTCGCCGTTCTCCTGCCTAGTGCATCTGACAAACACGTCCTTTAGACCAATCACAGGAGCCGGTCAGCGTTTATTAGCCAATCGGAGCCGCGAGCACCTTTCACATTCACTTCCATATATGGGCCAGCCCTCCTCTCTTGTTGAGGTGAAGTGAGAGCGTGTGGCCGTGGCGTGTGTTCTCACAGAGGCGCCGATTCCAATGGGAGGTTTTCACTGATTTGAGATCTGCCGCTAAGTCAAAGTGGACCTATATCACTCATTATGGGGGTAAGCGCTGTAGTCCTGAATCCGAAGGAAGATTTGGTTCATTTATGAGCCGTCTCTTCCTCATTTTCATTAGCGTAACACGAGCCCGTGCTGCGTTTTGTTTGTGATTGGCTACTTGTCATGATTGACTTCATGTTCACCGAATAGGAGAGAGCCTTGAGGTAAGTCAACCAATGGGATTTGCGGTTGTTTGTCCGTTTTGCTGTGTATTGGTTTATCGTTCAGTCGTTTCCGCCTACACGGAGATTCTCGTCCAATCACGTTTTGCGCGTGCCGTTTTTTTTTTACTGATAGAACAGTAGCCCAGTGAGCGACGCGCGGCTCTCATTGTGATTGGTTGGAGGGGCATTATTGGGCAAGTCTTTGCTTTGTTTTGTAAAGAACTGAAAATGGCGGCTTTCTTCGGATGTTAAACCTGCTTCATTACAAGAACTGGATTCTATACGCAGTTGTTGAGTGTTTTGAACAACAAAATAGAGTCTAGTCTTTAAAAGACGGTTGCACAAAGTTAAGTTTAGTGCTTAATACGCGATGTAGTAACTAGTTTTTTTCTTTTTGAGGATCGGAAGACTCACTTTAACCGTGGGCTGTTTATTTTTACTAGTATGTTGTAGAATTGCTGGTCACTGTAGATTTGAAGAGAACTGAGCAGCTTTTATGGAGGTTCGGTGGAGCTCCATTATGAGTGACAAGTGTCGGGTATTTTCTGCTGAACTATGCAGCCCCGGTGTGGTTAGCGCGGATTTAACTAGTGGGTTCATGTTTCCATTCCGTTACCTCTACTAAGAATGGATGAATTCCAGCCCCGGTATAGCACCAGACTGGTAAGTAATGTGTGAAAGGGTTAAAGATGGTATGGGGTTAAAATAGTATCAGTTTGCAGGGGGCGGGGACACTACACGTTTATTTAAAACATAATGTATGCATAGACATTAAAAAGTTGAAATAGCGATATTTTGAAAACAGACTTAAACTCCAAAGTACGAATTCTAAACTAGAAAATTAAAAGAAGGAATTTGAAGAAGGAAAAAATGACAAAAGAAATACTAAATACCAAAAACTGAGATTGTTTTTCTTAAATCAGACGCTGACTTGTATTATTTTTACTTTTTTTGTTTTCGTTGCTCCCTCTGCTCAGAATGCTTTCATCCTTAAGTAAGACTTTTTTTCAGAGTTGACCTCATTGACTGTGCGTGGGAACTTGAGCGTGTTAAAGTCTGGATCTGCCTGTGCAGGTCCCCAGCCCGGATAAAATACAGGGTTGTGTCAGGAATTGCATCCGGCGGAAAATATCTGCTAAACCAAATGTGCAAATCAGTGAGATTTACTGTGGTGAGCGTGACATCACTCATAGAAAATGGCTTACTTCCAGTTTTGAACAAAATGAAGCAAATTTAGGCGCCCTTTTTACGCAATATGGATGCTGCCATGTTGGAACCAGACAATAGCTATGTCTGAATTTACACCCTAATCCTGAACTATTCTAAAACTATATAGTGCAGGACTATGTGGATTTTAAAAGAAATTCAGACGCCATGTTCACTACTTTTTATTTATTTATTTTAAACAGCAAGAATGACGTTTAAAATATGGCAATTGGTCGGAGTCAGCATACTATGGCAACCATTCTCACCAATCAGGAGTGAGCTTGTTGGAAGTTCATACCCCTGTCACTTAATGGCGCACTAAGTAAACATTTTGAACATTTGGCGTGAGATGACATACTTTTGCTGAGCCATCGGATTGGCAAGTTTATAACTTGAATAGTTTCCACGACTGAAAAGATGTCATGAAAAACATTAGATTAGCAAGAACATGTTTAAGTAATGGAGCAAGAATGGTTATTCTAATGAATAGAATGACTGACTGAGTAATAGCTGTTTATTTCTCTATAGAAGTCTATGGAATTTTGGCTACTTCCTCTCTTTGGAACATGAAGGGGTCATTTTATCCAGTTCTCATATACAGTCAATGGTTGATACTGATTTTACATGCCCTGATAGCCAATCTGCGTTGAACCTTTGAGCAATGAAGCCTTTTTAAGAGTTGACCCCATTGGCTGTGTGTGGAATATACTTAATGAGTGTTCCCAAGTGTGGGGCTCCATTTGGCGGACCCCAGCCCGGATAAGAAAGAAGGATGTTTCAGGAGTTGCATCCGATGTAAACATCTGTCAAATTAAATGTGTGAATCAGTGAAAGCTTATTCGCTTTGAGCCCGTTGGGTATTAGGGCATGATTGACATCGGGTGACAGAAGTCATGGTGACGCCATATCTGTTCTTGAACAGTGTCTTTTATTGGCGCTGATTGTGTCATTCCTCTGATTTACTTGAATGAATAGCTGTTACTCAGTCATTATATTTGTCAGAATAGCCATTCTTGCTCTGTTACTCTTTCTTTTAACATGTTCTTGCTAATGCTCATTTCTTTTTCAAGATATCTTTTCCTGCAGTGAAAGTTATTCAAGTTATAAACTGGCCAATCAGATGCCTCAATAAAAGTAGGTGGTCTTGCGTTAAACATTCGAAACATTGAAAGATTTTTTTTCATGTAGTTTGGAAAGGATGTGGACTTTCCAACAAGCACACTCCTAAATAGCAAAAGTGGTTGCCATAGAAACGGTGACCCAGGTCGAATTAGACCAACCACTGCTTACCTACGTTTTCTGGTTACAACACAGCAGCATCCGTATGGCAAATAAATGACGTCTGAATTGACTTAATCCTGTTGGAAATAGGGGTTCTATGGGTGACATCACACTCACTCAGTCCAGTTCTCATATAACAGTCAACGATTTGAATTGTCGATTTCTAAATGAACTGAATTGATATTAACGGACACAACAAACTTTTAAACAGAAAGCATCAGCGTAATTTCTACTCATTCTGGCCTGTTTGATGAATTTCTCCACCGCTTCCTCTACACAGCGGGCCGGAACCCGACGTCGGTACCACGATGATGGCATTTCAGACGAGGAGATTGATGGAAGGAGAATGTTTGACTTGGAAGAAAAGGTCACCAGTCAGAGGTTTGGTTCTGAGAAAATTCAGCGTATGGAGGGTAAAGGTAGGTTTACCGAGAATAAATAGGAATTCACTGTGTAATTTCTGCTTTTTTGTACTGTGGTTGCATACACACTTATGATAGTGGAGCTCTTGCATGCAAAGTAAGAAGTTGTTGTATTTTTCTGTATCTTTCAGACTTTTCTTATGAGTACGTTCAGAGGGGGGGCCTGACGGAACCCATTGTTTTTGAGAAACCTGCAGGTCTGGGACTCAGGTATGCTCTTAGTCTTAGTCCACAATGAATTTTCTGCTTGTTTTCCTCAACCTTAAGCTTGTCTTAAGTATTTTCTTGAGTATTTGAGTCTTGTTTGTGGTCTAAAGTGCATACAGCTAATACATGTTCACTTCCTGTGGCTCTTCAGGATGCCCGACCTGGACTTCAGTGTCAACGATGTAAAGCTGTTTGTAGGTACGGTAACTGCATGGCTGTGCTTGTAGATATTTAATTATCAGTGTGCAAATATGTAGATTAGTCTCTCAGCTCAGTGGTCCCCAGCCTTTGTCACAGAACTGACTGTTTTTAATTAAACTCTATTTTTAAAAATCTGTTATAGAAATGCACCCAAAAGGTTTTTGGTGCTGTTCTTTGCTAATTCTTGTTATGGTTAAATAAGAGTATTGAAGTTGTTGTTCTTTTATTTTAGGCTTGTGTTATGAATGGAACATGAGGACAGTTGGATGCCAACTCTCAGCCCAGATTTTAAAAATGCAAAAAGAAAAAAAAAAAAAAAAGGGGGGGGGGGTGATGCTAGCTAAGTGGAGGAGGTGTGGTCTGGATGTGATTGACAGTGAGTTTAGCTTGAGGTCAAACATTTCACATGAACATCAGTCCTGATTCAGCCACTGTAACATTTCTTTAACTGAGATTTGACCCAGTACCAAATGAGCTGCATACCCCACTGGTTCATGGCCCAGAGGTTGGAGACTTTTTGCTTAGCTGTAGTAGATAATGGATAATTTACTCTGAAGCCTGGGAAAAAAAAGTGCCCTTTTGGTAGACTGTCATTTAGAAGCTTTCTGCCTGTGTTTAGTCACTTTGCTAAGCTCAACACTTCAAACTCCCGTCTAAACTATTCAGGTAGCAGACGTATGATCGATGTGATGGATGTGAGCACCCAAAAGGGCACCGAGATGTCCATGGCCCAGTGGACGCGGTACTATGAGACCCCTCCATCCCAGAGAGAGAAGCTGTATAATGTCATCAGTTTGGAGTTCAGCCACACCAAGCTGGACAGCCTAGTCCAGAGGCCTAACACTGTATGTACTTCAGTTACTGTTCGCTCACAACCAAACCTCTCATCTGGGCTGTTGACAGTTTTCCATCCTTCCATTTTTGTGTGTGTTCGTTCTAGGTGGATCTTATTGATTGGGTGGACAATATGTGGCCTCGTCATCTAAAAGAGAGGCAGAGAGACTCCACAAACTCCATCAACGATATGCAGTATCCCAAAGTTCAAAAGTAAGCTTAAGATGCATTACCTGTTTTAAGGATTTAAGATTTAATTCACAGCATCTTGTTTGACTGTGGTTGTGTTAAATAAAGTGTAAAGCAGAGCTGTCTGAGCTAAAGTTTTCTTCTCTTTCTACTCAGGTACTGTCTGATGAGCGTCCAGGGCTGCTACACTGACTTTCACATTGATTTTGGGGGCACCTCTGTCTGGTATCACATATTAAGGGGAAGCAAGGTATGCAGGCTGTCCTCCAAAAGGCTCCAACAATCTCTCTGTTAGAGCCTGAACCACAATTGTCTGCTTCAGGTATTTTGGCTGATCCCACCCACCCATCCCAACTTGGAGCTGTATGAGAACTGGGTCTTGTCCGGGAAGCAGGGAGACATCTTTTTGGGGGACCGAGCGTCAGATTGTCAGCGGATCGAGCTGAAACAGGGCTGGACTTTCATCATTCCATCAGGTATTAGCAAGCACATAAAACACTAATGTATGCTGGATAGGAGTGTGTATAGATGGCCAGAGTCTAGCGATATGATCCGTATTGCGATACACGTGTCATGATACAATACATATGCCAAGACGGTACCAGATGAGCGCATTAATGCTGATTTTCTTTTGCTAACTTAAGAAATATTTTAGTGGAAAACAACAAAATTAAGACTGAACTACATGTTTACTTTTCAATAATTATTTTAAATATCGCCGTGGCAGGATTTTAAAGTATTGGTAAATAACGTATCGCGATATTTTCACTGAATCGATATTTTCTTACACCCCTGATTCTGCATTCTTAGGTTGGATTCATGCTGTCTATACTCCCGTGGATTCCATGGTGTTTGGAGGAAACTTTTTGCACAGCTTTAACATTCCCATGCAGCTGAACATTTGCAGCATCGAGGACAGAACGCGGGTAACTCCTCACACGTCATCTGATGCTACGATGAGGATAATATTTTATTTCTGACTTGTAGCTCGTGGGACAAAAACAGAAAGTAGGGAAAAAATACAAGTATCTGAAAGAGAGTGAGAAGTAATTTGTTATCAATGATAACTCCAAGAATTATATTTTCATGAACTATTTAAATTTTTTGCCCTGTTTTTATGTGTACATGAACATTTCATTTCACTGTTACCAAACAGCATCAATTGTGTTTTTACTCAATGTGTTTCTGTTCACCTCAGGTTCCAGTCAAGTTCCGCTATCCCTTCTTTTATGAAATGTGCTGGTACGTGTTGGAACGTTACGTCTATAGCCTGACTCGGACTTCCTACCTCACACCCGAGTTTCAAAAACACTCCCTGAGCATTGGTACGTATAGGGGTGTGTATCGGCAAGAGTCTGGGGATATGAAAGATATTGCGATGCTATGTCACGATATATCCTACGCCTGTACTAGAAACAATATTTTCCTTTTTTTTTATGTTTTTTTTTTTCACTCACTTTGGAAAAACCATATCTGAACATGAATACACCTTTCACATAATTAAAACTGTAAAATACATATATTTTAATGATCATAACACTAATCACTGCAACTGTATCTCATATACAAGTTACTTTTAACCAAGAACATTTATTCTGCTTTTCTTTAAGTAATTCTTTTTCAATATTCAACTTTGTCTGATTCTTACAAAAAAAATATAGTTTTCAGCGTTGGAAAAAACTCAGAGAGTTAAGTGCTGTTTATTTCCAACACTGCTAAATGTAGCCAAACTGGTAGTTGTAAAACTGTTGACTTGCCTGAACGGCGCTTTCTTAAAACATCTCTGTGTGAAGCAGTGAGACAGGGTGAAGGACAGCGCTCGAATGCGGCTAAGATGCTTTTTGTCACTCTTCCTGACGGTCTGCACTGATTTTCTGTTTTCTCACATTTTGACTAAAGCTCTGCAGTCTGCAGGGTGCACACAGAAAACAATGCGCTCCTGGTTTCACTTAATTTTTCACAAAGCACAAAAAATCTACGCTCTTATAAGGTGCCAGTAAAACTTGGCACAGCTTTTTGGTTCAGTAGTCATCTTTAGTTAAAACTGAGTTGTTCGTGTCTCACTTTACTTTGTAGTAACAACGACTGCAATACTCAGAGTTCACATCTATCACAAGATGGTTCTTGTGAGATCTTGTTGTTGTTTTGGTGCGGTTTAGAGCTGCTCAAAGAGGCTCGGTGTGCTGCACTACCAACTAGCGGTCGGGGGGGTTTAGTGGAGAACAAAAGCAAGATGCTTAACTTTAAGTTTGCTTCTAAATAAATCATTAAATATCACGTTGGACGCAATTTACATCGATACAAATGAAGCATTGCGATATTTCACTGAATCGATATTTACTTACGCCCCCAGTACTAGGGCTGGGATTCACTGGGTACATTATGATCCGATACCCAATACATGGCTCACAATATCGATGATATTGCAATAATTTCTAAAAAAAAAAAATGACAAGATATGACAAAATATTACAAAAATTAAATAATTCAGGTAGCTGCACATTGGTGCTCACAACAGTCGGTTTAGCAACGTCTCAGAAGGAACGTCTCACCAAAGCATGACGAATATAATATTTATAGTCTCTTCAAAGTAAAATAAAAGATTGATATTTGGTGAGAATTAATCGCTGGACTAAATGTCAAGATGTATTGCAATATTGGTAATTTGGCACACCCCTACCCAGTACCAGTACGTATACTGTCAAGCCCAGAACCTCTTTAAAGTTTTGTTTTGTTTCTGAATGTATCCCAGCTTTTAATAAAACAGATCCACCTGCTATCAATGGTCAAATCATTAGGTGATCCTTTTGTTATATGTGGTTTGAGTCAAATGGATTAGGACATTCATTTTTACACATTATTCTTTTTTTTTCACAGCTTTTTCTTCTGTGATTTAACATAGAAATCTACTAATACATTAACTTATTTTTTAGTATAATGAATTAGGATGAAATTAACTTTTTATTCATTTTAATTTGGTTTGCTGTTCAGATTGTTCAGTACCTTCTTGGTCTTTGTTTTTACACTTTTCTTATTAAATTACTTTATTCTGCACATCATAGAATCTGCTTACTGGGAGCAACAAATGCCTCCGAGTTAACTGTGTTAACTACACTTCTGAACTAAGAGAATCAGAAGCAATGCTGTTGTCTATAAGGAAATGTTTGAGTTTATTGATGACAAATCAATCAGTCTGTAAGATTATGTTCATGAGTTGCTCTGCGCTTTGATAGGTCTCAAGAAGAGCCCATCTGGATCAAGTGAACAGGAACAGAGTGGCAGCAAAGACCAGGAATCGTTAGGACAGCAAACAAACAGCAAATTTCTTTTGACTCCTTTGGAGTTGGAGGGATTGTGGAACCTCCTGGGTAAACTAGAGGCACTGCCCTCCTCCAAGAAGTGCATTCCAGCTGGGATTCAGAACGCCTCTGCACTTGTTACTCACATCAAGGTGACCACCTATTCTGAGGATGGACTGACCAACTAGCATCCCATCCGGCATGTTATTATTGTTGCTGCTTCTCTGCAGATGCTGCTAAACGAACATGCCAGTGATGATCCTAATTTGTCCTACACGGGAAAGCCAATCATCGCCTGGCCGAAGAGGGTAAGTTGTCCTCACTGTGCACGGTCAGACACAGTTCTGTTATACACCGGGTATGTGAAGGGCATTCATGGTGTTCTTGCTAGACAGTCGCCGCCTGATACTGCTGTATGAAAAACTGGGTGTCATATAATTCCAGCCTAGTACAAATCGCAATTATTAATTTCTCCTCCGTGATCAGTTTCAAACGATTTGCACTCCCTACGTCCCAACAAAATCCAAGTGTCTAGTTGGTAAAAACTCACCCTGATTTAACTGGTAGCACGCATTAATGTAGATACATTTTTTGATTACCCACAATTATTTGTTAGCACTGACTGTTTTCATTTAACCAGATCATCTTCTATGGTGCTAAAGACAAAATCTGTGCTGAGATTTTGAGTTGAGGTTTTGCCAATGAACTCCTATTCCTTAGTTTAAAACTATTTAACAATCTAAAGATGAATGTTTAGATTTTGAGGTTAGAATTTAGTTGGAAAGACTGAAGTTTTAACATTCTTTCTGTGTCTGTTTAAGGACCCACTCTGGTGAAAATGATGCTTTTGGTGTATTTTAGCATGTTCTTGAGGCATTTTTCTCCTGCAGGAGTATATGTATTTAAAAAAAATTTGAAAAACATTGTATTTGTGAGGGAGTGGAAGTAGGGCGGGATTGCTTTGTGCCAGTAGTCCCGCCCACAACTCAGAAGTAAATTTCCACAGAAACCATGCTCGGAGAGTGACAGTTTTTTCAAATAAAAAGACCACTGGGAACGCTTTGAAAATAGATTGAAAGATGATTGGAGTGAGACTTCAAATGTTCACTTGTAGAAATGTAAATATTACAACTTTAAATGCAAGTTTCCAAAAACAATCAGCTCTGGTTCAAAGTGTTTAGACCTTCAATGATTCTGTTTTTCAGTTTTATATCTCATACGTTGCTCTTACCTTTGACATAGAAATGTGTTGGGTTTTAATTTCTTTTATTTGGGCGGTGATATCTGATTGGCTCTCTCCTTTCCACCAGCCCTCGTGGTATCAGCCCCCTCCGGCTCCATCTCCGCCCATTCGCCCCAAACTGGCCTCTACCCCCATCATCCAGAGACCCCAGAAGCCGGCGTCCTCCATGTCTGTGCTGAGGCGACGCAGAGTCAGGTAACATACTGCAACATCTGCGTATGTGTTACTATATGTTCTGTTGCGTATCTCATGGTTGTGTTTGTTGTGACGGGGGGGGGCCTGCAGGTGTAAACGCTGTGAGGCCTGCATGAGATCAGAGTGTGGAGACTGCAACTTCTGCAGAGACATGAAGAAGTTTGGAGGTCCGGGGAAGCTCAAGCAGACCTGTGTGCTGCGACAGTGTCTGTCTGTAAGTTCACTCCTCTACAAACCACTACTTTGGTTAAGCTGTTGATTTATTGCTTTTGTTCCCCTTCCATCTGACGTTTTACTATGGGCTGTTCCTATGCTTCCTTATGTAGTTATAATAGGGTGGGTGTGTTCATAAATGTCATGCATTGCTGACTTTTAATGGCTTTACCTGGTCCAGCCGGGCCTGCCTTTGTCTGCAGTTTGTGAGATCTGCAAGGAGCCCAACCAGGAGGAGGCTGGAGACCCGGCCCTCACCCTGATGGAGTGCTCCAATTGTGCACAGATCGTCCATCCTGCCTGCCTCACGGTACAGAAAAGCAACCATGATCAGTGGAGGAACACCCCTGGATTCAGTTTGTTACTGATGCTCAGCAGGGCATTCCATCTCTTTAAATGGAATCAACTTGGAGAACAAAACGCACAAAATACTTCTTGATATTTATTTAATTTGGTGCTTTAGAGTTCAGTAAATATGACCTCCTAATGTAGCGAATTCAACAAAATTCATCAGTTCTTTAGAATCTTATCAAATGTTGTTGAACTCTTTTGTGTTAAATTATGTGGAACAGTGACTTTGAGTGTTCTTAGTTTTGAAAAAAAAAAAAATCTTTAGGAGGTTTGTTCAGTATTGTTTCATATAAACTCTAAAGGTCAGTTACTTGAAAATGATGCTGACCTTCATTTGCATTGAGGATTAAAAAAAATAATAGAAAAATTTAATTTGCATGATAATTTGGAACACACTGTAATTCTAAGGGCCGTTAAGTTCCTCTGTGACTGAACTTAGCAAAGCTTAAGCTATCAAAAATCTGATGTGTCCTTATCTCAACATATATTGACAGGGATTTTTTTGGGGGGAAAAATTATTTTTGTTCTTGGGATATTCTGTGTTGGCGACGTTTATGTTTTTTTCGTTTATTTTCTGAGTTCTTATTAATGGAGATGGCTATCAATTTAAAACACACTTTGAGGCCGTGAATGAATGACAGCAGGGGTCCTGGAAGGTGTTCAGTTATGTCGTTTGTGTTCAAGTCAAACATACGATCTGTTTTTATTTTTTGTTCTTGTTCAGTAACACTCTTCTGTCTTTTTGTGGCAGATCCAGGGTGAGGGAGTGGTGAACAGAGACCTGCCCAGTTGCTGGGAATGTCCAAAGTGTGTCCAGGGGATCACTGAGCAGGAGGTACAGAGACAAACATTACAGTTTGGGGTGTTAAATCAATGTATTTGTGTTTACATCAGTGAATTGAAGTATTTACTATAATCATCCATTCATCGATGATAATGACGACATTACATTAAAACACTTGCATTGTGGTCCATATTTGCCATCTACACTGGAGTTTCTCAAAGACTCCCAGTCTTTTTCCAGTCCAGTTTTCCTACAGTCAATGGTGCAGACATTAGTGTTTATGTCAGGGGTGGGCAAACTTTTTGACTTGTGGGCCACCAAGGGTTCTAAAATTTAACAGAAGGGACAGATCAGTAGCAGATGTGTGGATTGTTTTGGTAATCCACTTTAAGAGAACAAAATCTGGATAAAAATATGCTTTGATAGTGGTTGAAAAATAAAATGTATATGTATTTGAAAACAACATGTTGGAGTTTTTATTTTAAAACTATGTATATTTTAGAGCTAATTGCATTTATTGGTTGATTTCCTTCAGGGAAAAACATAGATTAATGTTGCATTGATGTGGCGTTGGAATGATAGGAAAACTGACTGAAAGACAGGAATGTCAGAAAAACAACAAATCTTCTAAACAAAAGAAAAAAATCTTTATAGTGCTTCATCTATGTGGAGACGGCAACACTACAGGGAAAACAAGACATTATTAAGGATTATCAGTATAATTTATTCCAGTTTGGTGGGCCTAATTAGTGTATCAGGCTGCAAATGGCCCCCAGGCCGCAGTTTGTCCACCTCTGGTTTAGGTGGAGCAGGTTGGCAGTAGAGGACGATGATGCTTAGCCGAGTTTGATGATAGATCCAAGAAACTCTCCAAAGCGGTGCATGTGTGTCTTTGTTTTGAAATCGCGTGGTCATCTGAACCCTTCTTTTCTTTTTGAAGTGTAAGGACGAGAGGAGCGATGGTGTTTTGGGGGTGAGTGTTTTTTTTTTTTTTTTTTTTTTTTTCTGTTCTCCAACACGTCTTCATTATATCCCCTTACACATTTATTCAATTTTATTATTACTCCAGAAAAGAAAAGCTTCCTCCCTGCTGGACGCTCGTATGGCCAAGATTTACAGGCAGCAGCTTCACAGCCGTGACGGCGAAGACTCGGCCAGCGAGGATGACGATGAGCGTCAGTACTGATAAACATTTGCAGGTTGAGGAGTGGTTTTTGTTCTCATCTTTGATGTGATCTCTGCAGCATCTCAAAGGAGGAAGATGATGCTGTCTACTTCCTCCAGAAGGGCCTTCGGAGCCTACAAGAGAGGCCTACTGAGAGGAGGCTCCTCCCACAGAGGCGGCAGAGGACTGGCCGCCTCCAGCAACCTCCTCAAACTCAGGAGGGGGGCAGGCGGGAGGGAGATGGGGCGCAGGGGGAGAGGGGTGAGGCTGCGAGGAGGTTCTAGGATGCAGCGCAGAGGTGATGATTCCGACGAGTCCGAAGAAGATGACGAAGACGACGAGGACGACGACGACGAGGAGGAAGAGGAAGAAGAAGAGGAGGAGGAAGAGGAAGACGTTGACAGCGAAGAAAACAAAGACAGAGTTCACCGTCATCACAGGAGGCGACGAAGGACGGACTACGAGGACGATGAAGATGATGACAGTGAAGGACAGGACTTTGACCCGGATGAGGAAGAGATGGACACTGTGGAAGATGAAGACAGGGAAGAGGAGGGAGATGAAGACCGCTGGGATTCCGACCCAGAGCCGCCTGTCCTCCTCGTGTCTGACCTGAACGATGAGCTGCTCAATGGCTCCTACCTGACCGTCACCCTGCAGCAGCCGCACAAGACCAAGAAGCATTCTGGTAAGACCAGACTGACATCTTAACCACGCAACTCGAGTTTCTTCTCAGATTCCTCTCAGCGTTTCCTCTCAGATCAAGCCGTACAAGCCGTCTTCTGCATGTCCACACTTCTTTGATGATAACTTTGCATTTGCTTTGTGATGTTTTTGTTTAATGCTTAAAACTTTGCATTTGCTGCTGTCGTTGGATCTGGTTGTTAGAAAAGTTAGCAACAGTTGCTAGCATCGTTAGCTTCTGTCGTTTCACAAGACATGCAGAGAAGGTATTGCTCAGGGGGCGGGACGGCAAGAAGCCACCTGCTCCTTGATTGGTCAGTTTAATTTGTGGCCATCCAATCAGAAAGACATAAAAGGGAATTAGCAAGAGCAACTTTAGGAACCTCGCATGCAGTTTTTTGCTGAATCTTTACGTCCTTATTTTGAGGCCAAACCATCTAATCTACCTTCATCACGACTCTCTGAACAGGGCTTAAAACAACTCTTCTGTTCAGGTTCCATTGTTCCAAAGCTGGAAGCGGCTCTGGGTCTGCGTACGTCTGCTGGATCGCAGCAGAGCTTCATACAGAGGAAGGCTGCTCTGTCAAAACCGCTGCGCCTCCGAGCGGATAGCCCCGCCCCGAGAGGACCCGGCAGGTACATCCCACAGTTCCCCATCATCAAAAACAATTCAGATCGAGCTTGAAAAACCCATCCCAAAACATAAATTTGATGCAACAAAAAGTAAATGGTGGTTTACATCATAAAGTTACATAAATAAAGCTGATTAAAGGTTGGGTGTCTTCTCTGTGTTGCCTTGCAGGCCCCGTCTACGTGGCGTCCAAAGGGACAAAGCAGTTTGCTCTCAGTGGGCCTCCTCTTCTGAGGAGGAGGACGCCCCGGCTCAGTCCACCCTGTCCTCCTCCTCTCTGCTATCTCTGCCGTCTTTCAAAGACGTCGGCAGTGAGAAAGGAGGCGAGAAGGAGGTTTGGCTTTCTGTGTTCCTGTACCTGAGCAGAGCTGAGCTGCTGGCCTGCATGACCGTCTGCAAGGCCTGGTACAAATGGTACGTACTCAGCTCTCATACTCACGTGGATTCTGAGAACTCTACCTCCTCTAACGTGTCCTGCTTTGCCGTCTTCTGCAGGACTTGTGACAAACGCCTGTGGAACCACATTGACGTGAGTCGCTGCAGCCCGCTCAGTAACCAGGCCTTGGCCGGCATAGTCAAACGCCAGCCAACTTCTTTGGATCTCTCTTGGACACCTATGGCCAGGAGGCAACTAAATTGCTTGCTCACCCGGTTACCAGGTATGACGAGAGCCGGGTATACGTGCTCTCCTCTTCCATGCATCTCCTCACGGGGCCCCTGTTATTCACCAGGTCTGCGAGAGCTGAGGCTGGCGGGTCTGCCGTGGTCCTGCCTTTCAGCTCTGGTATCACCCACTCTGCCCCAGCTGAGACTGCTGGACCTCCGCTGGTGTGACGGTATCAAAGATTCTCAAATGAAAGAAATCCTCATGCCTCCCGGTTAGTAGAGACGCTACCATCTTATTGGTATGGTGCATTTCTGGCTTAAAAGGGATTAAAAGTTTCCAGACTGTTTAAACATTGAGAAGTCCAAGTGGTTTGTAGAAAATTAACTAAAGCATCGTATACACAGATTAGTGAAGTTCTTGAACACACATTTAGACCATAGTGTTCACACTGGACAAGCAGGGAGGGGCTTCTTCTTTTCTGCTCTGCACATGTCCACCACCTAAAATTGGAAAAGATTTGGTGCAAATATTTATTTTTCTTTCAAAGATCTACTCCAATGCGTGCTGGACCGAGCATCATCATCTGACATGTGGAGCATGTATCCACAGGTCTGGAGTCGTCCCGGAGCAGGCTGAGGAACATTGAGACGCTGCGACTATCTGGCCTGGATGTCAGCGAGTCCACACTCAGGTTGCTGCAGCGCCACACGCCCCAGCTCCAAAGGCTGGACCTGGCCCACTGCAAGGACATAACGGACTCCTGCATCACCATGCTGGCAGCTGCTGGCAGCCATAGCCGCCATAATCTCACCGAACTCACGCTGGCAGGTGATCGTGGTTGCTTGCTGTTCCTAAGTAAACACTGATGAGTGTTAATCAAACAACAGTGTTTGTTCCACTGGAAGGAAGGCTGAATATAAAGATGACCTTTTGTTTTTGTGTGCAGGTTGTAACCAGCTGACGGACGGCTGTCTTTCTTCTCTGAAGCGACTCTCCTCTCTCGTGCTGCTAGACCTCCGGGGCTGTCAGGGCGTCAGCAGGCGTGCCTGTGACGTCTTCATCTCTGACCTGTCTCATATTGCCCTTTACTGCATGATGGAGGAGAAGCTCATTCAGCGCCTGGACTGACAGCGGAGCCAGAAAAGCAGAGAATGCTTCCTTTGTGGGAAGTTAGATGGGACTTGGTTCTGCCTCACCTGGACAAAAGTTACTTTGTCAAGTTGTGAGTTTTGGATTGTAGATCTAAAAATAAAAATATTTGTATGATATCTGGCTCATGTTTGCTTAGCTCTGCTCACCAAACGCATACTTTTATTTTTGCTGCACCACGACTCTTTTTAGACAAGACTGGTGGTGAGCAAGTATGTTAACTGTTGTGGTTATTTCATGACCACAGAGGTCAGGTTTTGCGTGTCATCTCCATTTACTACACGACAACTGGACCAACAGGGTTATGCCACATATAAAAAATGGTTTACTTTCAACTCCAAGAACATGAAGTCAATTCAGTCACCAGTTTTGTGCGGCACAGATGTGTTGCAGTCGGACATCGACAGTAAGCACCGATTGGTCCAAAATCTCCTGTGTGTTTTGAACATTAGATATGGGGGGCCAGCAGTCACCATTTACTTTGATTGAGGCATCTGATTGGTCAGTTTGTTAATAAAAAACATTTTGAAAAAAAACTATCAAAAAATATATATATATATATATGAGAAAATGTTATGAGAGCAAGAATGGTTATTGTGACAAATAAAATGACTGAATAATAGCTGTTTATGCATTGAAGTCTATGGGACTTTGGCTCCTTGAAGAAAGCAGGTACTTGTATAAGGCAAATAATCTACACTCAGATTGGCAAATAGAGACCACAGTTCATTGAACTTGATATAATTTTTTTGTATGTTTTATTTATTCATTATAAATTATCTAAGCGTTTCTCATCAGAAGAAAGTAATTCATAAACATGTGTAAAATGCTCATTTTGGAGTTTTTAAATCATATTTTGGTGATGTCATATTTTGTCTATTTCGTCTTAAGAAAAAAATGTAAGTTTTGTTAAAATCCAAAACTGGATAGTCCTGCACTATATTGTGTTTAATGGGCTTGTACTGTGGCTCTAAAATACAAACCGCTACTAAAAACGCAAAACAAAAAAAGAAGTACAAATTGGAAAACAGGACAAAATTCTAGAAACTTTGACAAAACTTAGGAAAAAAAAAACATTCCGAAAAAAAAGTGATTTCCAGAAAAAGAAATGAAACTGAAACCAGAGGAGGTAGGTACTATGGGACATCAGTGATAGGGTGATAATATCTAGTATTGTTTCATGTCAATTAGCTTTTGGTTGAAATGGTGGACAAACACAATCATCCATTTCAGTTGTTAAATCATTCACATCCCTGACAGTAATAACATCCCACGTATCTCTATCCTGTTTCCTTCTGAACACTCAGTGTTGGGACTTGTACACCAGTCAGTCTTGTTTTTCAGACCGTTTTACTGACGTGGAAGAACATTTGTCTGCATCATATTTCATTTAGTAAATTACTGTTCCAAAAAGATTTCCTTCTTTTTCCCAGGAACCAGAAAAGTAGGCACTATGGGTCATCGCTAATTGGCCGATGTTTGTCCATCATTTCCCCTGAAAGTTATTCGACTTGAATCGATACTGGATGTCATCATTCAATCAGCGATGCCCCATTGTACCTTTTCTAGTTTCTCATAGTGTTTAATTATTCTAACATTTCATTTTGTTTTCTGGACCTTTTTGAAATTTTCTAAAATGTAAAGCTGTTTTTTTTTAATTGCGATTTTAAAAATGTTTTTTGCGTCAAGTGATTTGCTCCTCATACTGGCTGTAGCTTAGTGAATACTGAGCGTATGTATTAAAAGTTACGTTACATGGAGGGTACAACACAAACTTTGGAACTAAGCTTTTTATGGACACAGATTTCACTTGCACAAGTCTTCTGCTTGACTGTCACTACCAACAGCTGTGACTGGTCTTCAGTTTCCTATCAAATTGCTCAAATGCAGAAAAGTAATGTCACACATCTCGATGTAACCACTGACATCTTTAAAAGAACAAATGTGTTTTTAAACTTGATAAATATGAACTGGTTGAGTAAAAACAAGAGTGGATCCCTTTTTCAAAAAACTTCAATCATGAATGTGACCTGTGGGGGCTACAAAGTTAATACGTTGTATTACTACAGTTTGAGAAGCCAGTACTGTTACCACATAGGCCTCGTTTTCACTGAGCAGTACGGTCCGTTTTAGAATAGTCCAGGAATTTGACAGCACCTCTGACTTGTGTTGCATGACAAACAGGTAAACCACATGGCTTCAGTTGATGGATCCTTTACTCTCACTGTAGAAAAAAAAAACTGGGCTCAAAGCGAGATGATCACACAGAGATAATCGAGCTGAAACATAGAGAGATGAAGGCTGCTAGCGGAGTCTCAGTGAGCACATCTCATCAGATAAAACATGAGAACCTCCAACGGTTTAAGGACTCAGAGGGTAATTTATGAGATCCAACACCCAAAAAACGTAGAAAATAAAGTTTTTATTGGTTGCAGTTCAGGACTGACTCAAAGTGAGTCTGGATTCTAGTTTTCAGTTTAGTAGCTCCTGGTGTTCTCGTAGGATTCAGGGAAAGGCAAACTGACATGTCCACTTCCGACCACCAGGGGCAGGATGCCGGCGTTGGGAACAACATTCCATGACAGCGTCAGGGTTATGTTTTTGTTGGATCTGATGGCAAAAGAGGTGACAGTCAACAGGTAAGAACCACCACAGGATATCGTTTACAATAACTATATCTAGAATCTGGATAATATCTACAGAAGAACCAGAAAATTGCATGTACGTGGTTCATTATGTTCTGCAGCACATTAAGAGACTGTAATGAACCACATTAAAGTCTTTGAAGGCAGGGTCTTAAAACTGAACATGAGCTATGGAACATGTGAACAGTGAGCATTTCTTTGTCTAAGCTCTTCTGAAAACTGCATTTTGTCATCTCCTCCTGATCTACAACAATTTGAAAAAAAGAAATACTCAGAAATGCAACTTTAATTTTCTTAACAAACCCATGATGCCACTTTATTAGACACACCTGTCCAACTTCTCGTTAACACAAAGTTCCAATCAGCCAATTACATGGCAGCAACTCATTGCATTTAGGCATGTAGACATGGTCAAGACAATCTTCTGCAGTTCAAATGGAGAATGAGTAAATAAGTGATTGAAGTGACTTTGAACATGGCATGGTTGTTGGTGCCAGACGGGCTGGTCTGAGCATCTCAGAAACTACTCCTCCACTGGGATTTTCACCCACAACCGTCTCTAGGGCTCACAGAGAATGGTCAGAAAAAGAGAAAATATCCAGTGAGCATAAGTTCTGATGATGTCAGAGGAGAATGGCAAGATAGAAAGACGACAGTAACTCAAATAACGACTGGTTACAACCGAGGTCTGCAGAAGAACATCTCTGAACACACAACATGTCTAATAGGCAGAGGAACACACCGGGTGTCACTCCTGTCAGCTAAGAACAAAAATCTGAGGCTACAATTCACACAGAATCACCAGATTGGAGAATAGAAGATTGGAAAAACATTATCTGATCTCCAATTCTGCTGCATGGGGGTTAGAATTTGGCGTAAACACGAAAGCATGGATCCATCCTCCCTTGTATAAATGGTCCAGGCTGGTGGTGGTGGTGTCATGATAGGGTAGATATTTTCTTGGCACACTTTGGACCCCTTAGCAACAATTGATCATGGTTACAATGATTCTGCCTACCTGAGTATTGTTGCTGACCATGTCCATCCCTTTATGACCAGTGTACCATCTTCTGATGATACTACCAGCAGGATAAGGTGCCATGTCATAAAGCTGAAATCACCTCAGACTGGTTTCTAGAACATGACAATGAGTTCACTGGACTCTAAGCCACCAGATCTCAACCAAATAGATCACCTTTGAGATGTGGTGGAACGGGAGATCGGCATCATGGATGTTCAGCTGACAAATCTGCAGCAACTGTGTGATGCTGTCATCTCAATATGGACCAAGCTCTCTGAAGAATGTTTCCAGTACCTTGCTGGATCTATGCCACCAAGAATTAAGGCAGTTCTGGAGGCAAAAAGGGGTCCCACCTGGAACTAGCAAGGTGTACCTAATAAAGTGGCCAGTGAGTGCAATAGTAATCAGAATTAACCACGTTAATTGTTCTGTCAGTCAGAGCACACAGATGAGCGACTAACCTGAGTCCGTTTCCATCATCAAAGAAGAAATATTTGGACTTCATATCTCTGAGGTTCAGCTTGGCATTTTCTCCTCGGAGAAGGATCTTGTCCCACAGGACCACCTGATTTAGAGACTAAAAGACACGCAAACACAGAACAGTTATAAGTCATACAAAGGCTTTTCAAGGACATATGTTGTCCTTCAACAATGTTCACCCAAAGACTTCTTCATTCTTTAGATTGCAACATCTAACTACAAACAATTGTTTACCATCATCTTTTTTAAGCTGTTCTACAGTATTAAATAAAAATGTTCCTTGTTACTGCAAAGCAACAATATTCAATGTTCACTCTGCGTTGTGTGTTTGCATGCATACAACTTACGTTGGCTTTGGTAGCGTATTCAGCTGACAGATAAATGAACAGCTGCTTCACGTTCCAGTCAAAAATGGGTTGCAGATGTGGCTGCAGTTAAAGAAAACTTAAGTCCTCAAGATTCCTCTCGTGGCATCAGCTCTCCAATGAAAATCATTAAGATTCTTTCAAATTGTTCAACATTATCCTTTGAACACAAATACATCTAACACAGTTAGCGCTGACAAAAATTATGGCATCCATAACTTCAACTTCATTGCAAAACTTTAGAAACAACTTCTGCAAGCGAAGAATTTGCAACAGTTTGAGACATTTGTATCTGTCAACAGATATTTCAACTTATTCTCTTTCACACCAGAGATATCAACGGCAACACCTAAATAACAAAAATTGACATACTGTAAATCTTCGACCATTTTTGCAAATACCGTGTATCAGATGATTCATGTTAAATGTGTGAAAATTTTAAAGCATTTAGATTCAAGCGGCTCATACATTTCCTTCACAATAACAGGACTACATATGCAGTTAATTGCCCTTCCTATTCACTATGATACTGCTCTTGGAATAACAAGTGTGGTTTTCTGGATAGTAACCTATTACTGCTCGAGTATTTTGAAAATTCCGATTGTATAACATGTAATCATATTGAAATACTTAGTATACTTAGTAGATTCAACCTAAAGCTACAGGATGGTACTAGGTAATCCCTGAGGACAGTTGCTAGACTCATTCTTGTGCTTGGCTCTTCCACAGCAGCTATGATCTTATGAATTGATGTCTACTCTGTATTTCAAGTGGACAGTGGTGCGTTCATTAAAAAGGATATCAGCTGAGAGGTCAAAAGTCACAAAGCCAAGGTCGCTCCGTTCTCTTGGTCCAGTAAAATCATCGACATTCTTCCTGTTGAAAGAAAAAAGAGACGTCTTTGGAGCGTGAACAGAACCGATCGGCTGCTCTCCGTGAGTGAACAGTTTCTTTGAGCAGATCAGCTGGACATAGCTTTCATGTCTGTGAGCACGGGGGTTGGGAAGGTGGTGGTGGTAAATGAAAAATCTGTACGACACTCCTGCGTCTCACCTACTTCACCCTTACATGTTATATAAGTGTTCACTACGACCTGTCAACCACAGCATGTATGGAAAACAATCCACATGAACTTATAGGTTCTTTCAGCAGTCTACGTCCTTGATATTTTAAGTCACATGTGTGCACCATACAGGTTTGCCCATTTTCTGCCCACAGATACACTATATCCATCTGTAAGGGAAGTTGTGATTAAGGTTCAAGACACCAGCACCAGAATGTGGAATCTTAATGGTGTTGGACCATCCAACTCTTAGTAAATTAAACTAAGGGGAAACTACCACTATTCATCTTAAACATGTTGTCATTTTTTTTTTTAACTAATTCTGTTATTTTAACCCCCAAACATGGCTACATCTTGAACCCTGAGCTTTAATGGAGGATCACTGAAGATGCATTAAGTCCTGATCTGTGGCACTTCTTTCTCTGACAGCTCAGCGGAAGGAGAAAAGGTTGTGGTTGGTAGCACATAGAGGGGTGCAGTTCTGCAGACCCCCCCCAAACATGTGAGGGTGTTAGAATCCAATTATTCCCTCCATCCGGAACCACAGACCAGTCTAAAGGTACCAGAATTCTGGCAGTATTAATGGTTACTCGAGAATTTCTTACAGTCAGCACACGAACCCGCGTGCACAACACAACATGAAAGAGGAAACCGAAGATGCGCGCAGCTTTCCACTTCCGGCAGGTGAAGCGTTC
Organism: Oryzias javanicus; assembly: GCA_003999625.1. Lineage (NCBI taxonomy): Eukaryota > Metazoa > Chordata > Actinopteri > Beloniformes > Adrianichthyidae > Oryzias > Oryzias javanicus. The sequence continues at coordinate 9,206,584 of CM012437.1, forward strand.
TACATTTTTGGTCCATGAGGTTTAGCCAGTGTTCCTGGAGAGTGCCACGCGCGTTTATGTGGGTGTTTTTTGTATGAAGGTGCGCTCACAGCAGGACTCTGGACACACGGATGTCCACCGGGACCCTCCGATCCTTGAAGGCGGTGGTGATGAAGCAGCCGAAGGTGAGCACCGCCATGACGCTCAGGGAGAAGGCGAACAGCGAGTTGGCTCTGGACAAAACCGTATTCATCTTTGAAGCTTCCGAAAACCGACCAGAACCGCACAGAAACACTCCGCTAGCTACAGCAGCTCACAAATGAATCGAAAACTCAAGCTGATGCAATCAGTCGGTGGTTCCGGTCGGGCTTTTCAAAGTAAAAGCCTACCAGAAGTTTTCTTATATCTGACACAGAGATGGGTTTGATGCACAATAAAACAACTTTTACTGATGAAATATATTTATTAATAATTATTTCAAAAAGGCTTTTGAAATCTGTTTTTAATTTTTCAATAGTTTAACAGCTTTTTTTTTCATAATGCGTCTGATAAACTACTTTATCAGTGGACTAATAGTTTCATAACTCAATCTATTGTCAATAAAATATTGCTCTTGGTTAAACACATTAAACACTTCACTTGATCTTTCAATGTGCATTGATCTTAAAGTTTTATTATGACAGCCAGGAGCAAAACTATTTTAAAGTAATTCACCAAAATTACAATATAAAAGGCATCTTACCAGCTTATTATTATTCAGACTTTTATTTTGCACCTCATTTTTTACTGTAGATGTATGACATACAACTGAACAAGACATTCATTTTAAATTTTTATTTTAGTTTGTTACTTCCGTTTGTCATGTTGAAATATTGCTGTCAACTTGATGATTATTTGAAACGGATATTTGAGATGACTTTGCGGAAGTGATCCCTTTTGATTTTTTTTTCTTTCAAAACTTTATTTTAAGCTCATAATTGCTGCATGCTGGAGCTGATTATACCATGCAAGCTTCAGCACAGTGAATTTTACAGGGGAAATTAAGAATTAATTATCATGAAAAAAATGTCTGTAAAAATAGCTGATATACACAAAAAATCATAAATATTGAAAAAAAATATATATATGTAATTTTAACTTGTTATCTTATATTATCATAACTTCAAGAGGGTGGCTTAACATAACCTTAGGTAACCGAGAAACTAGGCTAAGGCCCAATCCGAATCCTTCTCTTCTCCCTAGCCCTTCTTCCTTCCCGTCCATTTGAAGGGGAAGTTAACTGTAAGTGTGTCCAGGAAAAAAAAAACACAAGTGGAAATATGAGAGTGTAAAATCCGACCCTACAAACGGAGGGATACAAAGTCACATCACGAAGCTAAACTGCATTGCGCTGAGAAGTGCTTTTCTTCACTTGGGTGCATTCTGCACCACATACATTTCCATTTAAATGTAAGTAATGACTTTTTGTTGTAGCATGACCTTCTAAGAAGTTATTAAACCACTGTTGTCTGGAATATCTCCACATTAATTGTTCTGTTTCTGACCCTAATTATGTATATATTCACACTGAACGAGGAAGACACGGCGAAGGGTTCAAGTTTCAATGTTAATTCAATGTAAAGATATAATCTGCCACTGCTCAGCGAGCTTGGCGCGACACAGCGGGCTTGACAGGGCCCATCAACCAATCAGGAACTCAGCTTTGGGCACATGACATTTTCAGGGACTAGATCAAAGAGTTGAAATAAATATTCAAGACGGGCTCGATGTGGGGATTTTGGTCATAATATTCCATGTATTTTATCAACCCACGGGGGCTCCCAGAAACTGTCCCAGTTGCTGTTGGGCAAAGGTGGGATACACTCTGGACAGATCGCCAGCCCTTCACAGAGCTCACTGAGCTCGACGGCTATGCTAGCCAGCCGCCCCGTGAATAGCTTAGCGGCTTCGGCAGAGCTGATAGCGATGGCTGCTGCCCAGGCGCCCTGCAGATCTAGCGAGGTCTACTGTCCCGACTGTGGGTCTCTGGGCATTGGAGCTTGCTATACTTGCCCGCTAGCAGTTAGCTCCCCGGTAGCCCGGAGAGCAGCAGTGAGTGCCGTTGTAGCACACAGGATCACTCTAGCTTCATGGGCTTATGATGTTGTTTTTATTTTCATCAAGACAATGACAAAAATATCCTCTAGTTTTATTATTATCCTCCCTAGGGTTAGTGCTCAAATTAAGCCACAGACGGAAGTAACGTTTAAAATGACCCTCAGGTGCAGCTCTCGCTGCACAAATGAAGCACACACAACCCAAAGGGATTCTGAAAGATCTGGTGAAAACAAACACAGCGATGTGCTTGCCAGTGCCTTTGTAGAGTTCTCCAAAACATATAAACCAGAGCTACTTGCTCAACATCATCCATTATGTGGCAATGAAGGAATTCCAGAACAACTTTGGTGGTTGCTCCGTGGCGAGCGCGTTTAGACGTTGAGGAGTAAATCTGACAGGCGTCAAAGCAGAGAGGGCAGACGCGAATTTGACCTGCCATGTATGATGTTAACGCACCATAATGCTTTTCAGGGCTTGTAAAAGTCTAATAGCCATAAGTCCTACTGTCAATATATTTACTGCTAAAATTTCGAATTGTTCTCTTTAATTTTGCTCATTAGATCTGTCTTATTTAAAATGAAGTTGGATTTTATCCTTTTAACTTCCTGCTTCTCAGGACAGTGATACAGACTAGTAAGAATACATGCAGTTTGTTATCTTTTGCAGTTTATCACTTGGGGAAAGAAATAGTGCAAGTCTGTGTAATGAAACCACATTTTATGAGTGAGTTAAAGTCACAAAAAGAAAACAAGTAAAACATATTTACAATAATTTGTGCATGCTAGGAGTTACAGCACTCTTCTGTTTTTCCAACCTATTCTGAAGTTCTTCCCCTGAAGTGCTGAGGGTCTCAATATTAACATGCAAGTGTTGATAAAAGCTGCATTCACATCAAACTTGATACACGTGCCAAGGGCGTCCGGTTTTACTGTTAAGCGACTTATGGGAGACTGCAAAATATAAAATTATAAAATTGGGTCACAGAGAGACGGAAGTACAGACGTAGCTCCTGCATACTGGGAGAGACTGAATGATCTCATGAACCCAGACATGGAGATGTGATTACAGATGTTTTTGTAGAGCTCTTCAAAATGAATAAACCTGATATTTTTATACGTGAGATACAGTCGAAGCTTTTGTGTTGTGATCAGGCAAAAAGCTTTAAATGGTAGCTCTTCCAAAACGCATCTGAAGCGCGAAGTTTATGATTACATTTAAAGTACAGACGTAGCTCCTGCATACTGGGAGAGACTGAATGATCTCATGAACCCAGACATGGAGATGTGATTACAGATGTTTTTGTAGAGCTCTTCAAAATGAATAAACCTGATATTTTTATACGTGAGATACAGTCGAAGCTTTTGTGTTGTGATCAGGCAAAAAGCTTTAAGTGGTAGCTCTTCCAAAACGCATCTGAAGCGCGAAGTTTATGATTACATTTTTTGCACAAATATTGAGCAGCAACATGTGAATTGCTTTCAGTGTGAATGCAGCTTAAGACTTTTCTGTGGACAAGTCATAGTTTACACTCAAAACACAAACTCATCACATTAACCCAGGGAAGCAGGTCTACTTCAAAATAATTATACCAGATTTTTTGTTTGAAATTGAGTAGAATGACATGCACAAATTTAACTTGCAAAACCATTTGGCTGAAGGCAAAACAACACCTGACATCAATTCCAAAAGGGGAAATTATACAACTAACCTTAACCTAACCTTAACTGAGATTGTTAAAAAAAAAACTTTTATTAAAGGTTAAAATGGTAAAAAAAAAAAAAAAAAAAAACTGTTGTGTTCACCAGTAAAAGTGACATTTTTCTAAATCAATATGGGGAGATTTCTGTTTCTGGTTGAGGATTTCCAGTTCTGGATGTTGATGTATGCAGCCAGGTCCCCTTGGTTGTGCTGGATGCGTCCATGTTTGCAAGGTTTTATATATTTTGCATGTAGATTGTGAGCAGCGGAGGAAGAGGGAGTGAAGGTAACAGTTCTAATCTGGACCACCCAAGGAGCTTCCTGATCCTGAGACGGCACAACTGAGAGAGGGTCTGTGGAGAACCTGGGGGAAGACAGAAAAGCTTTTTGTTACCATAACAGCACATTCTACCCATGGAGCTCTAAGGGCCTCTAAACACAGAAGGCTCCAACAAAGTGATCCAATACCTTCAAATGCAGTAAGAAGGCAATGTGCCTTTCCCCCAGGAGGCGCCATCTCCACAGGCCGTTGGCCCCTGCTGTCTTTGCAGTTGACATCTGCCCCATACTGTAATAACAGTGAGACCTGATCTGCACTGTCCTGCGAGGCAGCAGCGTGCAGAGGGGTGTCTCTTTCTCTGCCAGAGTTTACGTCTGCTCCTGGAGAAGGTGGAAACATGTACCTGGTTTACACACAAAACTAAAAAGTCAGCTCATCTTTGTGGTGAAAAGATCCCACATAATCACTGTGTATGAAATCCTGCATAGAAAAAATAAATTCCTGCAGCAGACAGATGGATGCATCAAATTGCAAGGCCATAGACGGATCAGTGAGCCTGAAGAGGAAAAATGTTCCTCCTCTTTTTTGATAGATCATACTGAACACAAACAACATTAAAGGATGAAATATATGAGTTGCAGACGTATGGATTGTTTTTTTTTTCTTCCCTCAAATCCTATGGTCTGTAAGAGACCCATTAGTGCAACTTCTTGTGTGCCCTAGAAAGGGTTTCTCCATTTTTTTCCCCAAAGTCAGCCCGTGTCAATCCTTGTGGGCAGTTGTGATGGAGGCTTTAGTAATGACGTAAGGGCATAAGAGCATTACATGATAGCATCATCCGTATGTCATAAATGTGTGCAATTTCCATTAGCCTTTCAAATACTTCACAATTTTCTTATGATGGAGGATCTGTATTAAGAACACGAAGCTTAAAATAGCATTTCTGAGTATGTCATTCTTTGAAACCTTTGTGAATCAGGAGCAGACGAAAAAATAGTTTAAAAAAGCTTGTATGTGTCAGAAAGAAAATACACTCCGCTCTATTCTGATGTATCCACTTGCAGACAAATAGATCCATGTACATCTTCGTTTTTTACATGTCCAAGTTGGATATTTGGCTAAAACAGCTCTAAAATAGTTCCAATATTGCTCGCTATTTTTGTTAAGGTGAATTTCTACTAAACTCTTGCCGCCCTGCAAGAACCATGTCCTAAAAAAAACATCAGTTTTTTTTTTTATGGCTTTGGCTATAATATAATTAAAAGACAACTAGAGACCTTTTAAAGAAAGTCTTCAAGATCCACTGTCAAAAGACCTCCACAGGCCCAGACAACCCAAAAACTCTCAGATCAAGACTATACTGTTACTGACAGAGCTGCAAAAGCTGCACATTTAAGGCAGCACTGCTTCTTTCTTCCATTACATTAGAGTTCCTTAACGGTTTAATAATCTCTGAAACTGGTGTGAAGCAAACTCAAAAAAACAAAATGTCTTAAATAAATCTTCAATCAAAACAAACTCAGGGGAAAAAAAATCAAAATTTTGAAATTTAAAAAGGATGCTTCAAAAAAATCCCTACTCATTGCTTTAATAACTTTTAGAATGCAAAGTGTACTGTTTAATTTAATTCTAATACCAAGCCATGACCAGGTAGGAGACTCACCTCGATGCAGCAGAACTCTGGAGCAGGCCAGTTGTTTGTGCAGACAGCTAACGTAGAGAGGAGAACCCAGGAGAGGAAGCTGACAGTCTGGATTGGCTCCATGAGAAAGAAGTGACTCCACACACTGGCTGTTCCCTGCAAAAAAAAAATACACATCACAGACAACTACAAGATTAGTTGTAGATTCCTTTATAACTAATGTTTTTATGTTTTACTGGCTAACAAGGCAATATAAATGCAATCAAATCCAATCCATTCACTCTTCATACTTGTACGCCTTTTCACCTATTCGTTATTCAAAGCTACAGATGGTATTCAGTAAAAAGGCATGCTGCATGGTCCATTACCTCTCTTGCAGGCCTCATGCAAGGCAGACGGAAAGTGTGCGTGCTGTATGTGAGTCTGTGCACCATTCTTCAGTAGAAGCTCTATACAGCCAATGCTTCCTGAAGTGCAACAGTTGTACAATGGTGTGATGCCGTCGATGGTCGCAGCATTCACCTACAGAAACATGAGCAGCACACTGTGACTATAGATGCTCATGTAGGCACACGGCTAATGTTAAGTACCAATAGTTCCAACAAAGGGTACTTACATTGGCTCCCTCATTTATTAATGTTCTAACACATGCTGTGTGCCCAGAGAGGCAGGCTTCATGGAGAGGTGTCACATGATCAATTGTCAAAATGTTAGCATGATATCCCTGTGACACAAAAACACTCAGTGAACATTTGCTGAATGATAGCATGTAAGATATTAATCACTTTATGTGTCATTTCCAGTCACACTCATAATGATCAGTCACACTGACTTTATTTTACTCAAAGTATTCATGGACTTTTAGGCAACATCTGAAGGAAACATTTTATGGAACCAAAGAAAAGGTTTGTTTGTATTCACCATGATTTCTATTGCTACCAAATTATAACCAACTTTAATAAATTTATTTTACGTCTCCCTCCAATCATCTTTTGATCTATTTTAAACCTGTTCCCAGTAATCTTTTAGATTTGATTATTTTGTTTTTAGCCTACATTTAAAAAAAAAACACTTTTCTATGTGATAGTTTCTTCAGAGTGACATGAGTTCATCAAAAATTTGCGTATACGTTATGGGTGGAACTGTTACTTCAAAATAAGCCTTTCCCATTTCCCATCATCCATCTGTGTACATGCTCTCCCACTAGCTTACAGCTCCTCACAACCCCAACCTAACATTACTGGTGCAACAAAAATGGTGCAAATGGTTTTTTGCCATCCAGCTATACAGTTTTGAGCCAGATTCCAGCTCAGACAAGTAAAACAAAGACGTTCATGGATCTAGTCGTCTACAAGTGGATGCATTAGAATGGAGTGGAGTAGGACACTTGTGCTCTCCAAGATCTTGTGAAACAGCTCAACCTAAAACTCTACTGCAACCTCTGCTAAACATTTCCCTGCCTTCAGGGAACCAACTGCTATTTCGGTTTTCAATGGCTTCCTCACATCATCCTTACTGATCTGTACTACTTCTTGCTCCACAACATCCACCTCTTCTCCTCTGTACTCTCTAACACTGTCCTCATTATTCAGCTCTTCAAAGTTCTCCTTCCATCTTTCCATCTATCACACATGTAAAACATGTCATCACATTTCCATCTCTGTCCTAGATCTCTCTTATATCTTTGCCTTGCTAACCTGTACAGATCATAGAGGTCCTCATTTGTCTTTTGATTGGTCTTTGACATCTCCACCTTGACTCACGTCCCTGATCTCCTGTCTGCTGACTTCTGTTCTCTGTGTCAACCTTTTCCTTTCAACACATTTCTTCATTACACCACCAAATATGCTTATCTGGTTTCCTTATTCCAGATTACACACCAAGTACCTTCCTCCCAGTTTTTCTTTATCTCTCTCTCACATTTTTTTAAACTTCTATCACTTGATCCTCTGCTCTGTCCCTCTCCTCTTCACCTTCCTCACACACCATCATCCTATGCTTGCTGGCCACACTTAACCAAGATACAATTTTGCAGTTTCTGATCCCTTTGTTTTTACAATGTCTCCATTAAAGTACTCAAGTTTTGTTCTCCTTTGGTTTTTTTATATTTCCTCCTGTGCTCCTCTGTTGTAATCACTTCTGTTATTTCCATTCCTTTGGTAAAGTCCACCACCATAATATTGGCACATTAGTTTATTTTTGCAGGAAAAAATAATTATCTGCATTAACCAGAATAAAGATTTCAGATAACAGGAATGTATGCTGTTTTTTTAGCATTGACTCTCAAAACCTTAAATGAATCTGTGGTTTTTTTAAATAAATTTTGATCATATATTTTTTATTATAAAACTCCAAAACATGCACATTGTTTAAAATTTGAATTCATAGAATTTGTTTTTACTTAAAATGCCCAACTCCGTCTAGATTTTAGAGCCACACTACAATTAGCTTTTGCTTTCTTATTGTTCATGTCTTCACCTCAAGCACCAACAGTTCAGTTTCTCAAATAAAAAAACTGATGTCTAACAAGTCTAGTTCCAACTCTTGACAGCAGTGGGCCAGGCCAATGGTCACTTGTGTTGACCCATGTGATAGGTTTGGTCAAAATAGGACCCACATTTAAAATTTTCTTTATCTTTACTGTTCTTACGAAAAGTTATTGAGAGATTCCACAATAACAACAATTTCACTGTCCAGGTTTTTGCTAACTGGCTGATGTGTATTAAGGAGGATAAATTACAATCAGTGGAAGGTTAGAAAATCTTTCATGAAATGTACAATCAGAAAAAACATACCTGGGCAAGAAGGGTGCGCAGAGCCAGTAGTCGACCCTGTGAGGCGGCTTCATGGAGAGGGGAGCGGTCAGCCCAAGAACCTACAAAAACAACCAGTTTTGGTGTGAAAAGGAAAAACACACTCACAGTGCACCGGACATTGTTTTGTTGCATCACAACAGAAGAAAAAACTGGATATTGCCGTTTCTGTGTAGGGAAAGAAATTCACACAAGGATGCACAAAGATTTGAGCTCTAAGCACTGACTAATGCATTTTAAACCTGAATACACTTGAATGAATACACAGACCTTTGTATTCATGTTTATATATACATATTCTTTACAGTTTGCCAACCACTAGCTTTGAAGTCCATTCCACTGGAAATACATGATGTACGTAAAAGAGAAGACAAACAGATGCTTCATACAACGGTCATCAACCTACCTATGTCTCCGTCTCCCCATGGCACATCCAACCAATTGAACACGTACGACATTTGAATGCAGTAAAGGTGCTAAACATGTTCTTCTGGTACCGGGTGAAAACGGACGACTGCAGCAGCTAAAATTAGCAACTACTGGCTACTGTGAACATCGAGTGCCAAGCAGCCTCAGCCACTGCAGCTGACTCACTGACTCAAACTCCAAAGCTGCTGTCAGGCATCTAGAAGAGAACATTTCAAATCCTCTTAACCCCCTTTGCCCCTTAGCATTGCAGGAGTCAAAAGAGGTTGATATGCCATATCTCAGTGAAGGGCTTTAGCTTGTTCTACACAAAGACACTAGTGGGCAGCATTGTTCAAGCAAACGTCTTCTACACTCGCTTCCAACGTTTCTACAACATTGAATACAAATTTAAATTGTATTCATGTTATAATTGTTTCCAGTCAAGACCCCTACCTTAGTTTCAGCGCAGCATCTGCCAGGTTAGGCTCTGACACCCCTGCGAGCCCGAAAGGGAAAAAGCAGCCAAGAAAATGAATGACTGAATGAATGTTACCATTATTTTGGAATTTTACACTTATTTAAATAAAGAAAGTTACTATTCGCACACTATTTTCCAAATATGTGCGACCAGTGTTGAACTTCTTTCTAGGCTCACTGACCCGCAGGTAGATTTAGGGTTAGGATTATGGTTAGGTTGATACACCAAAAGTGTGACTGGTTCTGCAGCTCACCACTCCACTTGGAGATGAGTCAACTGCAGAGAACATATTTCACACACCTTGGTGTGAGAAAGCTGAAGTTTAACTTTAATTTCAAATACGTGCAACCAACAAACAACATCTAGCCTTGGCCACACTTAAAATACATCTCGCCATGTACATCTTGGCTGCATGTTTTACGTGTGGTCAACATAAATTTCAATCAGGTTTTCTGCTGGTAGCACGTAAATACTCGCAAATAACATTAGGCTTGAATAAATTCTGTGATAATTATTCAAATTTAGACTAAAATATAAATAAAATTTTTTTATTTTTATTGTAGTCATTGTGCATAAAACAATGTATTCATAATCATGAATATTTTAGCAAAAACTGTAAGCTGTATTATTAACAAATATTCTAATAATGATGATAAACATAAACTATATTATTAAAGAAAAAAAATATTTATGACGAAAAAATATGAACTAAATTGTCAATAAAACATCTGTTACTATTCATGAATATTCTAATTATAATAAACAATATTATTTCTAATATTTTTACTAGTAATCATGGTTATTATAATATAAATGTAAATCATAACATTTATAACAAAAGTTGTTCATCATCATAATGCAATAAAATATACTAAAAAATTCCATTTGAATTTATCAAAAGACATATGTGAACCAGTTGACCCTTCTAAAGAGACAACCGTGGGCTTTAGCAAATAATTATCAAAGGGACCAGAACTGGCAGACATCCAGAAAGAGTGGTATGAGTTGGAGGAACAGCTTCAAGAACCACCACATTCAGATGCATTCAGGAAATGGACTGCAACTGTCGGGGTCAAAGCACTTCTGAGCCTGGGCCAACAGAGGAAACATCTCAACCGGGCCAAGGAAAAGAAGGACTGAACTATTGACCAGAAGTCCAAGGTCTTGATTTTTGATGAAAGTAAAATATATTTCATTTGGGTACCAAGGTCCAAGTGTTTGGAGGAAGACTGGTGAGGAGCAGAACCCAAGCTGCTGGAGGTCCAGTATGACATCTACACAATCAGTCATGATTTGTGGTGGAATATCCAGCACTGGTGTTGGAAAACTCTCATTTCTTCAATCCAAAATCACTGCAATCGTCTTCTACCAGAATGTTCCGGAAGACTTGTCATGATTCTTTCTGCTGAGGATTTGGATGGAAATGCAGATTTCATCTTTCTGTAGAGCCTGGCCCCTCTCCATACATTTTGAAAATGCTTTGTTTTGATTGATTTGTTGTGATCATAATTATGTCTTTATCTTTTTGCAAAAACTGAGACATAAATTGTGGTTTTTTTCACATTTCTAATTTCTGAAATATGTGTGGGTTTCATCAGCTGGAACCTCAATTTATGCAAAAACAAACAAATATCAATAAAGCAGAGGGCCCTGAATCTATATTCTATGAAAGTGGAATTTTGTTTATTGACTTATAAATATGAATACATTTTTCCATTATATTTTATTTATTTGGAAATATATAGATATACACAACTTGAAGGTATGCTGCGTTCTTAAAGGTGGCAAAGAAGCAGAACTGGGGGTTGGGGTTTGTGGGTCTGCTTTCTATTAATAGGTAAATCCGACCCTGCGGATCAGAATCAACTGTCACCATCATCAAACCATAAAGCTTTCACTGCAGAGTGTCTTCAACTTTGGCTCCAAAAAAACCAGCGTTTTTTATTTAAAAAGTTTACATTAGATAAGACAAGCAAAGTTCTAAACAACACCTGGACTTTAGGGCCACCTTTGGCCACCCCGCCATAAATGTTGGACACGCCTCTGCACAGACCATAGAGGAGAATCTTCATCCCGTTATCACACACATTCATCACAACAAGCTGGTTCCTGTCGAGTTGAAGCGTGTGTACACGGTGTACCCACCCTGACTGGTTAAAATCCCCCAGCAGCACCTCTTCCTCTCCGGGACTTGCTCGAGGAGCCCCGCCGGTTCTAGTGTTCTTTTACGGGACATCTCGGACCGGACCTCCGCATGTTCTCGCGGCGGCTTTGAGTCACGACGCTGCGGTTCTGACAGCTGACTGCAGCTGAGGGGAGGAGTTGGGGCTGGGCGAGCTGTGATTGGTCGAAGTCATTGTTGTTGTGTTTTCTAACGTGAAAGCTCACGTGGCCGGACGACGTGTGGTATTTTTATATGGTGCAGCAGCTGATGGATTTCTATACAGGGGCGGATTTAGCAAATTGAGGGCCCCAGGTAAAACAAATAAATGGAGCCCTCTGCAGTGGTTTTAATTATCATAAAAAAAATAAAAAAAAATGAGAACCTTGGTTAAAATGTCATATAACTTCTCATTGGTCCACTGATAGACAAATCAAATGTCAAGAATCCAAATGTTTTGATAAACATTTAACCCTTTAAACATTAAAATTTAACACCTGGGGCGTCTTTAAACACAAAGTCTTTAACATAATGTAACTTTTCACCTGTTAACACAATTAATGTAATTTCATCAGATTCTGAAGGAGAAAAGCTGTGCAAGCAAATCAAATAACATAAACACTGGAGCTCCACTGTAACTGACAGAAGCTGCGTTTCCATTACACTTTTGCGCAAAACTTTATCGAAATTTCTAGAATTTCGATAAAACACTGTTTCGAAAAAACAGCGTTTCCATTAAACCATGATTATGCGAAAAACTCGGAAGTAATTCCCGCGGTAAGTCATTAAAAAAAACATGTCGACGGATATAAACACTATTTTGATGTGCAGTAGATTCATTCACATTTCTGCCATGGCGCTAGCTCTCATCCTTGCCATTCAGAGAAGACGTCTACGTCTGATCCGAGCCTTGGAGCGGCAGGCTCCTTATACGTGGGAGCGACGTAGAGTCAAACATTTTTGGGAAATCGTGGTTGAAGAATTCACCGAAGAGCTGTGGATTCAGCATTTTCGCATGACACGCTCAACTTTTGATGAGCTGTGCGATGCTGTGGGACCTCTCGTGGCGCCCGCTGTGCGGTGCCCAAAGCAGCCAGTTGCTGTGAAAAAGCTTTTCCTGCTTCCTGTCCGAAACGTCATATCGGTTAATGGTCACGTGACTCGTTTGTTTCGAAAAAAGTGTTTCCATTACAGTTTTTCGAAAAACTACTGTTTCGATACGGCCCAAATACCACCTCCTCTAAGCGCAAAAACTTTATTTCGAAAAAGGCGAGTTTTTTCGAAATTGTGGTGTTTCCATTAGGAGAATTTAATATCGAAATTCCGTTTTTCGAAATTTCAGAGTTAATGGAAACGCGACTATTTTCAGTCAGACCTCCCATCCAGCGCTGAAATTGATCAGGAAATGCACAAAATAAACCTATTTGGAGGGTAAAAATAAGTTGAAATGTAAAAATTGCATTTATGGAACAGGTTTGTGGACATATTTATTTATTTTATTATTAGTGGGATATATAAGTCTTCTGACTGGAGGTGAGGCAGTGCTTCAACTGCCTCCCCTGCCTGTACATTCTTAGTTGAAACGTATTTCAATAAGGTTCTAAAAGCTAACGAACCGATCCTACACCACCCCAATTATGTCCATCCACCCAAAACCATTTTTGCCTGCAAATTTCAAGCTGTTCAAGTTGTTTTATCATGATGTTGATCAGGGGTCCCAAAATTTTCCTTGTGAGGGCCACATAACTGTTTCCTTCTCTGATGTGGGGCTGGGGTCGATGTGTATGCTAGCAAATAAAGTGTAACAATCAGGTTTACTGAAAGCCACAAATAGCCAAATTTTAAATAATTCATTTCTGTAATCTTCTCAGTAAAAAGTAACACTAAATAATTTTAAAATTTAAACCAATAATTCTTTGCTGTCTTGTCATTGTTCAGAATGCAGAAGGGTGGAATAAAAAGTCATGTTCTATGTGGGTCTTGATTATTATGCGTCTCTGATGGTGTTTTGGGGGCCGGATCTGGCCCACGGAACCCCTGGTGTAGATGGAAAGGGGAACAGAGTGGGAGAGAGTTGTGGAGGTGGAGAGGGTTTTCTGAGGTTATGCCCCCCCTTGAAGGATGTGAAAAGAAGAGAAGGAGACAATCTGGAGGGAGACAGATCCAGAGAAATAATCCGAGACAGTGACTCCCAAATTTGGTTCTAGAGACAACGTCTTGCATTTTTCTCAATGCTACTCTCTTCAAACATTCTTGATTCAGTTCAGGCTTTGCAGATGTCTAACAATGGTAATCATTAAACCCAGATGTATTCAAGTTGGATAGCTGTCTGCCCTTAGGATCAGTGTTGGGAAACACTAATCTAGGGTGTCTCTCGAGGAGAAAGTGTGGTCAATGAGTCGGACTTTAGTGGACATGTGGGTGACGGAAACAAGAAGTGAGAAAGTGACGGGTATGTTTTTAATTAAGGATAGGAATGCAGAAGGACAGATGATGATGGTCTAAAAGCATGAAAATAGCTGCGGTGAACACATTTTTCCAGAAAATTGAGGAGCATAGCATAAATAAGAGTAAAGAGAGCACACAAGTTAATCCCAATTTTTGCAAACGTAGTAATCTAAGAGAAATTGCAAAGTAAGGGGGTGGAGAGAGTAAAAAATGACAGCATAGAGAGTGATGTGTGATATAACTCTGGTGGTGAGGAAAAGGAAGATGACCATGTCAGAGCAGAGAACCAAGTGGTAGAGCTTGTAAAAGAAAGAACGAGGGGTTCAGAGAGATCAGGAGGTTCCACCGGAAATGTGACACGAGTTTAAGAACACCTTTAACGCGGGTACTTGGACGCACATACAACCTTTGGTGTTCACGTTAGACAAGCAGCGAGGAGATACTTCTTCCTTTCTTTTTCTACTATTTACGAGCTCATGTCCGCCACCTACAGCTGGAAGAGGCTTGGTGCGAAATGTCAAAGTAGTGCAAATCTCGTGAATCTTGCTCCAGGTTTTTTCTTGCACAGCTCTATGCCAATAGTTAAAGACTTGGGGTCCAATAAATATTAATTTCTCCTTCATGATCGACTTTCAAGTCCATGAATTGAAAGGGATGTTCATTCATAAGTCATCCAAGGACTTGATTGTTAAAAATTTGATCCGGTTTGACTTTCAATGCGTGTTTAATGGGCGAATGTTTTGCATGCATTGTCATAGAAACTTGCGTAGTGATGCATGAACATGAGTGTTTTGAATGGTGAGGCCCAAAATGCGTATTTACACATACGTACAAACAAAGGGCGTATGAGTCCTTAAATGACCGTTTGGATACAAAGGAGGGAGGGGTTAAGCTATTGGAAAAAACAAAGATTTAGATGAATAGAAGTGTTTAGGAGAAGTTGCAGTGGAATTTGAGACTGTTCAATATTTGTATTGGGAAGGCCTCTGGAGAGAAAAAGAGAAGGTCAGAAAGAGTTATATTGTCTTTGTAGACCTAAAGAAATATAATGACAGGGCAAAGCTGTAGTTCTAACTGACAAAGTCTGGATTGATACTGAATAAGCTGCAGTTGTGCAGGGCATGTCTGAGAGCTTGAAGACAGTTGTGGGATACACTGCATTCTGTTCCCAGATTTTACTCTTATTACGCATAGCTTGTACAACGTTTCCTGGAAAACACCACAACGATGTGTAACATTTTTTCTGTATTATGAGAATGTTGCGAAGCAAGTTTAAATACCTAACGCCTGTTCCGTCACTAATTATCCACAACAAAGTGAAAGACTTAAAGTACTAAGTGTCAACGATCTAAAACAATGGAGAGTGTGGGATAGAGGTGAAGCGGTACACACCTTTACGTAGGTTGCAACATGTGGTGGAAGGTTTCAAGCCCAATTTGTGACAGAAGAGTATTAGAAATATTCAAGGAATCTTCACTTTTTAGAACCAAATAACTTTAGTTTTTGGTTTGTAGGAATTGAGCACTATAGGTTGTTTTTCAGTGACTTCTCTTGGCTTTGGCCATATTCTTTTTTGAGTTGTCACCCTGACATAAGGTTCAGGTTGATAATCATCCACAGATTATGTCATTTCAGTGTGCTTGAGTGTCTATTTTTCAGGTCTTTATTGTCAATTATCTGTTTTGTCATCCTTTCGTTACCTGTTCAGATCATTGTTTCTGTTACAGGTTTTAACAGTAAAATGAAAAGTGGAAAAGCAGTTGGTCCTGACGTAATTTGGGGTTTGTTAAATGTTCAAGTTTCTGTCACCAAGCCTGGTCTCCCGCATTTTACTGTGACGAGTTCAGCCATGTTGTATGATATATGCCTTTGTCCTAACCGTCCTTACGGGTGGATGCTGCCCTTCCGCATGGGAAAAATGGGCAAACCTGTACATTGCAGGCAGGTGGCCTTCAGAAAGTATCAAAGTTGTAGAGCTCGTAGACAGAAAACGTTCATGCACATTTTTATCTATGAACAAACTGCGGAAGATGGATTGTAGCCAACACTTAGGGCAGGGGTCTGCAACCTGCATCTCCAGATCCACACGTGGCTCTTTTATCTCTCCATGGTGGCTCCTTGGCCAAACATAAAATGAGTCAAGGGTACCGCTGACCCAGCCATGTTGACCGTCTGAGTCAGCAGCTCCCTGCTTAGGGCTGCCTGACCAAAACTACCTAAAAAAAAACCAAAGAAACAAAGCCCGCAAAGTAAGACTACCAAGGTCCAACCTCAAACTAATATAACAAAACCCAGCAGTGGAAGACTGCTGAGGAGAAAGAGGGGGAAAATAACAAAGAAAAAATAAAGGAAAGAAAAATAAAATAGGGATTTTTTTAAAGGATTACTTAATTAGCATTTCTTTAATTTAGGTTAGTTAAAATTATAAATTGATGGCTGAGGTGCACATAAATGATAAACAATGTAGGTTTTTACATCCCTGTTGACCTGAAGACGTCTTGTTTGCTCAACGCTACCTCCAGCTTTTGTTCGTGCCAAAAAATAGACATAATTCATGTTTATTATTAAATAAAAATTAGGTCATGGATGCAAATTCAGATTTCTTTAAGGCTGAAGTAAGACTATATGGTTCCTTCTAGGTTTTGATCAGTAGAAAACGAGAACAAATGGCCCTTTTACTGTTGAAGGTTGCCGACCCCTGACTTAGGGTGAAGAAGGTTTGACGCAGGTATTGTATCCATTTAGTTTTATTGTTTTTTCAACCCTTCGAAACTTGGGCACTGCACAAGGAACTCGTTAGTGGTGTTGAAGTGATAAGTGTGCTCTTTAACACAGCTTGATAGTTAGAATTTAGGAAACGATCAAAGCATAGCTTGCATGGTCATCCTACGGGCACTTACATATCACCTGCACACCAGTGCATGCAGCATCTACGCTCAGTCAGTAAATGACCAGTACTCGCCACTCAATAATAATTAGAGTTTGCCGCGAGGGGGCTATACAGCAGCTCTGTCAGCAACACTTATACATCATGAGTGTGTGCAACTTAGATTATTGTTGCAAATTCTTCCTGAAACACCACATGGCATCCCTTTACATGTGACTAAGCTTTAGAGAAGAGCTTTGAGGAACAGACAGGAGGCAGAAGAGCTAAATATGCCGAGGCTCTCTTTGGAAGTAGCGAGAATGAATAGAATCAGATGTTAATAGAGCTGGAGGAACAGCTCATGTTGGATGTTTTGGAGATAAATATTTGGAAGTCAAACTAAAATAGTTTGGACTTCACTCAGAAGAGGGACAGAATCAAGAAGGAAAAAGACCAAAGAGGAGGTTCTTGGATGTGATCAAAGAAGACATTAAATTATACTTTTATAATTAAGAAGTATAAAACTGCTTTGTTTGTTACACTTTTATACTTTGTTATTAACACATTGATAGATGCATTGTTACATTAACCCACATGGAGCTCCAGACCTCTTGAAACCAATTAGGGGAAGCTTCAAGGCCCTAATCAGTACTTTTCCACTGAAAAACAAAGTTATAAATTATTTTGCTGGCAGGAGGAGGGGCACAGACACTGACCAATCATTTTTTTTTCAATTTCTTTCCTGAAGAAAAAGTCTTTGTTATCCATAAAGGTTGAGGCAGTTGTAGAACTTCATATGAAGTCATTCATACGAAGCCAGCAGTTTAACAATGGAGGTTAGAAAGAGGTGTTTACAAATAAACTTCTTTACCATGATTTAGACCAATTCTGAGTTGTTAGTCCCAACAGACTATGTTCTTGCCACAGGCCTTTCTCAGATTCCTGTGGGTCCCATTTTTTTCTGTATCTTGATACTCAGCTTCTTTTAGTTTGAAAGTTTTTGCACTCTCTCATTTTCAGTCATAAAACCTTCCCTAAAGACAACAAAGACTGGTTTCTCCACTGACACTGGTTAGTCAAACGTCACAGCTGCAGAGCATAAGCCCACTGCTGTATCAATTTGTAGTTTATGTTCAAACATAAGGTTGTAGATGCACACATAGATATAACTTATGACATGTAACTCCACTATCTTATGGTGCTTATGTTTGCATGATTGCACATTTAGCTACTTCTGTTGATCACTTTCAGATCGATACCAGTTGCACAACATTGTTTTGCACATTCCATAGATAAACATTTGAGCACAACTGCATATTTGTCCAATTTACTTTTTCTTGAGCAGCGACAGAAAACTGAGCTTGAGCACAAATTTTGGGGGAAAAAACTTTAAAGCTGGATGACAGGGTTGGAGGGCCTTTGCCATGTCCCTCTGTCTTGCTGACATCCCCTCTATGGCCCCTTTTGGTGTCAGTCCATTCTGCTGTCAGTCCTTTGGCAAGGCCACCATAGTAACCCCGCTCAATCTTTAACTCTTCACGGCACCTAGGACAGTCTGTTGCTAAACAACTCACCTTAGCACCTCTTAGCAGTGTTTAACCCTCATTTAGGCATGCTCCTACTGTCTGTCTGTAAGGATGTACCTCTAGAGTAAGAGGTCATGTGTTAGCTGCAGTTTAAGAGAGGGTTTCTGCTCATATCAGGAGGAATTTTGGTCCTCTCTTCTTTACAAATTACTTCTGAATCATCAAGATTTGGTACATGTTGCTTGGTAACGCTGAGCTTTGGATCTCTCCATAGGTTTTCTATAGGCTTGAGATCTGGAGACTGTCTGGACCATTCTATGACCTTGAAATGCTTCTTCTTCAACCAGTCCTCGGTTGTATGTATTGAGTCATTATCCTGTTGGAAGGCCCAGGTATGACTTACTTTAAGCCTCCTGACATAACCCTTAAGAACCTGTACTCATTTTTCCTAAGAGATTAAAATTTGTAGAATATACCACAAAGCAAGTGGACTACAGAACGCAAATCCGATTTTTTTTTTCTGTTACACTGATGCTACCATGCTTACCTTTGGGGAAAGACGGAGGTTCTGGATTTGACATGATGAAGTAACCCTGTACAGAAAAACACTCCCAAAGCATAAAGGTTTCACCTCCATGCTTGACAGTGGGGACGGTGTTCTTGGGGTCATATGTAGCACCTTCTGCCACTTTTTTTAAATCATGTAGGTGTTCATTGGTTGACTTCAGGCCAGCCTGCACACATGTCTTCTTAATCAGTAAGTAATTCTTGTAAATTGGTACAATTGCACCAACAGTTGTCATCATAACTTCCAGCTTCTTGCCGATGGTCTTGCAGTCCATCCCTGTCTTATGCAGGTTTACAGTCTTCTCCCTTTATGTTCATTGAAAGCTCTTTCGTCTTTCTACGTTGAACAGTTTGGAGTCAAACTGATGGACTGATTCTTTGGACAGGTGTCTTTTTTTTTTTTTTTTACAGGTGATTCGTTCAAACAGGTGTCTTCAGTTCAGGTGACAGATTGATTAGGAGAGTCTAAACTGGTCTGTGAGATCCAGAACTCTAATTGGTTACAAAGATCAAATACTTATTTCCTTCAATGAAATACAAATATAAATTCTTGAAAGTCAATTCCTGGTTTTCCATCTCTCACTGTTCAAAACCATTTAGATGTCATGCTATGACATTTTCTTTGTAAGAGGGCAAACATACAAAATCAGTAAGGGGTCAAATACTTATTTCCTCCACTGAATCATCAAATTTCAAAATTGACATCCAAATGACCTCTCATTTACAACATCTTTGCACTTGTATAATGCAGTTAAGTAGTAGCAAAATACTTTTTACTGATCTTTGGGATCCACATGGTCACCACAATTAAGTGATACTGTGATTTTTTTTAAATAAGAATATTGGAAGTTGATAAACATGCATAAAATGTAAAAAATCTAAATTTTGTGGTTCAACCTGGCAACCTGACCTTTTAGTAACACTGGACCTGTTAATGAGATAGCCTTTGTTGAGGAGCAGTAGTGCAGAGCAAGAGCAGTCAACCTCTGATTGGAAGGTTGCAGGTTCATTTCCCACCTTTCTTTCCCATATGTTGAAGTTGGGCTCTAGTCTAGGTATGTTATGGACCAGGGGTCACCAACGTGGTGCCCGTGGACACCAGGTAGCCCTCAAGGACCCCACAAGGTCCCCTCAGGTCTCTTCTAAAAATAGCACAACTCAGTTGTGAGCTTCATCTAAAATTAAATTTTATTCTGTTGATATTTTAGTTTAATTACACTTGCATTTACATACATTTAAAAATTAAAACATCGTAAAAATCTATTCGTGATACATGAACTTTAGATAAGTTTAGGTGATCTCTGACCTACTCCAGTTCAAGATCATTAATTTTGTAAAGAATGCTGCAGATTTGGTCATTAGTTCAAAATGTGAAAAGATTTGTTAAAAAATGTGTGAGTTGATGTTTCTTTAACATTATATAATTGATAAACATGGAACAACATAGTGAAAATTGGACATTTTTCCCATGAAATGTAAGCTATCATCTAAAAATGTAACAGTTACTGAGATTTAAAGAGTTCTGAATATTGATATCTGTTTCCTAGCTTTTCATTGTTGATAATTATGGTGAGAAATCAGTGTCTTTACATAGAGGAGGATCATTATTTATTATTAATAATGTATAACTAACTATAAATAAGCAAAATGTGTTGTTTCAAAATGGTAGCCCTTGGTATGACCCATGAAGTAGCCCTCAGGTTCAAAAAGGTTGGTGACCCCTGCTATGGACCATAACACGTATGGTGCATTTGAATTCATGTCCCGGTAGGCCTCAGTGTCTCTAATTTTAGGTCATTGAAGTTAACATTTGAAAGGAAATGTTGTGCATACCATTTTTCTGATATTGAAATTAATAAAATGTTTAGGCAAGTAATTAATGAAATGCCAAAAGCAGGCTCAGAGCTATTTGTCACTGAAGTGTTTGATGAGTAAACATTTGCGGGTTGGTGACAGCCTTCATGCAAAACAAACAAACACAAACAAACAGTTTCATAATCTTAAGCAAAACAATTATCATAGGTCTTTTCAGTTGAGTCCTTTTTTGACTTCACCAACATGGTGGAGAAATTGTGATGTAATGTTCTTTTTTTATTCTGTTTTAGGTCTTGGCTTGTGGGAATTTCAGTCAACTTCTAACCTTGGCAACAACAGGCTCCTCTCATATAGGGGTTGCTGTGGTGCAGAGGTTGAGTCGTCAACTTCTGATTGAAAGATTGCAGGTTTGGTTCCCACCCTGCCGAGATGTCCTTGATCCCTCAACCCTGCAGTGTTTGACAGTGGAGCTGCCATCAGTGGGTGAATGGTACTGAGACTGTGAAGCAGTTTGGGCCTTTAAGGCAGGTAGAAAAGTCAAAGGTTAGACAAGTTAAAACTTTTTTTGGTCTCATCTTACTTTAAGAGTGTGTTCTGAGTTTTGTGTGATTAATAAGAACAATACATTTTTTAAAGAATAGTCCAAAACTGTTTCTTTATCTTGGACAAAGTGAAAAAGATTATTACAGTATGATTTTTGACATTTGGCAGTACGGTGAAGTAATTGATGGTGTTTACTTCAGAACAAATAATTAAATGCTTTGAGTCAGTTTTGGTGAGTTTTCATGTATGTCAGTGAGAATAAATATGTCGCCACAGAGGAGGTGGTAATATTATAAAAATATTTCTTATTGAGGGAAAATAATACCACCATGAGGTCATTCTTGCAACTCATTTATCTTCCTCATCCTCATTTAACTGTAAATTGAAAAAAGTGCATTTTAGATTCTCATTTTTTATGAATTTATTTTAAAAAATCATAATTATTTTTTTCATTTATATATTTTGATATTTGATTGTTTTTATGATTTTTTTTATTTTGGTTTTTTTCCAGGTGTGCTTGTAAATGCAAACAGTTATTTTATTATTAATAATATAATTATAATAATAAGTATAATAATAATTATAATGATAATAATAATACACTTTTTGCCCTGTTTGACTATTGTTTTGACTGTGAAAAACATCAAGGAAGTGACGAAAATGTAGTTTCAAGCCGCAGCTCAACATTACGCATGCGCAGTAGCAGCAGAAAGGGTAACAGGAAATGAGAACGTGTCTCCTGGTTGAGCGGAACCAGGAACGTGTCTCCTGGTGGAGCGGAACCAGGAGGAATCAAGTGCTGGACACCGGCAGAACCAGGACGGAGCAAGTCTGAGAACTGGAGTAGATAACTACCGAACCGAACCGGGCCCTAGTCCCCTTCAAAACAGAGCCGAGACAGGGAGCTGCTGCATGCCAAGCGGTGATCCGTCCCATCGGCCACCAGCCGAATCTAGTCACCGGCAACCGCCCTTAGGATGAGGCTGAAAGTAGGGTTCCTTCTGCGGAGTGCGCTCGTGGTCGGGACGTTCCTGGGTCTACTTTTGTTATGGTCGTCTCTGTCACCGAGGAACGATGACGAAAGTCCATTTGGAAAAAGGGTAAGAGACCATGAAGCTGCGCTGATGTTTCTGGGTATGTATGGTCCATTGCAGCCCATTTGCGGTGCCGCAGGTTCAAGCTCCGGGCCGGGGGGAGCCCTCCTACCTCGAAGGTTTAGGATAGGATACGCATCCGTATTTGACGTCACAGAGTCGGTCCAGATCTGAGCTGCTCATGAGAGTCTATGCTGGGTTCAAGTCTGAGCTCCATCCTGACAAGATTTCCTCTGATCCTGAAATCCGGGGAGTGATGGATCATTGTAGGACAGGTGTCTGTCTGTTAAAAGAAAACAACTTTGTTTCTTATTCTATAAGTTTTGTTCTTCCTTCACTATTTGTTCAGTTGACCTAAAGATCCACTCCAATGTAAATAGTGTTTTTAACGTGTTCTTGATGAATTTTCCTGATGGAGGACAAACTTGAAGAAAATTGGACGTAAAACTGTATTTGAGTATTTCTTTATTCAAATCGATGTGAATCGGGATCAGACGAAAAAGAGTTTACCAGTATTTGTGACAGAGAATACACGGCTCCGCTCCATTTCAATGCATTACCTTGCAGACGACTAGATCCATTAACGTCTTCGTCTTCATCGTCCAAGCTGCCTTCAGGGCAGCTGGATTTCTCTGATATAACATTTTAGTGCACCGCTAACATTAGGTTGGGGTTATGAGATTTATTATAAAAATTCAGATCAAAATAACATTTAAATATCTCATACTAATGATTGAAACCATGTACGTATCAATTTAAAGTGTTAACTCACATTTGAAAGTGAAATTTGCTCCATCTCCAGGTCCCGCCTATTGTTATCAGAAAATCTCCAGTTAAGACCGCAGTGCATCTTGGGATATGGGCAGCTTAGAAGGATACACCAGAACTATCCTTGAAATTGGGAAAAGTTGGCTGCATTTGAAGCAGTCGTTGAATTTGGACTGCACTTGACTGACAAATGCAACCCAGGAAGGTCATAGCATCATTCACACATGCACACAAATTGTGTGGCACCACTATGTTGGTGGCATCATCCTATAACCACCTGAAGCAACGTGGGGTCGCTCCAAAGTGTATTTACCCCAGTTCTTAATACCTTTCATTGCTTCCTTTAGCATCAATAACAGCTTGAAGTGTTTTGTGGTTGTTGTGGTTCTATATTGTCTCTAATAGTAAATCAGCTCATTCTTCCTGGCAGAAAACCTCCAGTTCCTTTATATTCTTGGGCTGTCTTGCTTGAACTTTCCGTTTGAGATCTTCCCAGAGTGGCTCAATAATATTAACTCCAGAAAATTCACCTTATTCTGTTGTAAGCAATGACAAGTGGATTGTGTTTTTGGATTGTTGTCGTGCTGAAATGTCCAAGTGTGGCCCATATGAAAAGTGCAAGTTCTCCTCCAGTATCTTCTGATAATGTCTTGCATTCATCATAGTCTTCCAAGTCGCGTGTAGCTCACACATCTCCAAACCCTCAGCGATACACATCAGTCTTTCAAAGTATGAATAATGTTGTTTTGATCAGAAACCATGTTGACTCCTCTCCAAATGTAGCGTGTGGCCAAAAAGTTCAATCTTGGTTCAATCATCGCTCCAGATGCCTTTGGTCGCGATGTTTGGAGGATAGTCTCTGTGCTTGTTTGCATTCTAGAAGTACCGGTAAGCCATTTTGTGGCATTTGCCAACTCGACCATGCAGCCCAGTTTTCTTCAGGGTCTATACCACCATCTATACCACTGTCTTTCACCGAGTCCTGGAAGTTATTTGTAGGTTTTTCTTTGCATCCCTAATGATTTTTCTAGCAGTTGTGGTAGACATTTTTGTGATTTTTTTCCATTTTATTGGAAAACCTCTTCGTACGTTCTCTTATATCTTTTTCCTGCTTTGTACAGTTCAGTTCAGTTACCTTTTCTCTGACAGCTCTTTAGCTTTCCTCGTGACTCAGGATCCAGAAATGTCAGTGCGGCACTGACTATGTACGAGTCTGTTGAGCCCAGAAACTTCCAGAACTTTTGTGCACATACATTATCACAAGTAAACGAGTTACAGGTGAGGATAGTTACTTTTAGCTGCCAAACCTTTAGTATCAGCTTGTGTGCATGTTTTCAGAAGAGTCATCAGGGTATGTATTCCTTTGGGAAGTTTTTGTTGTCATTATGATTTAAAAAGGGTAAATAGAATTTTCTGACAATAAATGGCTTCATCCAACCACTATGAGTGGAATAAAAGTTTATGTTATTCATATTCTATGAAAAATGACTAAGAAATCCTAACTTTTTCTAGGGTATGTAAACGTATGAGCACAACTGTATATGAGAACTGGACAAAGTGAATGTGACATCACCCATAGAAAATGGTTTACTTCTGGCTCCAGTGAAATGAAGTCAATTCAGTCACTATTTATTTGCGGTGCAGAGAGCGCCATGTTGGACCCAGACAATGACATTAAGCAGTGATTGGTCAGAGTCAGTCTGAATCAACCTTTCTATGGCAACCACTTTCTGTGGGTCTTTGTTGGAGGTCCATACCCCCAGCATTAGAAAGCGGACTACACAAAATATGTTAAATGTTTGGAAAGTAAGCACATGCCAAGGCATCTGATTGGTCCGTTTACAACTTGAACTACTAGCTAGAACTATTAGCAAGAACACGTTAAAAAAGGAAGCTATGTAATGTTTGTCTAGAATGTCTAGAGTATCTGTTTACTTCTCAATAGAAGTCTATGGGATTTTGGCTTCTTGGAGCCAGCAGACTTCCTGTTTGGAGTGAACAAGGGGAGGGTTCACTCAGTCCAGTTCTCTAAAACAGTCAATGGTTTAAACAAAAAGCATATATGTATTTATAATGGAACCTTTAAAGATAGATGTGTAAAGAGGTGCTGATGGAGCCTGAGTTTTTGTTAGTTAACACTAAATTAGGATACTAGACTGTTTGTTTTAGTGTTCAAGCAAAAAACAAGAACAAAGGCATTGTTCATCGATTCATTGATGAGTAATCATGAACCGATTTCAAAAAAGAAATCCCTAGAACATGTTCATAAGAAAAAATGTGGACATTCTCTTGTCTATTTTAAATTTTAACTTTAACAAGGATAGTCTTCAGTTTCCTTGTTAAAATAAAAAAAAAAAACATATTTGAATATGCGAAACGGAATGCTTTTGGATCCTCCTCAACACTAAGTTTTGTTAAGCAGAATACTAATGGCGGTTACGTCCACGCCCAGCCCTTCTGTTTAACTTCTGGTTTTTCTTGTGACATCTTTGAGACACACCTCTACAGTAAAGAGTGCTGCACTGAAGTGCCACGTGTTCACTGGTTGTATAAGGCGTGGCAGCAAATGAAGACAAGATGAACAAATTATCTTTAGACACAAGTATTGATCATAACTAGTCTTTAGGTGATTATCATTGAGATGGAAATGAAAGAATGTGTTATAATACACCAATACGTACTACGCTTGGCTATGGTGACTACATGGGTGGAGTTACTCTGCTGTATTGATGATTATTACGTGCTCCTTGTTGGATGAATGTGAGATGTATAAGTAGTAAGAGACCCACTCAAATGAAGCTGGAGTTTTTAACACTTTCTTGTAGCATTTTTTCATAATGGAGGGATAAATAAAGAAAATTATGAATAGTATTTCTTTATTCAAATGCTGGTGAATCAGAAGAATATTTATATTTGAGGAAGCTTGTAGTTGTTACATACAAACTAGAATCGGCTCTACTCCATACTGATGCATCCACTCGTAGACAAATAGATTCATTGAGGTCTTTGTTTTTCTCATTTGAGTTGGAATCTGGATCAAAACTGCACAGCTGCATAGCTCCAATATTGTCGCCATTTTTCTTGCTCCTGCTACTGTTAGCGTAAGGTTGTGAGGGGATATAAACTAGCCAGAAAGAATGTAAACAAAGAGATGATGGGAAATGAGTGGAGGCTTACTCCCCACAAACAGTCCCGCCCATAACTCCAAGGGGAATTTCTAATAAACTACTGCCGCTCTGCATAATCACAATTAAATGACAACTGAGGCTGCTTTTACAATTGATCGATAGAGGATTTGAGTGGGTCATGGGTCTACCCTGCCTTCTCTCAGCAGTGGCGAGGAGAGGCTTTGGTGACCCTGAAAGGGATGACTGGTGGAAAAACTTTTGTTTTTCGAAGGCTACCATCAGAAACAAACTTGCTACACATTCTGCTTGCACAGAACGCATTCTCACATAAACTATCCTTAAGGCACTATCCACTTCAATATACTATCATTTAAAAACACTATACCAGCACACAGCTTTAAATACAAGCTGTTATATTAGTCTGACTGGCTTGTTTATTTAGAGAGATCCATCGCTTTGGCTTTCGTAAACCATACCTGTTCCCTGTAGCACTATGTGACACTAAAATTTTACTTAGCTAATCCCGCTGACTAATTTACTTTCTTTACACTCATGTATTTTGAAGTTCCTCCGCACAATCTAACAAGCTCGTTCGTAGAAGTTGTTTGCTCTAACTGAAACCACAGGAGAAGGACTGAACTGTACCAGCAGATAAAAACTCTGTGCTCAGCAAAAAGGAAACTCTAAATTTAACTCTTGAGTGCAACTGTACAGCCAGTAAATGTGTTTCATTTCAGTTTTTTTTTTTTCCTTTGTGATAGGAGGAGAATTTTTTGCCCAAAGGAGACCCGGCGGGACATTTTAAGCCTGTGGTGCCGTGGCCTCACGTGGAGGGAGTGGAGGTCGACCTCAACTCCATCAGACTCAAGAATGGTGAGGAACAAAAGCCACAAAACATTCATCGCTGAGTGTGTTCTAGTGTAAGATCGCTGACCCCATTAGAATGATATAGAGTTGTAGAAAGGAAGATTCCTTGTGTGGGTGTTGGACTGTACAACTTAACAGTCAGATCACAGATGCAATAACAGTTTGTTGCTGACAAAACATTCACTGCACTACTGCTTTTTTGGTTCTCTTGTTTTTTTTTTTTTCTGTCCATGTAGATGGAATATAATAATAGATTTTTAAAAGTGTATAATTTGATTTTATTCTTCTTCTTCAGCTTAAATTCGTTTTTTTGTAAATTTTAATTTTCCTTTTTTTTACCTTGATTCTTGATTCCTGGAGTCGTTGTGACCATTGACGATTCGTTTAAACAATGATTCAATTCATATCATAATTTGTTGACGATACAATTCATAGTCGATATTGGTTCATTTTTGAATGATTCGACCCAAAATTAATTCAAGACATCTTTAGTCAAAATTTCAACCAGTGTGACTCAGAGATAAATACCTGGTACTGAACATAACAGGGAAGTTTTCCAGTAACCAAGTTTCTTTTATCATCAGGTCGTCACATATTCAAGTTTCAAGTTTTTTTCCCAGTACTTTCCTTCAGAATCTGTTGTCGGTCTGCATGCTTGTGATAGGTAATTTTCCCGTTTGTTTGCTCTCTGCAGAAAAGGCTGACCAAGACCCCAACCGCCAACTCAATCAGAGACAGGTTATTCAGCAGCAGTTTGTCACATTCAAACCTCAGACTCATCAGTACTCCAGTCCCATTCTAAAGAAAGGTGTCCCAGGGAACTTTGAGCCCAAGGAACCTGAGCCTCATGGGATCCTCAACGGTCCTGGAGAGGGAGCCAGACCCTTGATCCTGGGCCCGGAGTATAAAGAGTCAGTTCAGGCCTCCATCAAAGAATTCGGCTTCAATATGGTTGCCAGTGATATGATCTCAATGGACCGAACCATCAGTGATCTTCGCAACGACGAGTGACTTTGGTCTTTCTTTGTCGCTCTGTCTTTCCTAGAGAATAATTGCCTGCTTTGCTGTCTGTCTCAGTCTAGGGAGAACAAATATTGCATCAGGCGAAGTGTAAAGCTTTGATTTGAACCCACGCAGTGTCTTTTATCCTTCCAGCTCTTTGAACATATCATTTGCTTTGTTTGTTTGACAAACAGTTTTTTCTCGAGCTTTCAGAAATGGATTATTTTATTCATACTCTTTAAACCATCTCTAGTAACGTTTATTTTGATACAAAGACTATATTTGGAAATGTTGTCATTAAATATTTCCTTTGATGGTGTGCCAACACATTCTCATTCCTAAGTTAAGGACCCTCCACGTCATAAATTTATGTTTTGGGTCTCCTCAACTCATCATTTTTTGACTGTGCTTTTCCTATTAAATCAAGGCTCCCCAACCTCTGGGCCGCAAATCAGTACTGGGACGTGGACCGCACTGGTATCCTATGCCTAACCTTAACCTTAACTGGATCGGTACCGGGTCCAGACACGGTATCAGACAGGGATGTGGATAGGGCTAGGGTATAAGATTAGAGGACTGGTACCGTCCACGTCCCAAGGTTCATACCGCGTCCGACAAAACGTCCAGACCACTGATTTAAAGGGGTCAGACCATGAATGTCATAAGCCTTTCAGAGTGAACTATATCCATAAATATGATCATATATTACATTTGGAACAGTAAAAAACAATATTATTTATGAAATATAAATTGTTTTTCGTGAGTTTTTTCCTCCCCTGAAGTAAAACGACTTGATTCCCGAAGCTCCACCTGCGTTGTGTGGCTGCCGCCCCTTTCATGATGTCATCCTAGAACCATTCTTTCTTCGTTTCTCCCACAAAAATAAACAGTATCCGATTTTTTCAAAGATGGATTCACCATATATCTGCGTAGGGGAAGGGTTGCTCATGCAGCGGCTGCAAGCTAAAACATCCAAACTGTAGCTGTATTTTTTTTCCTAGAAATCTTAAATATTTGTTCGATAAAATGTATTTTTTTAAACAACTGATTTTATCTCAACATCTGTTCAGTCTTTGTGTTTTACTATAATCATTTAAAATGTCTAGAATTAAGATACTTGATATGATTACAAGTTTTTTACAGTGTAAATGTCAATGTAAGGAATGACTGACTGTTGTGTCCTCTCTAGGTGTAAGTATTGGCACTACGACGACAGACTGCTGACATCCAGTGTGGTGATCGTCTTCCACAATGAGGGCTGGTCCACCCTCATGAGAACTGTCCACAGCGTCATCAAGAGGACCCCCCCACAGTACCTGGCTGAGATTGTTATGATTGATGACTTCAGCAACAAAGGTGGGTTCTGTTGGTTGGTTTTATTAATCATGGGACAGAAATCCCATTTGGAGATCATAAAAGATGAGCCAGATTGAGCTAAATATTTAACTAAAGATCATTTCAAACAGCTACTTATTCGTAGTTTTTCCTCAGAATTTATAATAGTAACAAAAACAGGAAGTTGTTTGAGGCAATGACTATGAATTCAAAGTGCTCAGTAGGGTTTGTCTTAAAGACCCACTCCAATCATTTTAGAAGAATTGTTAAACTGTTAGATGTAGGAATTACTTTTGTTAGTAAAGGATTCAAGGATTTATACTGTCAAAGTGATAAAGTTTTAGTATATTAAAGCCACAGTTACCCCAGCAAATTTTAGAGATCTCTACATTTAATTAACTGAAATATTGTGAAGTGAACTCAACTTAATTTCTACCAAAATGGGTTTTCACCTTTTAAAGTATATAGTCTGTACATTATGTATGTACACAATTAGAACAAGAATACCCATCTGTGATTTGTCCACATTTGGTAAACACAACCTCTTTTTTTATTTGTTAAACTGAATTTATGTTTATGTGAATACATTAACCCTTACATATTTTTCTTATGGAAATGTCAAAAGAAAACTTAAAAAAAAATCAAGTTAATTTTTTTGGTCAAAACTCAGTATTTAAATCCAAAATTAAAATGATTTTTTATGTTTAGCCTAACAGTTTGTGCGTTTGTTTGCAGTCCATCTGAAAGAGCGTCTGGAGGAGTACATTAAACAATGGAACGGTCTGGTTAAGCTCTTCAGAAATGACAAGAGAGAAGGACTAATACAGGCCAGAAGTATTGGGGCTAAGAAGGCCACTAAAGGACAGGTATGGTTGGAGTCATGGCCTTCAGTGGATCTTTCCTGAACCATATCATTCTCATACATTTACTTCCTAGAAAAAGTATTTGGACTCAGCAGACCTTTGTCAGACCTGTTCCTGTCTAAAGTAACACACCCTAAACCCTTTAGGGGCGACGGTGGCTCAGGTGGTAGAGCAGGTTGGCCAATGATCGAAGGATAGGCGGTTCGATTCTCGCTCCCGCCAGCCAAAAAGCGTTGTGTCCTTAGCAAACACTTAACCCTACTTGCCTCCAGTGTGCTCCACTGGTGTAAATGTGTGTGAATGTGTGACAGGGCCGTAGGCGCAAACTGGCAGCCACGCCTCTGTCAGCCTGCCCCAGGGCAGCTGTGGCTACAGTAGTAGCTTACCATCACCAAGTATGAATGAGGTGTGAATGAATAATGGATATTCACTGTAAGCGCTTTGAGTGCCTTGAAAAGCGCAGAAAAATCTAATCCATTATTATTATTATTATTAAACAATGAGATGGTAACAGTCCAGCCCTTCATGTTCAGGACAAGTATGAGGTCTGATGACAAAAGTATAAAGTCCATTAATGATATTAGTGTCATGATGCCAGGTGTACTTTTGGACATCTTTATGTTCAAACTGTAGCAACCAATAGTATTGCTCCAGCAACTCCAAAAAAACCCCAAAATACTCTAACCTGACATTTAAGTTAATAAGTACAAACAACGATGGCCAATACTAAGGTTGAGAAGAGTTCCCCTTCTTTCATTAGGGAATAGACAAGCATCCTAGCTTCAAATCCCCTAAGCCCAAATTCAGAAAAGAACAAAGTCCAACTCCTCACAGGAAGAGTAATTTCAGAGCCCAGACTGAGAGTTAAGGTGACCCATTTGTATCCAGTATTTATCAAACGTGGTCCTGAGTGCACACCGTCCTGCATCTACACTGCCCAAACACATCTGGTTGCCATTATTTTACCTTTCCAGAGGTTAATGTTGAGCAAAATGTAGTTGTTCAAGCAGGGTAGCATGGAAATCTGATCCTCTCAGATCCATTCTCTACTTCAAATACAAGCTTTCCAGGTAATATTTCCATCCCAAAGGCTAGAATTTTGGGCTGTGGATCGTTGCTTTGGTGGTGATCCGATTCAATTCACAAATCGAACCACGATTATTACTTTTTAATATGTTTATTGCTAGTGTATGTCTATTTACTGGATGGATGAAAATTGAAATTATTTCTACTAAATCACCACCATTCATACCTTTTATTAAGAACAGGAGATCAGAATCAACAAAACTAATGAAAATAAACAGAAAGATCCAGATGGAGAGAGACGTTTCTCATTTTAAACTTTTTTTTGTCAACCTGCTGGTTAAGTTCAGCAGTAACATAAACAGCATGAAAAGGATACAAACCACTGCTGTTTTGGATCATTTAACTACAAAACCAGAACATTTTCTCCAGTTTTCTATCTTAAAAGTTCTTCAACATTTTACGTTCTAATCATTAAATATTGGTGCAGCACACGTAGGAAAATAGTCATTTTTTCCGCAGCAGAATCAGCTGATTCACGTTGATTACATCTGATTTCCGCAGCGCGAGGCCGAGTTTCTCCACTTCAGAATAAGCTGGAAAAAACTCTTGCTAGTTTTATTTTGAAAACCTGAAGCTTTACTGTCACGAAGATGTGTTTACTTCCAGTGACGGTACCGCTGTGCTTTCAGCTTTGTTTTAGTTCATAAACTTAAAACCATCATTAATCTGCATTTCAGAGCAAACATACATTGTTCCCAGATAATATATTGATAATATTTTACAACACTCCACTATATTTATAAAGATCAGGAGTCAACGATCTTGGACGGGCGAATATTTGTACTCAAATTTTTGGGAGCAGATTGCAAGTACCTGGATACTCGTTACAACCTAGCATTAGTAACTGGGTAATGAAGCACACACACGTCTGGTTTCAGCTTGTTCCACAGTGTACCCACACCCCACACTCTCTTCTGCAAGTGGTGACCCAACAAAGGGGTAAAACCTTGTGACTCCTTTGGCCTAAGTTGTGTCCGTCCTTAGGTGGACTCTATTGAAGGAGATCTCTCCATCATACTTTCTCTGACGAGCCTCTTCCTTAAACCAGGCTTTAATGCGTGGTAACCTTAGCCTAGATGTTGGATATTGGAATTCAGATGTTTCATTTTCTAACTCTAAATGTCTTTTCAATCATCTTTAGTTAGCCTTGCCTGTCCTGGAACAGTTTAACACAGTAGACTCTACTTTAAGCTCTACAAGGAAACAACAACAAAGTTCTTGGAATCCTCCACCTTTTCTTGGTGGTCCACTTACTCAGAAAAAGCTGCATGTCTAAACTCAACCATAACAATGTAATAGCTGGCTGGCAAACAAGTTGGTACATCAGGCTCATTATCTCTGTGCTCAAGTCTTCACCACAAAGGACCAGCGTGAAGATTACTCAGCACTGGATGCTGAACAAATCCGCTTGCCGATTTCACGCCCCGATCCTCCTTCACTCATGAACCCTAGCTGGGGCAGGAGCGCTTACATCCACTAACAGAGGACAAACTACCTTTCTTTGGTCAAGAACCAAGAACTCAGACGTGGCAGGGCTTACCCTAATCCTAGCCGCTTCACACTCTGCCACAAACCTCCCCAACACACGCTGAAGGTTCTGGCTCAATTAAGCCATAACAAATAAGCAGAGCAAATTCTATATTCCTCAAACCGAAAAATCCCTTTAGCTCCTGGGTCTGCTTAGAAATGATGTCCATAAATAGTCATGACAGCTCCTTTCTGATTATGCAGAGAGAACACATCTTTTGTGTCATTTTCAGTCATACACTGATAAGAAATGAAACACTTATTTTCACAGATTCATGTTTTGTTTATTGCAGGTTCTGATTTACTTGGATGCTCACTGTGAGGTTGGAATCAACTGGTATGCTCCTTTGATTGCTCCAATTTCAAAAGACAGGTAAAGGGCAGTCCAATGTCCCCTTTAACATTTTTTTGTTTTTGAGAAGGCATGTATATCAAATGTATACTTGTTTATTTACTTTATGATATTAACCACAAAAGACACTTGTAACTTTTTTGTAGAGTACTACTCGTCAAAATAGAAGTCCATTGTCGTGCAGATAATTCCTGCTCATGTTTTGGTCAACCTTGAATAAGAACAAGTTTTAAAGTTAATATTGGAATGTGATCTATGCCTTAAAATGTTTTTTTGCAAATAAGACGTAACCAGCTAAGTTATTTTGGAAGATGTAACTTTGTCTCCTCTATGGTAGAGCTGGTTATCAAAAATAATTGTGAATTTTGTGGTTTGAGCACCAGATTTAGCATAAATGTGCCGCAGGAACCACTCTCTCAGAAAGGTACATTTGTCACACAAAAAAATCCAAGATTGAAAAATAAATATAATGTGTATGAAAGTGTTTTGTTGGCATCCCTCAACGGAACACTTTCATGTGGCGACCATATTTAAAAATGGCCGCCATCAAGGATTTTTTTTTCTTTTTTTAATGGCCAACAAGAAAGAGGGGATTCCATGATACATTCATGCCAAATTTGGTGTTTTTACTACAAAGTAAGGAATTTGTCTGAAATAGCAACCTAATCGTAACCTATATGTCTTCACAAAACACAAGATGAAGATAGCATTATTTTTTTTAATTATTTAGACAGATGTGTTTGTACATGTTGTTGTAAACATTGACGATGCTTGTGTGAACAGTATCAGGTAAATTGCAAAAGTTTTCCAGGGTCAAGAAATACAACAGTCAAGGATAGTCCAACAGGAGTTAAAGACATCTCTGTTCTGCAGAACAGAATTTAGGAACTCAGGGACATTTTCAAGCTAATGTTCTATCTAATCAAATGCCACTTGTGTTTTGTGTTTAAGGCACAAAGCATAACATTTTTTTTAAAACTATCAGACAATTTTGGACTTTAACAGTCTTAAAGTTTGACCAAAACTTCTACAGACTTTCTGAAAGCCTGTCATCTTGACAGTGACTACTTTTAAGTTAAAAAGCTTCTTTTTTAACAGCCTTCAAAGATTAATCGTGTTAAAGACATTCAGGCAGAAAATCAGCGTCAAATTTAGGGATTTAGCAGATTTGTATTGTACCTAAACGGAATACAGTGTTCCCTCGCTTATTCGCAGTTCTTTAGTCGTGGTTTCACGTATTTGCAGATTTTTTTTAAAGTTCCATACCTCCTCCGGTTGTGTTTTTGATGAGTATGGAACGGTAACGGACATTTGTCGGCCTCAGACGTGGGTGAGATGGGGAGGTTGACGCATTTGCAGATTGATGGTTTTCGTGGATGTCTCTGGTTCCTAACCCCCGCGAATAACAGCTGGACAGAGAACCAGTTTCTAACTGGATCTTTAGATAAACTCTTCGTAAAAAGTAGTACACTTGAAATGTATTTTATTAAGTGAACCTGAGTTTAAGTTTAGCATGTTAACTACACACTTTGTTTGCTTAGTGTATTACATACCAACTGAATACATTATAGACTAAGTTAGAACATTTTATGTTTACAAATACAGATGGTATATAAAAAGTAATCTTTAATTATTTTGCCTCAATTTTATTGTTACCTGGCACTTTCTTCAAACACAATCGGATCTGTAACTTTGTATTTATTCACAGCACATATATTTGTGAAAAAAGTAAAAAAATAAAATAAAAAAATAGCAGTATAGTATTTTTCCAAATGTTGTTGGCTCTAAATGTGGTATTTGTTGCTCAGATCTCAAAATCAAATTCTTGAAAAACAACAGTTCCTATAAAGGTTGTCTGTAAATAGATAAAAGGAAGAAAAACACGTTGACTTTTTATCTTTAGAATGGGAAGGTTCTCACGGACTTTCAATGATGGACGGTTTCATTCTTGAAAACAATCTGTAAAAATAGTAGAAAAGGAAACTTTACATTATTTGTACCGCACTCTAATGCTAAGTTGTTTGTATGCGTCTGTCTTTTGAATGTAGGACAGTGTGTACAGTGCCACTCATAGATTATATAGACGGTAATGTGTACACTATGGAGCCTCAGCAGGGTGGAGATGAGGATGGCCTTGCTCGAGGAGCATGGGACTGGAGCCTCCTCTGGAAGAGAGTTCCTCTCAGCCAGAAAGAGAAATCTAAGAGACAACACACCACCCAGCCCTACCGGTACACGCTGCACAGCTAGCATGGTCAAACTCACCCATGATCTCTTTGTGTCTCCATGTACCCTTCCCCCCATCCCCTCATGTCACTGTCTCGTTGTGTGTGTGTGTGTGTGTGGGCTTGCCACGTCCATCCCCATGTCTTTGTGTTCCTGTGGTCTGTGTGCCACCCCCACGTCTCCTTCTCCCATGCATGCCCCCACATCCACCCCGTCAGAACGGTGTGCACGGTGCCTTTGATTGACTCCATCCATGGCGAGAGGTTTACCATCGAGCCCCAGGGTGGAGGAGACCAGGACGGTTTTGCTAGAGGGGCCTGGGATTGGAGCATGCTCTGGAAGAGAGTTCCTCTGGGAGACAGAGAGAAAAAACTCAGAAAAACTCAAACTGAGCCCTATAGGTACAGAGAACTAGCGCTTTGGTTTTGATGTAGACAAGGGTAATAAAGATACTTAGCATCTAGCTGCATCGTCTTATGTTTGATATTACCGTTAGCCTAATACTGTGATGACTATTCCTCTCAAATTACAAGTTCTTAAAAAGTATTTACAACCTAAGTAATAAACAAATACGTTTTTTTCTTGTGCAACAGAAGTTTTTTATTTATACACATGACACAAAAAGTGGGAAGTTTCTGTTGGAGAAGACTTTATTCTTGTTTTTAAGTTGAACAATCATGTTCCAGGCTTTCTGAGGTATTTTTAACAGTTAGCTTTTAGTAACTCACTTTCAGTGAAGTTTTTGTTTCTGAGCATTTTCATAGAATATGAAAAATAAATAAATAAATGCTCTCCTAACTAGTTCCTGATCTTGGTTTAGTTAGCCAGGCCTAGAGCACAGAAACATAAAATAAGAAATCAGTCTAAAATCTTTGAAAGAGTCTTAGAAACGTGCCCCTTGGACGTTAGATATAATAGGTTTATGGAAATACTTTTGAATCTAACAATTGTGTGAGATGCTACATGGTAACTAACAAAATAATCTAGCTAATATTGAGCAGTGTGCTCTCATTCTGTCCTCCAGCACTGGGTTTCTCTGGGTATAGATCTGAACAGCATGTCACTCATTCTTTTTGCAGCTCATGTTGGGGAACTATCAGGAATACACTACTAACACATAGACTACACGTTTGACTGTAGGATCATGAATCACCTGTTTCACAAAAGGTGACATGGTACTCAGTTAGTTTGGGGTTTTTGGACATCGTCACATCAGGGTTTTGGTTCTGGGTTGGGTTTTCATCTCCCACCTCCATCCCTACTCGAATCAGCTCTTTATTGATCATTTCTTGCTGTTTGGCTTCCTTTTTCTTTGCTTGGCTGATTTTCACAGCATGTTGCTCGTTTTGTGTCGTGTTTCTATTTTCTACCTGCTGCTGGTACTGAAAGGACTCTTACTAACAGGACTCACTGGTTTGGTAGATTAACTCTTTCATTGGATTTATCAACGTTAAAATCACAGCTTTACACTTAAGATGCAGAACTGGAGTTTTATCCCAATGGGACACTTCTTATTTTAGATTTTACTTTGTGAACATTTCAGTCCTGAGTTTCTTTGTTGTCATTTTCTGTGAGTCTATTTAGTCAAGAATCCTTTTAAAAGTAACCAACAGTAGCTTTTAATCCATATTATAATTACTATGTTTGGCTTTGCTGTTCTGATGATGTGTATTACTCTGCAGTACTTTCCAGGACTTAACAGTTGTTGCCCAGAGCCGTTGCCTTAATGCTGACAAGTATTTTTGTGCGCGCAGATCTCCAGCTATGGCTGGGGGACTATTTGCCATAGAGAGAGACTACTTCTTTGAACTGGGTCTCTATGACCCTGGACTCCAGATATGGGGAGGAGAGAACTTTGAAATCTCATACAAGGTAGATCTTAGTTGGTTTTGGCCTTTTGGGTTAACTGTGACAGCTCACACATCTTTTGTCATAATCTGTGTTTTTTTTTTTTTCTTTTCGTTCCTCTTGTGGGTTTAGATCTGGCAGTGTGGTGGTCAGCTGCTTTTTGTTCCATGTTCCCGCGTTGGCCATATCTACAGACTTCAAGGCTGGCAGGGAAATCCTCCACCTGCACATGTTGGATCATCTCCTACGTTGAAGGTAAAAACACCAACATGAATTAAAAACAATTAATTTACTCCAAATATTGATTAATTGCAAGACTTGTTCCCATAGATCGTAGCTGCTCTGCAGAATATTCAGCTGTCTAATGTTATGATGGTTCTGCTAATGAAATTGCTCAAACAGTGGATTCATGTTTATCATTATATTTAGAAAATAACAGTTTTACAGTTTCAGTGACAGCTTTTCTTCTCTTATTTGTCCATTTTACCATTGAATAAGGCTTAAGGCATCACATTTTATTGGTTCCTACACAAAATCTACAGTACAAATACATTTTAAACCAGATCCTGATAAGGCCAGTTTGTGAAAATGTTGTCTCACATTAAACCCTTAAAAAAAAATTGAGGACCGCTCTATTAAGACAACAGACACTATTTATGCAAACGATGAGTTATGTCTGCTGTGTTTGACCGTCTTTTGCTCTCTGTGTGCAGAACTATGTCCGTGTGGTGGAAGTGTGGTGGGATGAGTACAAAGACTTCTTCTATGCTAGCCGTCCAGAGACTCTCACTCTTGCCTACGGAGATATCAGTGATCTGAAGCGTTTCAGGTAAAATCACATCTTTGATGCTTCCTCCTGTCAACCTGCTGCCTTGTTTGGATTATTGTTTGGAACGTTAGTAACTCGTAAGCCTTTATAGCCAAAAGAAGAGCAGACATTTTGTTAGAGTTTAAGCTAAACAGATCCATCTAAATACATTTTGACTAATAAATAGATGCATACTTAAACATTTATGTTTAGAAGGTTACTTAGGACGGCAAATAGTATGACAGTCTATTTGATTGATTCTTCATCTGGAATGGGAGGAGCTTCTGAGCTTCTAGAACACACTAGGGTAGGTCTAGTTTCTAATGTTGTGATGGATTATTGCATTAAGGCGTTGTAAAATAAAAAGTTGGCATTCAACCAGTCCTATGAGACTTTAAACCAGGAAATCCTTTTTTCAGGGAGGAACATCGATGCAAAAGTTTCAAGTGGTTCATGGAGGAAATCGCGTATGACATTCCACTGCATTACCCCCTTCCTCCCAAAAACGTTGAGTGGGGGGAGGTAAGGATTCACACAAACACCACATGCGCACCAGGACAACCATCCTTGCACCAGACTTGCGACATTCTAGCTTTCGTGTTTGAAGATGACTATTGTGGTTGCAGATTCGTGGCTTTGAGACGAGCTACTGCATTGACAGCATGGGGCACACCAATGGAGGGAATGTGGAAATTGGTCCATGCCACAGGATGGGAGGTAACCAGGTAATCAAGGCGTTTGTCTCCTTCTACTAGTTTTTCAGCCTAAATAAAACAAAGAAATGATATTACCACATACAAGAACATTCTAACTAGCTTAAGTAAAATCTTTTATTGGCTTCTATCTTAACTTTACAAAAAAGTCAGCTTTAATTTTTAAAAATAGTTAATCACAAGTTAAAGATTGTGAAGAATGTGCTGTTGTCGGGAGGTTAATGAGAAAAACCAGTAACCAGTTAACTTCTATGAAGCGAAAAAAAAGGAGGACCGCACTACCTCACTACCCGCTTGAACGCCGAGGCTAAGGCAGGGAAAGCGCAAAGTAATTATATTATATTAATAATTAGTTATATTAATTATTGTGGATGCTTGTTTAAGAAAGATGTAAAATGTCAAGTTTCACCAGATAATATTCATGATCTAAGTTCAAAGCAGCTGATAAGAAAACTCAGCATCACTCACCAACAGCATTTAAATGCATCACATACACACAAAACTTAGAGACGGGAAGAGTTTCTCATCAGATTTGTGCGATAATGTGGTTCTTTGTGTGCATAAAATGTGTGTGTATAGTTGGTTTCAAGCTGTTGTAATTTTATTTTGTGCTCGTGACGATTTTTTTTTTATTTGTAATTTTTGTTCATGTGAAAACACAATTGCAAGTACGCAATGTTAAGTACAAAATGTGTCGTTTGAGTTACAAATCAAAATGTACACACACAGATCCAAAGTTAGGCTCACAAATAAGAATTACACAAACTGGGATACATCTATTTTCTCTCCATACACTTTTGTCTTTTGATTTTTGGAAAGCAATCTCTGAGGTACTCTCCCAACCTTCACATTAAACACAGACAACAGTGCTTAGCTTCACATCCACCGCTTGTTCTCTGAAGCTGAATCGCCTGCGTGATTGAGTTTTTGGCAGTAACTCCTCACTGAAAACTCTTTGTCCAGTTGTTCCGCATCAATGAAGCCAACCAGCTGATGCAGTATGACCAGTGCCTGACCAGAGGAGACAACTCAGCTGTTATTATCACTCACTGTGACCGCAACCAGTATACGGAGTGGAAGTACTTTAAGGTAAGGCGACATCAGCCAACACACCTCAAAGTGCTTCATATTTGATTGTTTGCATCAGCCACCAAGTCTTTACTCCTGTTTGAATGGTTAACCACTTCAAACAAACACATGCATCCCATCAATGCATTCTCCACTGTTATTATCTGATCTTGGTGGTAGTTTGAATGAAAATGTGGCTTTTTAGAAACATGTCAAAAGTAAGTCTTAAGATTGCAATTTTGATATATTGAAATTTCAGAAGGATTTTTTTTTTACTTGGACATGCCAGTTTTTCAGCCATAGTTTCATTTTTACCGGCTATTAGACCAAATCTTGTCATCGTCTTGTGTGTATTTTGCTGTTCTGTGGAGCTTGCGATGCTCACTTTAGTATCCCACCAGTAAGTGGGAGGAGCTTATCATTAAAATACATCCAACAGCAAGTAAAAACTCTGTGTTTGTCTCTTTTCAGGATCTCCATCGATTTACTCATATGCCGACAGGTAAATTGAACTTTACTTTTGTATTACAGTTCAAAATAGTTTAGGAAACTATTCACATTATGAACTTATTGAGCTGTAATGTTACATTGGTGACTTCTTGCAATCTGATGAACAAATCTTACTGCTAAGAAGGTATTACCCCAGTTTTCAACACTTCATTTCACTTTAACCTATCAAGATTTATTACTTTTATTTGATCTTTAAATTTTAATTTGGAGTCTTCTTGAGAAAATAGTTTTTATTTGCAAGAATCCACCAGAACCTTCCTGGGTCAGTTTGGAAGGACGAGCGACTGAAAGCCCTGAAATGTTGTCATTAACCACCAAAAGACCTATGATTGATGGCAATTGTGTCGCCCGACAGTATAGCTTCATCAGTACATCTCTAGTGTTTGAGAACTTTCTAATAAATGAAGTGATTTTGCTAACGGTGTTCCTTGTAGATGTATGAAATTAGAGCATGGTTATAGATGTTTAAGGCTGTAAAACTCCTCACTACACATTTTTCTCTGACAAACATGAACATTTTCACACTTTGTCTCTTGTTACACTCTCAAAGTTCAAACCTTTAAAAAACATAATTCAGTATTATAGAATGAGAAAGATATTTATGTAACTCTGGCAGGCTGAATACATTCTGTACAGGAGACGCTGCACTGAGGAGATTGACAACAAACAGAATCTAGACACAGAACATAGATGTACGAAAAAATGTACTAAACAGCGACACTGCATGCACTTGTGAAAATGTAAAAGTAAACAATGGCTGCTCGGTGCTCTCTGGAGCTTTTGTCGTCATTTGTCCCATTCTGAGACAGAAAACCGAGACTCTTTAAATAAAACTGAACAGTCAATTGTTAAAAGTGCTTTTAAAAGGTAAAATCTGCAGAGTGAAGGTTTAAAATAAACGTCCCGATGGGGGTCGTCCCAGCGTTTAATAAAGACCAACGTTTGCAATGTGCTGACGGAATGTTTCTTAAGCTCGTTTCTCAACACTTTTAGGTGAAAAGTAATGTGTTCTGATTCCAGGGAAATGTCTGGACCGCTCTGACCTGCTCCACAAGGTCTTCATATCAGACTGTGACACCAGCAAAACCACTCAGAAATGGGAGATGAACAATATAGTTGCTGTATGAAGACTGCAAACTGTGACGTTTCCACACAGGAACTGTTGAAGGACGGACGTGCCGGGAAGTGCGGCCGTCCCCTGAAAGAGGCTTTAGCAGGTGCTTTTAGCCCCTCCCCCAAAACATGTTTGTCAGTTGTGGGTCAGTGTGGTACCGGGGTATAACGAACACAAACGTGGAGGCAGAGACTAAAGCAGCGGGGGGGTTGAATGAGCTGCTGGATGAACAGTCGTGCGTCTCTGGACTTTCATGATGTTTGAATCGTTTCTTAATCTCTTTTTTTTTTTCTTTTGGGATCTTAAGTTTTTGTTTATTGGCTGCATCAGTTCAGGATAAATGTCTTAAGGATTTTTTTAATAATGTGATCATCTTACCAAAGAGGCCTCCTGATAGGTGGAAATTTTATCAATGGGTTTGTTGTCCTTATGATGGTTTTTTTTTGGCTTCCATGACCAGAAATGGAACAAAAAGCAAATCAAACAACAAAGTATATGACATCTCAACAAGACACTCCACTATGTTTGAGAAAAGGCAGCTTTCTGGCACATAAACTACTGCATTAATGCTAGTTCTTTTAAACAACCTTCAAATAAAATCTTTTTGTTTTATTTCAGTCTTGTTACTGTAAAACAGACTTGTGACCCACTCCAGAATCATATTTGCCAAGATGTTACTAAAATCTCAAAGTGTTCTGATGCTCTTACATTTTGGTTGAGTCAAACCAAGCTCTGATACAAAATGTAACAATTTGAATGTGTTTTGGTGACAGTTGTTCTGAAAATAAAGAAACCAATAGTTCTTCTTATGTTGGGAAAGACTCCAAGTTCAAAACGTCTGCTTTTTTAGTTTGTTGTTGCCGGGTTCGGTGAAGAGGCTTTGGTGTTTATTTGATCACGTTTACAGTTGTACAATATAATTTATTTCTGAATATTCTCATGGTGAAATATATGGAAGGCCATCAATGTAAATATCTAATTTATGGAAAAGATTTAATATGATTTGCAAGGAAAGGGTGAAAGAGGAAATAAAAGTTTTTTTCTACTAAGCTGATGTCTAAGGGTTTTCTTTAGTATCTATAGGATTGGATGGAGCCCTGATGAGACATGAACTCTTCTTCTCTAAATAAAAAAAAAGTGCTCAAGCTTTTGTTTTACCTTTGAGGACTATAGATGCTTTGTAGGATTGTGTACCATAAGTACAGAAAACTAAACTAAAGGCGAATGAGTCTCCGTTTAAAGTCGAAGTGAAATATTTAACACCAGTGTTCACTAAAGTTCACCTAGTAACGGTCAAAATTTGAAGTCTTTTCTTCTGCTGTTGTAATCAAAAATATATGCTCTAAATATGAACTCTTCCTTTGATGTACTATTTGACGCTATGACTTACTGTCATAGTTGTGACTTAGTTGTACATAACAAATGTATGAACAATTAAAGTTTTAATGTAAAATCTAATTTATTATGAAAAAATGTAGTTAACATTGGGGCAAAAATAGTACTTGGTTCTCCCACTTAAAAAGACAAAAGGCTTGATATGTTTATCATAGGTTACCCTAAATAAAGGAGACAAAATTAAAAAAAAAAATTACATTAGTCATTACTATATTTTTTTTTTCATTTTGGTGGGAAATAACTTTGTCATTAACAAAGGTTCATCTAAACACTTTGATATAAACCCTTTGTTAGCAATAACAGAGGTCAAAGGTTTTCTGTTAGATTTTACAAGTTGTCACATTTTTTGTTGGGTCCATTCCTCCACACAGATCTCCTCGAGCGCAGGGATGTTTTTGTGCTGTTTGGCAACACGGACCTTAAATTCCCTCCAAAGATTTTCTATGGGAATTAGATTTATTGAGTTATTTTTTAATTTATTTATTACAGATCCCCATTAGTTGCAACCAAACAGTTACAACTAATCTTCCTGGGCTCCAGACATTTCTAACATAAATATAAATATCCGTACAAGTATTAAAATATTTTTAAATATTCAAAATAAAGTAATGACAATCTTTACAAAAATGAATGTGATCCTTGTCTATCCACCACACACACAACCCAATATAATGGCATTGCTCCACATTATCAATGCTTTTTTTTCTTATTTCAGATAAGTGCGTTTTTAGTGATGATTTAAACTTAACTTTGCTCTTTGATTGTAAAATACCTTTTAGTAATGAATTTCAATATGACATGCCTCTGAACAGAGTAGTCTTTTCAATGCCATTAGTTTTGATGGAGACTGGCTCGTCC
The DNA here is from genome assembly GCA_003999625.1 of Oryzias javanicus. Classification (NCBI taxonomy): domain Eukaryota; kingdom Metazoa; phylum Chordata; class Actinopteri; order Beloniformes; family Adrianichthyidae; genus Oryzias; species Oryzias javanicus. The sequence goes on from CM012437.1 coordinate 9,250,467, forward strand.
ACTCCAGGACCTTGAAATGCTTTTTATAAAGCCACTCTGTCGTTGCCCTGGAGATGGTTTTGAGATTGCTGTCATGCTGGAAGACCCAGCCATGTTTGATCTTCAACATCCTTGCAGATGGAAGGTTTTTACTGAAAATCTGGCCATACACGGCCCCATTCATTCATTCTTTCACACAGGTCAGTTGTCCTCATCCCTTTGCAGAGAAACAGCCCCAATGATGATGTTTTCACCCCCATGCTTTACAGTAGGTATGGTGCTCTTTTGATGTCACTCAGTATTCTCCTCCAAATATGACAAGCTGAATTTTTACCCAAAAAAAGTTCTATGTTGGTTTCACCAGACCATGCGATTCTCCTCTGGCTCGCCTAAATCAGGCATGTCCAAAGTCTGGCCATGAGCCGAATGAGTCCCGCGTTTAAGTTTCCAACAGCCCACACGTTCTTTTCATTAAGTAAATAATCTGTGCCCACAAGCCCTCTAAAAGTTGTGGGTATGATTTCTTGATGCTTGTAGTTGACTAAAGTACGTTTTTATATTCACTACCAAATGAGAGAAACTGTAGTTTCTACAACATGCTAACAGCAAATGAATGGTGCAAAAACTGGACTAATATTGGTAAAGCAATTTTAGTAGTAACATTCATTTTTTAAATTCAGTTCATCTAATTTAAATATTATTGAATTGTTAATTTTGGGCTCACACACATTTCCACCTCACCAAATCAAGCCCTCTTTGCAAAAACTTTGGACACCCCTGATCTAAATGTTCTCCAGCAAACATGTACCGCCTTAGGCAGGGTATCATGTCTAGTGGCGTAAGCTATACTGTGTTACTGATGGTAGCCTTTGCTACTTTGGTTCTGGCTCTCCACAGGTCGTTCACGTAGTCCATCCGTGTGATTCTGGGATTTTTACTTACCGCTCTTGTGATCATTTTAACCCCCCAGGATGAGATCTTGGATGGTGCCACAGATTGGGGGAGATAATTTATTCACAATGAGCTGCTGACCTACCCTGATGCGGGTCTACAGCTTTGTTTCTGGTGTTCTTTGACAGCTCTTTGGTCTTAGTCATTGTGGAGTTTGGAGATGCCATTAATACATGTGGCGAGGGGAGGAGAGAGGAGTTACAGGTTCGTGGGACAGATTCAGTATAGTGCCTGTTTGTTGACAACCAAATACTTATTTACAAATTATTTAATTAAAATTCTACAATGTGATTTCATGGATTACTTTCCCCATTCTGTCTCTCATAGTTGAAAATTACAAGCTTCTTTCATTTTTTTAAGTGGGATAACTTCCTCCTCTTCGCCTTAGACTTTGTGATTTTACTGACTCTAAATTTTATATATACAAATATGTTTAAAGTTCTCTAAAGTTTCACATTTGGAAAAAGCTTTTCATTTCTGCATACATGAACAATAAATAGGTGAGAGCAAGATATTTTTTTCTCCAAATCTTTTAATGTTTGATCTCTTTTTCCAAAAAAAAGGGGATATTTTCAAATAACGTTTTTATGTGATGAACACAAATATAATGTATCTTTTTTAGGAATGACATGGAATGAGGTGGGCATTGGATGTGATCTTCACAAGAAGCTCATAACTGTTCCCTTCTTCCCAACTTGGTGAGGCTGCAACTCATGAAACGTGATAACAATCCTGAAAAAAATAAAGAAAAAAGTCAATTTTAAAATAAAACATTTAGGTGATAATAAAACTAAGACTCCCAACACTTGTACAGTGCTAGAAAAGATCAATTTGTGTATAAAGACAACACATTTAAAGATTTTTGAGATCTCTTTATGAGGTAAACTAACCTGTCTTCAGCCATACTAAGTTCCTTAGTTAAGAACTCAAAGATCTTGGCACTGTGCTGTTTGTTCTTGTCAGCAGTGTCCGTCACAGATATGGCTGACACAGACAGCATGACGCATGGAGAGCAGGAACCAGCGATCAGCATCGGCAGACCGGGTTTCACCACCACATTCATTCTCTGAAAGACAAACACTCAATGAGCAAACATTATCGCATCAGAACAAGAAAAAACCTCAGCATTTGGATAAACACATACTAATAAAGGATTGTAAAAACATAAAGTCTGCTATTTTCTCTCCTTGTGTAATCATTGACAGAGACTTTAACCTCACAACTAATAAATTCTTAAGACAGTTCCTATCTTAATCCTATCAGAGATATTTAGAAGCTCCACAAATATGTCCATGTGTGCAAAGAAGTAGTATAATAGTTTAGTATTTCTGGTATACAAATATGTAAAATTTTGCAGACTTGGAAAAATGGTTTGTGCTGGTGTGCTAAATGACAGTCAACCCACTAGACTGCTTTATACATGTATTCATTTGTACAAAAAATTTCCATTTAAATTAATTAAAACTGGCTTTAAACGTGAAATATCAAGGACAGTATTTTTTTTTTTACTTTAACAGGACAAACTCACTGTTTCTATAACTGCTCTTTCTTCACACACACATTATACTTTTGTGACATGAAAGCAGCAGAAAATGTATTAAATGTTGAAGATAATTCAAATTTCATCTTCTTTGAATTGAATATGTTAACCAGATTGATGTGCGTCTTTTTCAACTACCAAATTCACGGACAAGAAATTTACGTCATTTTTCACGTTTTCCGGCAGCCGTCAATGATAGCGGCCAACAGCGGCACGGCATCAACTCAAGGGCAGTCAATATGTAAACAACATTATTCATAACTACTCTAGTCAAAAAAATACAAGCATTTTCGTAAAGTAAATCTAAGTGTGTTTCAAAATAAACATTTTCACACGTGAACACGTCCGTAAGCGCGGTTGTGAGTTCCTCTCTCTCACCTCCTCTGGTTTGTTTAGGGTTGAAGCGACGCATGAACAGAACTTCTTCAGAAAACCCTCATCAAACGAGGAACCGGGTAAATTAGTCTGAAGCTCCACGAAAGGCATCGTAACGTTGACTTTAGAAATCAACTCTCCTGGACTTCGGTCATTAAAAACAAGAGAAATCCGTGTCAAGCGGATGTGGTACTACTGTTTCCGGTTAATACTTACAAATTAAAAGACTGTGATTTGGATCACGCCTGAAGAAGGTTATGTTTAGAAGCGTACATTGTTGTCGTTATTTTCTTAAGTAAATATTTAAAATTATGATAGGAAATGTAAAAACTGTAACCTACTTTATAGCCTAAGATGCAGAAAAAAATCGTATTTGAAGAAAAACAATGTATATATATATTCACCCACCAATGAAAAATTAAAACACATAAAACATGAAGTATTTCATAGATTTTTTCCCCCAAGAGATGCAGACACAAACTTCTATTTAGATGTTGTCTATACTCAGTAACCAGAAATACAACATTGTTGTTCAGAAAACTGAAGATGTTACAGATAAATTTGTATTAATAATATTGACACTAGTTTTTTATGAAGGATATACAAGTTATAAAGTACATTTCCCATCTTCCCATTTTATCCAAAGCCACAACAAAAATATAGTTTATTCATCTGATAAAAATATGTTGTCACAGTGCAGAAGTACCTTTTTGTTATTTTTTTTATTCTTTTTTTTTTTTTTTTTTTAAATAATCTCTCTATGTCTATGTCTTCTATATTTATGCTATTTATTTTTATATTTCCATATTATATTTACTCTAATATAACTTAGTGGGTTTTTTTTTTACTTATATGGTTATTTGGTTTAACTTTCTGTTTACGTTTTTAAATGTATTTGAGACTAGTTTAAGTCTGCAGAATGTAAAATGAGCTAGTAACATATTAAACTACACATGGGCATTTGGAGTGCTATATCGCTTATATATCTAAACGCTGGTAACTGTAGCTCATAACATTTAAGCAGGAATAATAAAAAAAATAATTTAATAATTTTGTAGTAAATGAGTAATACAATAAATTCTTACTTTTTAAGATACAATATTTTCGAACATTTTGATCAATGGTCATTCTAAATGTAACTTTTACGTCTGAAACTCCTGAAACTGAATTTTTGTAATTTCAGTGAATGTAAATGGAAAGGTGATCTTTTTGGCTTCATTTGGGCTGTTTTTTGCATCTTAAAGATTTACCAAACAATGCTTAAAAGATAATTATTCTTTTAGTTGTTAGTAATGTTTAACAATGTGATGTAAATGTAAAACAACATGCCAGTCCCAACCCCAACATTCACATAACAATTGCCAAAACTGGCTTTAAAATGTGAAAAATATTACCCTTACAATATGAGAGGCGGTCAAAGAATCCCTACTGAGAACGGCACAGAAATAATGGTTAGTGACCAAAAGTAACCAGCAGGTGTCAGACTATGCACACTTTCTCAATGAGTTAACAGTTTGGAACTAAGACAAGTTAATAATTATCTGCATGCTCATTGAACCACTTAACCTCTTAAGACCTGAACTAATATATCAGCTAACCCTCTACACATGTAGTCACAGAGCCTCAATTAACCAAAATGAACTACTGTGGTAAAATTACCTAGAATGTGATGTCCATGTGTGTGGATAGGTCTGAAGAGGTTAATGCAGCAGCAAGAACCATTTTGGAGCTGTTTGATTTAACCTCCAATATTCAATCATTCATTGATAAATTATATAAAAAGAAATACTTTTTAAAAACTTTGCTCAGATTGGATTTTCATTAGAAAACTACCTTTACTTGTGATTTTGTTGGTTAGTAAGTATGTCCTGAGGTGGAGGCAGAAAGTGACCAATATGACTGTGTTTCTGTTAATGACAATTTATTTGCCTCAACTTTGACCTCTAGATGTAATATACTCTTGAATTTTCTTAATGTTTCTCATCATTTATTAGGAGTACTTCATCTAAATACAGTCAATAAAGTTTCATGTAAAATTGTCATTTGTTTATTCAAATTTTATTACGTTTAAAAACCACCACATGATGAGCAGAGGTAAAAACAATAGGTCTTCTTGATCGAGCTGAACTGAATATTCAACAGGAGCCAGTAGCTGACCCAGTCAACCCGGCATCAGACCTCACTGCACCACACTGCTCAGGTATTGGGCTATTCGAGGTGAAAAGCCTACCTTTAGATGATGTTTGATGCCCTCGACCATCACATGGAACACATAAACATCCTTCTAATTGTGTGATTAAACTGTCCATTTAGAAGTTAGGTTTTTGTGTAGAATCACTGACATGTTTACGGTTGGTGCATCTGCTAAAATTTCGGACAAACTCCCCTGGCTCATTGCAGGAGTTAAAATCCAAGTCATTTGTCATAAATAGCAATCAGAAGACCCTCCGTGAAGTTTGGCTGAATAGATGTGGTAATTTAAAAGACTGTATTGCAAAATCATTAATCTGGAATCGACTAACAGCTTTTGAACCGTCAATTACGCTTCTTATTCTTATGATATTTCCACTCATAGCCTGAAATTCCAAAGATGATTATTGTGCAGTGCAATTTGAATAAATTATTTATTAAGTTATTGAGTTGAGAAATGAAACAATACATTTTATAACTGAACTGATACAGAACAGAACTTTTGCAGATGTGATTGTTTTTCATTCACATGGAGTTGTCCAATGTTACATTCATAATAAAATGGAAATATGGCATTTCATAAAACAGATGTGAAAATACCCACTGTGGATCCAAGCATATAGCAGCTTTTTGCCATGTTTCAAAATAACTTGCTTTTTGTGGTTTACCATAAAAATGGAAGTCTACATTTGTTGTCATCTATTTACCCAGAGAGGATCCTCACTTTGTGGCTGCCTGGGTTATCTTGATTTAAGTTGCCTTAATTCCAGTCTTTACTCCCTGAAGTCAGATGTGTGTATCATATTTTCTATAAGGCTCACTTAAAAGCCGTTTTAAGTTTTTTTCAAAGATCAGCGCCTATTATGGATTCATTCTGGTTGTGCTTCCTGATTCTAAAGGGATTTTGAGAGCAACTCCGGGCTTTGTCAAAATGTATATCTGTTTTTACATGTTGCAAACAAGGTTGGGTGTTATTGTGACAACTCTAGCACCACTAACGTGTGTCAGCACCCAGCCAGTCATGTCCTCCTCCGACCACCAGATAGAGCCCTCACCTGAGTACTAACTGCATCTGTCATCTTCCTGTACTCAAATTCCCATCATGCATCAGCCACCATTTTCCTGTCACCGCCAGCTGTTCTTCATCATCATCAGTGCTGTATATATTCCTGCTCCTGACTCTGCTCCCTGTGAAGTCTTGTTACTCTGCACATTCATTCTGAGCATTCTTATGTTTGACCGCCTGTGTTTGACTCACCTGTTTTCTCATCTCCCGCCTCGCTCCAATGTTTGACCCTGGCCTGTCTCTTGACTCCGTTCTGCCTTGTCCTTACCTGTGTTGCTATTGCTATTAAGTTCAAGCTGCATATGGATCCACTTGCCTCAGCTCCTTTGTTACACAGTGGCAGACTGTGTGGATATTTTTTTGTGTCACTAATAAGATAGAGAGAGAGAGTTAACAAAGTCACAGTAACGTTTGTTTTAGCGCATAAATCTCTTTCTTACATGTTGCGAACAAGATTGAAAGTTGTAGGTTTTGTGAATACGGTAAAGCAGCTAATGCTTTTAACTTACAAGCGAAGTTAGGAGTTACAGGTGTTGTGAATCACTAATCCTTCTGAGTAACGTTGCTAAAGTGTAACTTGTTAAAAACAGGATTGGGAGTTACATGGATTATGAATACATAAACTCTGCTAACTCTTTTAATTTAGCTAATATGTGGCCTGTTACAAACAAGGTTATGTATTGTGAATACGCCAACGCGGCTAGCGCTTTTCAACGTGGCCTTACATATTCCATTCATTGACGGTGTGCCTTATAGTCTGCTTTTTTTTTTTTTTTAATAAAATGATATAAGGACTGGAGGAAGCCCTGGCTGGATCCTCTCTGTGTGGAATTTGCATGTTCTGTGTGGTTTTCTTTGAGTGTTGTGGTGTACTCCCCACAGTCTAAAAGCATGCTTCATTGGTTAATTGGTGTCTAAATTCTCCCTTAAGCGTGTGGGTGATTGTTGTCTCTGTGTCTTTTTCTATGATGGACTAGCATACTGTCCAGAGTGTTACCCCACCTTCACCTTTTGGATAGGCTCCAGCAACTACATGACCCCAAAGCGTGATTCACGGAAAACATCTGCTGCGACTTACTGATGCAATAACTCTTGTCCGATAGTTGTTCTTGCTTTGATGATTCTTCTTAGAGCACGGAATCAGGATGTCTCAATAACAATTTCCCTTTAACTCTTTTATATCAGAACTTTAGCTGCAATACTTACACTATTTTGGCAACGTTACTCTTCAACCGTTGACCCAGTTAAAGTCCCCCTATGATAAAAAGTTTTTAACATGTATATGTGGCATTTTTCTTCTGAAAGAAAACAAATGTACCGTAATAAGAAATCATTTTGCATTTCCAAGTGTTTCTCCTTTTAAATCTCTGTCAATCAAATTGTCACAGACAGGCTCTGCTTGAATTAATAAGCCTTCTTTACATCACAACAGCTCTGCTGCACATGTGCAAACCCCTTATCTGGCCCGGCTAGCATGTCTAGTTCAGGTTCTGGAGAAGAGAAGATGTATCTTCCCAATGGCTGCAGTCAAATGAGCCGCCGTTCACATTTCTGTGGTCAAATCAGCCGTCACTGGAATTTTTGTGTGAGTTTCATCCAATACTTACGGTAGCAGGACTGAGAACGCTGGAAAATCTCCACCAGACTCCACGGAGCTTCTTGATTTGACCACGGAAATGTGAACGGCGGCTCATTTGACCGCAGTTGTGAAGGATTATAAATCAATGAAAGAGCATTTGGATGTTAGCTTTCATTATTTTCTGCTCTGAGAAACCAATGGATTGAATGTATTGATCACAGCAACGTCAAGAAACATTGGAGAATGAACTGAAAGAGTCTTTGGTGAACTGGAAGGAGAAAGAATCAGGATTTTGGAGGAAGTTCAGTCCATGAAGATCTTCACTTCCTCCTTTGAGCTGACATACGGATTAAAACTATATGGCTGAACATTACTGATCTTGCTTGATGTTTTTATGTATCCACGCTGAAGATTTACGCTAGCGAGGCACAAAGCTATCATAATCAGACAAGTGTGGGGTTCAGGCTGCTCAGCTCAGCTCCAAAAGCCACGCCCCCTCAGAGGAGATTTTGCAAACAGAGGCTTCAGATCAACATTAAAAATGGCTTTTTAAGACATTTAGTTTGTGAGATTTTGCTTCGAAACTTCATAATCATAGTAAAAACACTACTCGGAAGTTTTTTTAAATAAAAAAATTGCCATAGGGGGACTTTAACGTAATTTCAACAAATTCTGAAGCGGAGTAAAGCGTGTGCTGATATGCACCACTTTACAGGAGTGAAGCAGAAATATGGTTACGGTAGTAAAGCTTGCATTTATTCAGTCTAGCATTGTTATCGATTCTGTTATTATGATTTGCTGATGAAATGTGCTTTCTTGTTCCTGTATTTTGTAATATTAAGTGCAACTCAAATAGGATTTTTTTTATTACTATGCACTTTTTTCCATCTGTAATTTATACTCCAGAGGTACTTATAGTCCAAAGATTACGGTACGCAAATGTCAATAGAATCCTTTACTTATCCTGCATCTCCCTCTGTCTGAAACACATTGTTTCCAGTGATGTTCTTCTTGTGTTAAGTGTCTCCTGGTAAAACAAATACAAAAACATCCTCTCACGTTAGCTGTCCTTCAATTTGCTCATTATGCAGAACTGCTGTACAGTTTTATTTGGAAAATAGTTTTTAGTGGTATTTAAAAAAAATACAAAAAAGCAGTAGTCAGATTCTACTTGATGTTTGGTTTGTGTTCCTAAGATTTTCTGTTACACTACATTTTTCAAAAGGCAGACTTCTCAAATAAAGTACACATGTGTATTTATTTTATCATACTGTGTTAAAATTGGTTAAATTGCCTTAAAATAGTATGGTGTCTTCTTGACTCTGAAAATCCTTGGTGTGTTTTTACTCCCTCTTGATCCAAATCCACACACTTCACCCTCCATTGAGCCTGAGAGTCTGCCCTCCACTCCCCACAATGTCACACACAGCTCTAATGGCTATAGGATCACGCACACACAAATGCCCTCCACTATACCCAACTGCAACCATAAAATCCAAGTTCCATTATTAACCACGTGTGCGCGAGTGTGTTGAGGTGTATGACAGCGTTATGGCCCCGCACGCACGCTTTCTCACTAACGCGCAAACGCACTCACACACATGCCTGTGCGTTTCACCTCTAACCGGGTTTTATGTGTACCCCAGAGCTCCTGATCAAAAACATGCAGTGCGGACGGCTCAGCCAGGTGGTCTATCAGGTCTGGGTGGTCTTGTGATTTAAATGTGTGTTCGTGTATGTATGCTGTTAGGGGTTTTTATTGGTTTATTAGTCTGGTCCAGCTCTCAGTCTGGAGGATCTGAGACCAGCAGGGCTAAAAAGACTATCCGGATTACTAACTGACCCCTTACCCGGGTGAGTATGCTTCTTAAAGCATGGCTAACCCATCCTAGAACCAGTTAACGGTACCAAACCTTTAACTGATAAGGATATCATTGTTTATCATGCTGAAAAACGATTGGTGGTTAGTTTACATTGGGTAATACTTATTTTAATTTTCATTTGCTTTAAATGAAAACTACAAAGTGAAGGCACTAAACATCTGCGATTGCTACAACGTGAATGGCCAGAAATGATCTTTGAGCTGTAATTAACGTCTTATCTGGTCTCAGAAGTCTATAATCTGTTAGCTTGTCTCCTTGTTACAGTTGTATTCAAACTGTGTAGCTTTACTTTTATCCCCTGACAGTTGAAACTCACTGAGAACAACGGATTAAAAGGATGTAGAAAGATTTTAGATTAGAGCAGGTATATCTCTGTAAAGCAGGGAGTAAAATTGTCTAAAATCTCTTGGAGTTAAATGGCAGATGAGAATGTGAAGTTGCAGGTAAAAGGGAAGAGATTTATCTTTTCTGGCACAAAGCAAGGTAACTATATGGTTACAGAAAGATGAAGAACTGGATCCCCCACAAAACTGGCACAGTTAGGTTGAGAAACAATCAATCAAACTTGCATTCCTGTCTAGAGATCAGGAGAGTTAGAGTTTCAGCTCGTCACAGCTCCAGGTGACATTTGTAGTTTGTTTGTAACATTGGACTCACTTCAACATGTATTACATTTATGCGATTAGAGCTACTGAAAAACCTTCATTTTAGTTTGTCACAGTTTTCTATTTTTTATTGTCATTCACTCATCAATATTTACACAACTAACAAAAGTGACTTTTCATGAGGTTTTTATTTGTATTTAAACACAGTTTTGTGTTAGGGTCAGCACCGTTAGTAGTTTATAGTTTTTAATTTAATTGAAAAAAAAATCACTTAAAATTCATCTTTTCCATCAAGGCTTATTGACTTTGTCAGGAACCTTGATTTCAACAATTTTATTTATTCTTTTAATTCTAAAATGCTCTGGTTGAAATTTTGTCCTTTCTGGTGTTAGGGTCTGTTTTATTAATACCTTTAAAAAGCAATAGTTAGAGGCCAAACTTAAAATCACTTGTGGATTTCAGCAGAATCCTGCTCTCCCAATCATGTGAGCTTCAGGAGACGCTCATCTGTTCAGTATAGATGCAAACAAACTCAGTTAAGTCTAGACGTACAAACTTTTCCCTGATTTAGCTTTCGAATACTTTTGGAAGATGTAAATGATTTCTATTGGTTTTATTTGATGTTTGTGGTCTGATGTGTTTGGATTAAAGGCTTATAGCTGACAAAATATACATTTATCTTTGAATGTTCTTGAAGAAAATGGTCAAAATGGACCCATAACACAATAGATGTTACTAGAGGTAATATTTTCCAAACGGGAAAAATAGATCAAGCAAAGTCATTTCAGAGATTTATTAAACTCCTCAGTAAAATTCAAGTAACTCCAATAAAAGTTATACTTTATTGATATGATTCTCTTGAAGTTATTTGTTTCTGTTTTTATTGAAATCTGGAGGCATACCTGTTTTGTTAAAGGTCCAGAGATCCACAAAAAAAAATAACAGAACCAACATTTGCATGGAAAAGAGAGCCTAACAAGATGACATGACAAAAAATTTAAATTATAGATCATTGTTTTTAATGTATTTTAAAGCTGATTTAAGACTTGGGTCAAAAACAGCCCATTAACAATGTAAATGGTAATAGAAAATTAATACAAGAGAAGGGTTAATTTTGCATAAACTCTAAATTTTACTCTTCAATTTGTTATCTCAAATTAAAAACAATTGTTCAGTATGTTATGTACTACATGTCCAGTATTTTCTGCACTATAAGGCAATCTTAAAAACTTTTGTTTAAAAAAAAAAATACTGGCTGATATTGGATTAATTAAATTAATTAATTAATTATGGTTGCGCTTACTGACGTCAAAGTGATTCTGAGAGGTACACGGCACTTTGTTTAGATTACATTAGATTATAAATATTTTTCTTCAAGCACATAAAAAAAAAAAAAAAAACAACAATTCATGTGTAATACAATCAACCGATTGCCTGAAAGGGAGTGGGAAGAAACAAATTTATATATTCCCATCCCGTCAAAATGTTTTATTGTCGTGAAACCACTGGTGGGTGGAGCCCAAAATGGCAGCAGCAAAGAGACGGGCTTATGAGCCGGACTTATCCTCTTTACCAGGTAGTGTTGTCAAAGTAACGTATATTTTTAGTTATTCAAGTTTGTTTTTTGCACGGACAGTCTCGACCTTGTTTTGGTAGTTGCAGGCTTTGTGAATACACTAGCATGGCTAATGTGTAGTAGCTTCGTACTGTTTTTTATTTATGTGTCCTTAACAAGACTGGGAGTTAGTGTAGTAACAGTAACATTTGTTTTAGCCAATGTTCATCTTTTGTCATATCTCTTTAGGGATCGCCAGAGCGGACCAGGTTCTTCACAGGGAGACCCAGACTCGAGCCCCCCTGTGGCTACATAGTTAGCCAGTAGCGTGTGGGTCTTTCCTGGGGGATCCACACTGAAGTAAGCTCATCGTCAGAAACGAACAGTGGTTCCCCATTCGCTGGTCCTGCAACCAGCAAATGGAACCGTCCAGCTGCTTTAGCAATATCAGTCTGATTATTTATTTATTTATTTTTGCAGGTATTGTGAATATGCTAACATGGCTAATGCATCCAATGGAACAAAAAAAGTTGTAGAGTTACTGTGAATGCAGTTACTAAAGTCTGACTGACGGACTTATCTCTGACTCTTATGCCTCACTTATTCTGACAGTTTATCTATGTCATGCGCTCTAAAATAGACAAATCTTTGTAAATCAGGAGCAGAGAAAAAAAATTGCAATTTGAAAATAATGGTATCGATTATGTAGAAAATATGCTGGTTGGGCCACAAGCTCACTACACTACCAACTTCCCTTCATTTTATTTTGGCATCCGGCTCAGAATTGTGCAGCTGGATAGCTCTAATATTACTCACCGTTTTTGTTTTACCTGTAATGTTTGGCTGAGAGTGTGAGGCTTTTAAACTAGTGGAAGATAGCTATCAGGTATGGGTGATGGGAAGTGGGAGGGCTTGCTTTGTCTAATGAACTCCTTTGGCCCTACAGAAACTATGTCCTGGAAAGCTGCAGGTTTTTAAATTTTGACTAAAAAAACCATTGTCAGGAGTCTGTGCTCTGTCGCCCCCTCTGATCATCGGCGGGAGCCATCGCCTGAGTATTGACGGCACTACATCTCCCAGCAACCCCAGCGCACAGTTCCTGGAAGCTGCTCAGATGTCTCTCTTCTTGGATGATCCCATGCTCATGATGGACCTCTGCTTGTGTGACTCTGATTTAGCTTTGTGGACTTTTAGCTGTGCTTAGTTCCTGTCTGAATTAAGAAACCTGCGGCTGCACATGGAACCAGCTGTTTGCTCATTTGGGACAACCATAATCGTAATTAAAAGACCACTAGGAACAGTTTTAAAATATGATCAGAGTGGGACTTTAAAATGAGAGAAAAAAATGATAACATTCAAGTAAAACCTTCTCAAGATTCCTGAGAAATATTAAAAGTATAGGATTCTTTAAAGCAAAAAACTAGATCACTTTTATACATTCCTAAACAACACAATACTGAAAACTTTACAGAAAAATGTTATTAATAAAATGAATGCATCAGAAATTAGTTCAGCTTGTTAAAGTTAGTCTGTAAACAATTGGTTTATTCTGTTCACAATAATGTTTACATCCACAATAATCATTAAACTCCCAACAATTTTTTCAAACAAATGGAAAATTTGCATTTACAGTTCTGAAAGATTCGGACACCCCTTAAGGCTTCTTTGAAAGTCCGTTAGTCATAAAAAAAAATGTAGTTCCTTCAAACAGCCACATAAATACATTACATTAAAAATGTACATTTGTGTTGCGTATGAATGTTGGGGAGCACGCCAACCTGAAACAATTGCACGGACAGTTGTGTTTATGAAGAATATCAATCTTTCACTCGTTATGGATTTGACTTTAATATTGTACTCCATCCATCCATCCATCTTACCTGGACTGCTGTGTCACCTGTCCTTTTAATAATATATATAGTAGCGTTATAAATCTCAAGTTGCTCCCTTTTACCACAGACAAGCAAGCACAGTGTCCATAGTTGACTCCGAAGCGCTCCAACATTGTACGTCAACGTGTGCAGGTCTTGGTCCGTGACCCTTTTTCAAGGACAGAGCCCCGGGTGGAGGAGGGTGTCATCAGCCTGCAAGGAGGAAGGTGCTACTGCTTGAGCTCAAGAGCCCAGACGTGCTGGGGCCAACCCGTCCGACCTTTACTTTTCTTATCTCCTGATGAAGACGAAGATGAGGACGACGACGTTGCTTTGGGAAGCTCCACCTGCAGACACATCACAAGCATTAGTCTTTTTGTCTCCGATGTGTGACGACAACCAAGAAAATGACAGAAACATTTTTGGGGCACTTTTAGGAATTTAACAGAAATATCTTTTGTGTTTCAGTCATGTAAGGTAGATATAGATGAGCCATTACTTCGAAGGTATAACTTTTATTGAGAAGAGATGACTGATAATATATCTTTAATGTTCCTGGTCTCTTGTAAATCATCTCAAGGATATTTTTGATATGTCTTAAAATGTAACATGAGATGCCAGCATGGAAATTTGGGATCACTGAAATGACCTGCAAGCACTTAATAAGGACAAGTCTCTGGATGATGTATTTAATAAATTATAGAGATTTGCTTAGATTCTATGGAAGTTTGTTTGTGTCAAAATCAAAACAAGTCATCTAAGTTAAAATTAGGATAGAGATTAAATTACACAAAATAATAAAATATAGATCAGGGGGCTCAAACCGGCGGCCCGCGGGCCATCTGTGACGATATTTTGCGGCCCCCGCTTTAATATGAAAGTTTAATGTTGGTGTGGTGGTTTGTATGAATGGCACTTTTACAATGCTGTGTGCAGAGCTGACGAACCAACCAATCACGGTGGGGTATTTGGCTCTTGGGGGGTGGGACGTTGACCGGGCTTGCAGCAGGGAAACTTTTAGAACCCCATACGACCCACCTCAGCCAGACTCCGCCTTCAGTGGCTCCAAGGTAAATAGAGTTTGAGAACCCTGGTATAGATGGTATCTCATCATTTTGATCCTTCGTATTTATTAAACCTTTAAACACAATTTCGTTGATAGAGATGTATTTCGTGATACTTATAACGTCAAAAACACATTTTCAGAAAAACTAATTTATGAATGTGTCACACAACATGTAATTAAAGTCCCTTCTGATCGTCTTTTGATCTATTGTAAATGCGTTCCCACTGGTCTTTAATTATGATTAAGCTATTTTAAAGCAAAATAAAAAAAAACCTTGTAATTACCCTCCATTTTTAACATTATTTATTTGCAACATCTCGATGGTTGAAGTTGATGACACTCAGAGTTACATGTTTAATAAAACTTATCAAGTATCACACGCAAAAAACTGTCTTCTTGATTTAAAGGCATGCTGGCATTTTTGGAGCTGCACTGTGGTGTAGTGGTCAGCACTGTCCTCTCACAACCAAAGCGCTTTGCTTTGCTTTGCTTCACTCCCTGCTGGGTCTTTTCTGTGTGTAAGCCTCTACATTTTCCCCGGAAATTCATGGGTTTCCTCCAGGAGCTCTGGCTTCATTCTACAATCCAAAAACACGTGTCTTTGGTTAAATGGAAGCTAAAATTAACCAATAGGAGTGAATGTGAGCGCTTATCTGTCTGTCTGTGGCAACCTGTACCCTGCCTTTACCCCATGATAGCTGGGTTGGGATCCCGTGACTTGTGGATGGAAAGCCTATTTCGTGAACACTGCTATGCGATCACTGGGTCTTAAACTTTTAAAGACCCACTACAAAGAAAATAATGTTCTAACATGTCTTTGAGGGTTTTTTTTTAATTATGGTGGACTTTTATAAAACATTAAGCTTAAAATTTCTTTTCTGAGTATTTATTTAAATCGTAGTGAAGAAATTATGTAAGAAAAGCTTGCAGTTGTGATGTAGAAACAACAATCAGTATCAGTAGTTACAAGCTACATCCTGATCCATTATGATGCATCCACTTTTAGACAAAAAGATCCATCAATGTTTTCATTTTCTGATATCTGGCTCAAAACTCTACGGCTGGGGTGGGGGTGGGGCTTTTTCCACGCCAATAATCCTGACAACAGCTCACAATAAACAGTATATATATATATTTTTTATTTTGACTTAAAACAGCATAATGATAATTAAAAGACTACACTTTAATCAGTGAAGGCCTAAAATGATCTGTAAAGAAGCATCTACAGGTGATTGGAGATTGGAGTGGGACTACAAAAACAAGAAACTAAGTCCTCATATTTAAAAGTCTGAGTGACCAAATTCTTAAGTTGTCATAAATAAATAAGCGCATCAACACAACACTCTAAAAAGAGGGGTTTTTATTATGACAACTTTATTGGTCACTGACTTTTTAAAACATCCATCCATCCATTTTCTAAACCCTCTAGATCTCTTTCGGGATCACAGGGTTGCTGGAGCTAGTTGACCCGGCTACTGCTGGTGAAGGCAGGGCACACCCTGGACAGATCACCAGTCGGGAGCAAACATTTATTCTTTTTTGAACATATGATAAATTGTTCTTAAAGAAAAACTAAATCTCTTTATGGCGAAAGTCTATCACACGTGTCAAATTCAAGGCCCGGGGGCCGGATCCGGCCCTCCAGATAATTTTATTTTATTTTTATAGTGGCCTTATCTTGTGCTTATTTCTAACTTGTATAATTTTGACAAACATATGTTTATGAAGAGTAAAATATTGAAAGTTATTTAAGTTGATAAATTCTGGAATAATATTCCTGCTTTTTAATTATTCACAGTTATGTTTAAGTTTTTAGAGTTTTAAAAATATAGTTTTAGTGTGTTCAATAAATGTTTATCCTATTCAACCTTTCTGTGCGATCTAGTTTGACCCCCCTGGTCTATCCCTAAACACTTGCTCTCTCAGTCATATTAGAAAGGGTGTTTTACTCATCAAAGCGTTTAGCTATCATTGTTTACGTGTTTCTAAATATATTTTTTGGAATCCAGTTCATAGAGATGACTTCATCAATGAATAAATCAATTCTTAAATCGTTATATCACACTAGAAATTCTCTGCTTTCAACGATGTGTGTACACATATTCATTACACAGTGTGCCTCGTATGTACGGTGGCCCTGAAGGGCAAATCACATACAAACACTGATTAGACATCACAGCAGCAATTTTCAAAAAGTTAAACAAATAGAAAATAAATACAATATTTTAGAGATCAAATTGAAATTCCAGAAACCAAAACATGATTCCAAAAAGAAAAATTAAATAAAATGAAACGTTTCGATCACAAAAGTAACTTAGAGAAAATGAATTGTTGAAAAAACAAAACATAACAAGAAACCGGAAAAAGTTGGGTTCGGATGATGATACTTGATTTATTACTTTTTTTGATCATTTTTTTCAAATACGTCTTCAATGTCTGAACACTATAAAAATAATTATAATTAGTACAAAGTATATCCAGTATATCTTTAAGAAATGATGGACAAACGGCATTATCCAATCAGTGATATCTCATCAGTTTTGATACAGGATATCATCATCAGGTTTTTATAGATTGTACATAAGCAGATGCACATCCTTTTTGAAACATTAAATATATTTTATCTGCATTTTGTTCTCAATTATTCTATCGTCTCAATCAAAACTTATTTGGCATGAAGCGATACAAGATATCACCATCAGGTTTTTATAGATTGTACATAAGCTGATGCACATCCTTTTTGAAACATTAAATATATTTTATCTGCATTTTGTTCTCTGATAAGACCAGAATATGCGCTTTAGCATGACAAAGCAGCATGTGGTTATATGTGGAAATAGGCAAACTGTCATTCAAAATCTCACACTGGAAAAACATTTTATAAAGTTATTAAAACATTTTTGATTATTATTTTTCTTATAGTCAGTTTCATTTAAAAGTTATTTGCGCCACACATTATATATTTTTTAACGATTAACTTAACTATTTTCTTGCTGCTTTGCTTTTGTGAATGAAACTTGCTAGACGCAGGATATGGTAAAAATAATCACAAGACCATGTAATGGATGTATAAGGTCAAACGTGTCAGGTTCCTATAGTAAAAATGACAGTTTCAACATTGCAAGCGGCACCGCAGAGAGCTGCAGATTTCTCTGAGTTTCTACGTTTCAGGTTTATTTTTTGAAGCAGCCTCCAGGGGAGAAGAGATTAATAATGCCTTTTTGACAACAGCAGTGATAAGGATCTTAAAACGAAGAAACTGAAGCATGCAGTAATGATGGAGATGAATTTGTAATAATTGTTAAAAAGAAAACACCACTGATCACAGGACCTGTCGCTGCAGCCTGAACATCTCCTCTTGTTCAACAGACTGTTGAAGACAAATCGTGATTTAATATCTGCCGCCTGAAGCAGAAAAAACGCGCGTCAGCAGCTCTCCATCCATCCATCCATCCATCCATCCATCCATCCATCCATCCATCCATCCATCCATCCATCCATCATTTCCCTCTGTCTCACGGAGAACACATAAATGTTTGGCTCAGCAGGGTACTATAATTTTATCCAACCACACACACATACACGTACACAGTTGATATACATACAAACTATTTTTTTTTTTAAATTACAATATCATGAAAAAGTGTATTTCCATAATTTAACTAAAAAAAAATATAATTTCAGCAAATATTGATTTAAGGTCCACTATTGAATTGGTTACAAGTGTTTAGGCTTTTTTTTTTTTTTATTCTTTATTTTTTTCCCTTAGGCTCAAATTTAGCAAATGAGATGTGGATTTAATCTGGTTTAGTCCCCAAATTATTCAACTAAATACATTTTTTTGGAAACCGTGAGAGACTAAAAACAAAGTATCTGTTTGAAAATGTGTTTTCATTTTGATTTGTCTGCAATAGCAAACAGTGAGAAGTATATTTCCTCTTTAAATCACCACAATTCTTCAACTAACAGAGAAACCAATCTACAGTTGATTAGGAGCAGAAACAATTACTTCATTACAGAAAAGGTAAATTATTTCAGCTTGAAATGTTTTACTTTTTATTTTTGAGCTCATTTCAATAAATGTAGAATACTACGGGACGGGCAAAAGATGTGCTCAGTTTCTCTTCAAAACCGAAATTATTGTGAATGTTTCTGCCTTAAAAAATAGAAATAGACTGTTTTCTGAGACATTTTCATTTTCTTCACTCCATCAATCCACGCTAGGAATAAAACATAAAAAAATAAGGAAACACAGACAAGGGAAATAATACACAACATTAATATCGGTGCTTCAAACAAAGTCAGAAGCGGCACGCGCGCGGCTCAGCTCTCCTGCGCCCCGCGTGCCAACATGTAATCTACGGAGACGAAAGAAGGACAGAAATATCTTCAGAACCGCTTTCCTTATTATTTAGAAAATAAAGGACTTCCTTACAGCCTAACAAAATGCCGACAACAAACAAACAAATAAATTAAGTTAAAAGAATGCGTTTAAACGTTTCTTTTATGGTCTATATTAACAATTTACTGTTTTTTTTTTTAAATATAATGTTAAAAAAATGTAGTACTAAATTATAAATATTGTATTAGTCTATTTACGAATAACTTATAACATTATTATTAATGCTAAATAACATTTTCATATATTCACATAGACCTATTATTACAAATGAAATGTAATTCTTTCTTTATTTATTTTAAATCAAGCTTCCTCACAATCAGTCCTCACAATAGAAAGATAATGTAAACACGTCTGTTTTTTTTTTTTTTTTTTTTTTTTTTTTTTTTTTTTTTTGGTTTACACTGTGACTTTTTAAAATGAATATATTTAGTGTCACAAATATAAAAGTCAGTTCATCTCCACACCAGAAAAGGAAGTTTTTTTTTTTTATTCGGAGATGTCTATAAGCTATAAAAAAGGGGGGAAAATCAACACAAAAAATTCAATAAACACTGTAAACATGTCAGTGTTTCACTGGGCTGTTGTTGGAATGGAAGATGTCTTTTTAATTTAAGATGACAAACTAAATCTAATCATCAAAAAACTAAATAGAATCATCAACTTGGAAAGCTACAAAAGTAAGCAGCGCCATTGTATGTCTGTCACCTGCGCGGTCCACCATGAGACCATGAAGAAACCAAGATATATATATAAAAAAAAGCAAAAAGATCGTATTTAAAGTTTTTTATCGTGTCATTTTTTGATCCTGTAGACTGCTTTATATATTTTTTTAATTATTAAAAAAATATAAGTTTTTGATTTTTTTTTCCCAGATCATTTTGACCGTGGATGTGTTTAGTGTCTGCAGGAAAAGTGCTTTCTGTCTTTTTTTGAAACACCACATCTTCCAACGACACCAACTAGTTGTTGTGCTTTTGTGCAGCTTTTGTTTGCAGAGATCGTTTGTGTGGATCCGCTCCTGTAAGCAGACACCGCTGCAGTGTAAACTGACAGCAGGATGCTCAGATCTTTGTAAACGAATGTGAACACGGTGGCCTTATTTCCAAACTTCCATTTCATCCCGCCGAGCTTTCACGATCAAACATGTGTCAGAACCGGGACCCACGCTGAGTGGACGGTCCAGCCATCGAACCCCCGCGGCGCGCGTGCGCTTTCTGAACCTGGACCTCTTCCGGCTCCACGCGGTCTGAGAGAGGAAACAAGTTTCCTGTCTCCACTCTGTTTGTGCAGGCCTGCAAGGAATGATACGCTGAGTTCACGGTCGTTTGGTTTTCTGTACGAAAACACAACTTTATTCATGAATGTTTTATTTTATTTTCCATGCAGAGAAAAAAAAAAACATCAAACCCCTAAATGTACTAAAGTATTAAATAAAATTATTAATTTGCATGCTTATAATAGTCAGATAAAAGGCTGTAAATATTTAGAAGCTATTAGATTATTAGGGTTCAAATGAATTCATGTTTACTTCAATTCATTAAAAATAACAATTTAAATCATAAATCTCTATACGTTTAAAATAATCGAGTCACGTCCAGGTGCACGCACGCTTCTATTTTGAAATTAAAACTGTTCAATAAATTAAGAAAAAGCAACTTCCCGTTTAAATTTCAGAATAAATGTATATTAATTAATATAATAATAGAATACTTAATGTGCAACATTCTAGTTAATCACCTCTTATAAGTCGTGTAACCTTTTATTTTTATTAAATAAATAATCCTGCAGAAAACCAAAAGTACATTTTTATTTCATTTTTTACGTGTTTGTTTTTTAAAACAGTTTAGCAAAAATAATGATAGTAGTCCAGGTTATTTTACGTTTTGATGTCTGAACGCACGTCATAACCCCCCTCTCCGTTTTCAATTTTAGTTTCTATTTTTATTTATTTTTCTTCCTTTTTTTTTACATAGAGCAATTACCTTTTAGGATTTTTAGCAAACAACTTTAGAAAAGCTTTACTTTGAAAGTATTCTAAATTCGATTCTTGAATTACGAGATTAAATCCCAATTATGCTGTCATTAAACTGTTGTCTATTTAAGACATTATTATTAACAAAAACAAAATAATGTAATAATAATAATAAAGTGGTATTTTTGCGTCGCTTCTTCTGTAGAGGAGGTTGACCTTCTGCAGGAGTTTTTTTTTTTTTTTTTTAGCTTCAGCTGTGAGGTTTGCGCCTCTCGGAGGCGCGTGCTCTCCTCTCCGCGCGGGCTCTTACCGCCTCTCTCTTCCTGCGCTCCTCGCGGGCCTCGGTCTTCTTTAGGTCGGCCTTGAACGCCTGCGCGTCCCCGGTTTGCCCGTCCTTGTCCAAGATGTCCATAAGGTAAGAGATGTAACTGGTGGCGAGCCTCAGGGTCTTGATTTTGGAGAGCTTGGTGTCCGCGGGGACGTTGGGAATACACTCCCGGAGCTCCGCGAAGGCCGAGTTGATGCTCTGGGTCCGCCGCCTCTCTTTCCGGTTGGCCGTGGGTCTCCGCTTGACGGTGCGGGGGTGTGAGTGGTGCACCGCTGCCCCGTTCACCGAGCCCGGCATGAGGCCGCTGGTGCCGTAGTGGTGGTGGTGATGGTGGGGGTCCAGGCCCCCCGCCGAGCCGCCACTGCCCCCGTGGTACTCGGGACTGTAGCCGGGCGCGAGGCCGTACTCGGTCGCCGACATGTCCGCGTGGCTAATGAGCCAGCTGGTGAAGTACGGAGCGCCCCCGGGGTCCTCGTGACACCGCCCGGCCGCCGCCGCCGCGTGCAAGGAGTAGTGGTGGCCGTCGTGGTGGTGCATGGCGGGGTGGTGCGGGAATCCCGACACCAGACTCATAATAAGACAGAGGGCAGGCCGCACAATCACAGGCTGTGGAAGGATGCCGCGGCGCGGGAAGGCTGCAGGCTAACAGATGTGCCCAGATGTTTGCATTCTGCATAATCTCCTGCAGGGAAGCCGGCGGCCTCACACCGAGATCCCGCACCACTCTCAGTCTCTGATGAGGCCCACTCACGCTGAATCAAAACGTTTCTCAACCTAAGGCATTGTTAGTTCTGTTTTTGGAAGGAAAATCACAAACCTTGCAGTGAATGTGTTATTAAAAAAAATGGACTAGTCCTCTTTCTCTCCGTGCGTCATGTTGCTCCACTGTCAGCCTCACAGCCGCTGGCCTTAAGGAGCAGACAGGGTACTGAGATTCTAAAAAAAAAAAAAAATGTAAGAGTGAAAGATTTGCAGCATTATTTTCATGGTAGGGTGGAGACAGTGACGTCACGCACCCCAGGAACCAATGGCAGTCCTCCGCTCTCTGGTAAGCAGCAGCCTCTCAAGTCTGCTGCCTTGTATGTCTTAAATGTCAATTGGTCCTCTTAGTAGTCCCCTTTACGCGCCAGCATTGTACACACCAGCAGCTGGAGGTGAGGCATGATTCTGTTGATCCTTAGTCGAGCTGGAATTCCACTACCCAGAACTTGGTTTTATTTTCAGACTATAAGTCACTCTGGAGTATAAAGCTACAGACATACCAGACATGTGACTGCACAGTTATTAATTCCTCTTCCATGATCGATTATCAAATGGCTGGGGACGTCCTCCATATTTATTTATTTGACATTTAAATCAAGAATGGGAGGATAAAGCCTCTTGAGATGAAACATCTCGTTTTCGAGAGGGTCCTCCTTTTCAAATAAAAATAAGCACATTAAACAAGAATGGCAGAAAAAAAAGAAAACAAAAACAGAACTGAAAAATGAATAAAACTACAACACTCACACATTTAACATCCATACTTCACTACAAAATCCAAGTCTCGATTGGTCAATCTGGTTTCGCTTTCAACGCAGGTTTAATAGTTTGTGGGCTACCTAGACCCCGTTAACGGTCGTAAATGTTGCTTCAGTATCAGCAGCCAAAAAATGGATAATAATAATAGGAAAACACATCTAAGTACTAGAGTAAAAGTCACACTTTTGGTAAAACTGTATTTAATAAAATGTAGGAACAAGACCAACATTTTATCTTGAAAGGCAAATCATTATAACAGAATACTTATCAAGAATAGACTAAATAAATCCACGCTTCACTATTGTCACAGTTTTTAACTTCATAAAACATAGAACGGATCTAGTATATGAGCAGTTATTCGATAGCCATAAAAAAACACGCAAACGAGTCAACGCAACTCTTTATATCAAATCACAAAACCTATTGAATTCTCCCTCCTCTGTGTCGCTTTGGAGCAGTTCCACCAAACCCGGCGTAAGACTGAGCGGCACTCCTTCTTCTGTGTTGCTCTCAGTAGCAAATACTGATACACATAATTACAGTGCCCTCTAGTGGTTACAGGGTTTTCCTGGCTTAAGTAAGGTGGTGGTGGTGGTGTCTCATCGTGGCCTCAGACTCATGTACCTTAACTTTTGCTCCCCTTAGCAAATGTATTACAAATTGACTTTTTCAGTATATTTACTTAAATAAAAAAAAGGACAAATTAGTGTTGTTTCATTGCAAGTTTATTTTCTTCTAAGTGCTTCTTGATTAATAACACCACATGGAAACTAACAGATCTATGGACATTTACTGAACATGGGATTGTGCAACAAACACATAATACTCAGGTACTCATTTAAACAGTGAACAGCTTGTGGCCAGAGGATTTGACTCGTCAATGTTTCATCTTATAAAACCTTTTCAGACACTCTTCGTAGTCAAAAACCTTTTTTGTTTGGACCACCAATTGCAACTTTACAACAGAGATCCAGTTTAATGTGACAACACTCCACCTGTCAGGTTTTTTCTCATCCCTTTTTCTAAAAAAAGTACCTTATTTTAAGTTTTTTCATACCTGTAAGACTAAGAAATTTGACAAACATAACTCAGGTTGGAATAAAGATTTATCTATTTATGTATAGCTAGATATACATGGTTATAGAATAAAACAATACTCACAAGGGGTGAGCGGATCACAAAACTCACAATTCGGATCGTGTCACGATTTTAAGGTCATGATTCAGATTATTTTTCAGATCAGTAAAGTAAAAAAAACAACAGGAAAAAACAAGAAGATAAACACCTAAAATTACTTTTTTGAAAAGCTTTAAAACATATATTTGAGAAAACATATATAAAGCACTTAAAGCATTAATATACAGTCACACATTCTTAAACTTTGAACATAACAAAAATGTGCAGATTCTGATTACATTCACATCTGGAGACCAAATCTACAAAAACTGAGAGAAAAGAATGCTGAATATAAAATTGGGGGCGGAGGCAGAGGGCTGAACGTGCGCACGCTCACTGAGATTCTGCTTGCGCACACGCATCACTTGTGCCTGAGAGAGCAGCTCCCGCACGTGGCAGTAGACAGTAGTGGACAGGACTTTTTCTGCTCACGGAAGATTAAACACAAGCGCGCAGGTGCAGAAAGCGCTCATGGGGGTCTGAATTATCCGCGAGGAATGTTTGATTTGTGGAAATGTCTTATTTCTGCGTGGAGTTTTGACTAATAAATAATGCAGTAATTTGGACACAGCGCCACTCGTCCTTATCAAATTAGCCACCACCTAATTTAAAATAAACCACTAACCAGATTCTCTATGTAGGAAAAGCCATGGGTTATTGCTTGTATTTCTATCACATCTAAGTCACACCTGAGTACAGGTGGCACCCCCAGCATAATGGCAAAACTGGGATTTCTGGTCCATGTTTCGGTGGTGCGGGTTCTGGTCCTTGCTCTCGAGAACTGGGCCTCTCCAAAAATTCCATCAGTGGGTGAGCCTGGTCGGGCCTTGTTTACAACACCCTTTTGGGGCCCCCGGCTTCTCTTGGGTGTGCCTCTCCTGGGCGAGGGTGGGCGGCCCCTGCCTCGCTCCCCACTGGACCTCCTTCGGTAGGGGCAGGCGGTTGTAGAGTGTGGGGGTGGGTCTCCCTTGGGGGGTCTAGCTCGTACCTGGGGTACCTGCTCCTCTGGCTGGGCTGGGCCTGCACTCTCTCTCTGCACTCTGCTCCTGTGCCTTCCTGCTTACTTTTGTTGTTGTTTTGGTGCAGTGTAGAGCTGCTCAAAGAGGCGCAGTGTGCTGCCAACCAGTGGTCGGGGGTTTAGTGGAAGTAAAAAGTAAGACACTGAACTGCGTTTGCTCGTAAATAATTAATTAAATATGATCTTTTCTGCATTTTAGATCGATACAAGTATCGCCAAATGAAACATCACAAAATATCGCTACATCGATTTTCCCCTACTTGTAAGTAACACGTACAAAAAAAGCACAGGCCAGCACCGCTACACTTCAGCATATTCACAATTAGGGCTGGGTATCAGATATAATTTCGATTCAATTCCAATTTTTTTTCAATTTCTTCAATTCAATTTTGAGTTTACACATTTATGCATATTTGTATAGAAATACATGAATAATACTATATGCTTTGAATATATTTATATTCATCTAAAACAGTTCACATACTGTAAAATGTATTAGTGAAATAATGAGATTGTGAATTCCATCCAGTGTTACGTGGATTCTCTAAAGGAGAAGTTCTAACAAAAATGTTCACATCATTAACATTGTAAACATTGTTCTGCTTCTTCTGGAGGACGTTTCAGTTTCCCCAAGTGGAAATCGCGCTCTAGCATTACATCTTTTTCCAGAAGAAGAAAGTATGAGGAAAAAAAACAATGTTTTAGACCACAAATGTTTACTTTAAAAAATACATTTTTAAAAGATTTTTTTAAGTTCATACCTGTGAGTATATAAAGTATATAAAGTAGTATATAAAGATTTTCATTTGATCAGTTTAGGTCGACCGAGCGTTAGCATTAGCCGTCCTATGGGAAATTCCATTAAATGTTAGCATCAAGCTAGCAGCCTTTAGCTTTATGGGCTAGATCAATTTATATTTTTATGAATCAATCATTGTTTAGCTTAAATCGATTAAAATCTCTTAATCAATGTTATCAACCCAGCAATATTCACATTAATATCCAACCTTGTTTGCCACTAATAATAACCTCACAAATATTCTTGAGACCAGTAACCACAACCAGAAGTAATCCATAGACGCTCTGGGTTATAAATCGAACTGTTGTTGTTTTGAAGAAATTAAAGCTTTTAAGTGTGCCTCATATTGTGGAGAATACGGTAATTTCTCAAATGTGTGTTTACACTCTAAAATAGGATTTGTGGAGACCACAAATCATGGCCCCGACAGAAGAAATAACATCCAGACTAATAACCTCTTTCAGCTCATTCAATAGTTCCCATACAATGTTGCCTAATCATTCACAAGTACATTCATGTTTTATCCAAATAGCAGAAATGTAAACCTTTAAATTGTCTATTTGTTTACCCTTTTTCTTGCCAATAGGTACATGTTTGCGTGATTTAGTGGTAATTCTAATAACAAGCTCCAATGATCCCAAACCGAGTGAGCGGAAAATGAATTAAAATCTCTTATCAGGTCAACGTGCATTCTCAAAACCTCATGTTTGCATGATCTATCAAGATTACCAAACGTTGTTAGTACTGCACGGTTTTGCCCTGATGCATGTGGGAGAACAGGGCGAGGAGAGAATGGGGGGTTGCAGAGCATGTCGAGGAATTCTGCGTATAGAAGGCATATGATTTATATTTGTTTAAGTGCTGAATGGGGACTGCATTCTGAGTGTGTCAGCCTGGTCTGTGTAATCCATCCATGTGAATGGGAGCTGTTGCAGTAATTTAGATTAGTTTGTGTCTCCTGATAATGACACATAATTAGACTGTAGGTCAGTCGGTCAGACTCCCAATCTTTCTCCCGCTCTCTTTTTTTTCTCTCACACATATGCACCCACGTGCGTGTGCACGCACAATCACACACAAACTGTTTCCCGTGTGTGCTCTCCTCTGTGATCTCAACTATTTCTCTTATGTATAAATAAACTTGACAGAGTGGCAGGGCCATGCGTGTGTGTGTGTGCGTGGGTGCGTGTTATGCACGTTTTGCGTCCCTGTGGGTCAGGCCTTGTGATGACGTGCAGGTACATTCCAGAGCTGTGGAAGTTTCCTTGGAGCGGGAAGTGCTGTTGTTGGCTGTGATCAAGAGGCTTGTCGGGCTGCAAGCAGAGTTCTGTTTACAAGTTCCGTTACCAGTGAGGGGAAATCAAGGAATTTTGCCCCATTTAGCCCCTTGACGCTCATTGATGCAAATATACATCAAACTACTTCAGCTCCAAAATTACCTTAATTTAACATCGACTTGAAAGCAAACATGTTTGGGGTTTTTTCAGAGCTTGAAAGACATTCTGGGGTCATTACAAGTCAAGCTGACAAAATATGCAAAAGAAAAAGCGACAAACACTTTTTTTATATCTTATAGTAACAATGTATCCTTGAGCTGTGATAGACCCATGAATGAGCATTTGAGAAGAAAAAGTAAAAAGCAAATCTAGTAACAAAATGATTTTCTGCATCCAAAATATGGAATGAGGCAGTGATCAAATGGTACAGGCCACTGTTGTTAGCAGTAAATATCAGCTGAGTATTAGCTGTATGTAAAAGTAAAACATGTGTAGACCAATTATCAGCCAAACGTTGATTTGTTCTTCTACAAAGTTGCTTTTATTAAGAATTACAACATCACAAAAAATGTCCTTCACTGAGAGAGTAATGAGAACAAAAACTTTCAGAGGAGAAAATACTGCATAAACATAAAAGTGTTACGCAGGAGGAACTTGAACAAATTCAATGTTAAAACGATTTGGTGAAAAGCAATAAAATAATTGCTTTTCTATAGCATGACAATTAATATTGGTTTCTGCAATACAATGTACTGTAACTTTTGGGGACAATCAATAGGCATTCCATTTTTTTTATGCGCAAAAATGAAATTTTACAAATTTTGCAATAGTGGTTTTTATGATAACCAATAATGAATACTTTTAAATAGATGTGAAGAACAGGATTATTGCACCTATATAAAATATAAGGTTTAGTATATCACAAACTATATTTGACAATCATTATATTTAATCAAATGTGATATCTGAGTGTACTGTTTGTATTAAGGTAAATATAAAACACTGATGCAGGTTACAAAGTTTTATTGTGTTGTAAACAAAATGTTATAAGCTGTTTCTCTGTCATGTATAACATTATTCTGATCTCCTATAGCGATCAAAATTCAGAGCTGCACAACCACTGAGATGTCTGGCAAACTCACTGTAGGTCGGATGTGGACCAAACACGGGATACAACCTTTGGGAATGTAAACTGACAAACGAAATAGAAGAGTTCTCAGACCTGATTAATCAATTGCCTCACGTGGAATGGAGAGCCAAAAAACAAAGCAATAGAGTTAATAGGCAGGTCATGATAAATTAAAGTTCCAACATTTAATGAGAAAACATAATATTTCTACTAACAGATTTCTTTTAAAAAGAAATACTTTGTACATTGCAAAACCTCATGTCTAGTCCATAAACTCTGGTCAAACAGGATCTGGATCACCAACATGGACACAGCATTGGAATGTCATACCTGGAAGAAAACCACTAACTTATGGTGCAACAAACACCAACAAATCTTGTTTCCGAAGTCCTTGTTGCATTTTCCATTTTGTTGTGCTGTCCGAATCTACAATTCCAAAATCAAGTCCCCTAGAGATTTCCTAGAAGTCTCTGTTAAAAAGCTAATGTGGATCAATGCTCACTAAATTAGGGAATAAAGACCATAAAGCTCTTACAATGTGTGTATCCATTATTTATTCACTCCTCATTCAAAACAATAGCTATTGATGTAACCACAGCAGACTGACAGAGGTGTGGGCGGCACTGTGCATCACCGAGACATTCATTCACGCACTGGAGGCAGGGAGGGTTAAGTGTCTTGCCCAAGGACACATCAGCAGTTGGCTGGGGGTAGCGAGGTTCAAACAGGCTTTCATTCACTGGCTGACATACTCAACCATCAGAGCCAATGCCACCCGCTTTGCAAATACTAGTTACTGTACATGTATTTTTGTACTATTTCAATTGAAATTGTATTGCAGATACAAAAAGTGTCAGCAATGTAAATATAAATAAATAAAAAAACAACTAAGAAAAAGGTAGTTAAGGTGTGGATACAGAAATCTATTAACTTCTAAACTCTTCAGGGTTTCTTCTGTGTGTCTTTCTCTACCTGTCTCTCACCACAGTCTGTCTGTTTACATTAGCTTCAAATTGCAGGAAACCATTTTTAAAGCTGTGTCACAGACAGAGGAGGGTGCGTGTGTGTTTAAGTGTGAGTGACAGAAATACTGGTAGATGACCTTCTTCTCATAAACATTTTTAAAGTATGGAAATAACACCTCTCTTTTCTAGCAGATTGTGAAGGGAAAACCATCAATTAATGTTTTTAATGAAGGAAATGGAAAAAATCTGCTGTACATCACCGGGGCTAAAGCACTCATGACATCTGTGACGTTAAACTTGTAATATTACAAAACATTAGTGACGATCATACAGGTACAAATAGCAGCAGGTTTGGGACTTGAAATGTTTAATGGCAGTTAGTTTAAGAGCCGGTCTACCATCTACGGAAGACTTTTTCATTAGAAGGAATCTTCAATGGGGCGGTCACCTCATGAGGATGTGAGCAGACAGGCTTGCAAAGCAGGTCCTCTTTTCACAACTGCCTACTGGTGATGGTAAGAGAGGTAGACCTCGCCCACGGTTTAAAGACAGCATCACGAGAAACCTGAAATTGAGAAACCTAAAGTTGGATTCCTGGACACAACAGCGCAGTGTATGGAGAATGGCAACAAGGTAGATACAGGAAAGAAGGCATTGTTGCTCGCGACCGTCAACAAAAATAAAAAAGCCTTTTCATTAAATGAACCTGATTTTTGATCACGTTGTTTATGCATCTTCATAATCAGTTTTTCCAACACATTTTCATTCCCAAGTTGTCACACGTTGACGTTTGGTTAAGTCCCCTTCTGCATCAATCTGGGATGTTTTGGGAGTTCCAATTTGTCGTTTTTTTACATGCTGGGTGTTATTGAAATGAAATCAAGGGTCCACAACTCTCGAGACGTGTTATCGGATGCAGTACCGTACCGGATGCCCACTGGTACAGTGAGAAGGCCTTAGTTCAACTCCCAAAGGGACTTTTACGTGTGGGGTTTGCGTGTTCTACTTATGCACACATGCTCAGGATGTACTCCACCTTTTCCCAACAGAAGTTTGGTTGACTCCAGCAGCCCCTTGACCCTGAAACTGACTCAGCAGGTTCTTAATACAGATGGATGTTCTTCACAAAAAAGCATCTCAGCAATCACAGTTTTTATCAGCTCAGATGCTAATTTCTATTTTGCTTGTAGTTCAATTGAAAAAAACCATCATTCTATAAACCTTAAATTCCAACTCCAACTATATTTTTTCAATTGCAAAATTGTTCCCAGTGGTCTTATAATTATAATTATGCAGTATTTAGCCCCCCCCCAAAAAACCCTTTGTTGTTTTTTAAGACATATTTTTTGCAGCGCAGTATTTCATCAGAAATTTGCCTCGTGGCTGTTGGTGCGGAAGTAACCCTTCTTTGATATCCCATTATCCCTTTGTTTACACTCTTCCCCCCAGCTTACTGCCCCAACCTCAAGATAAGCAATATCGGAGCTATGCAGCAGTACAGTTTTAAGCCAGATACCAGCTCTGACTATGACACTTTAGACGATAATGGATCTATTTGCCTGCAAGTGGATGCATCAGAATTAGAGCAGAGAAGGGTGATTGTGGCTCGGCCATTCCAGTTGCTGCGTCACTAACCTGAGCTTTTTCCACAAACCTGGGTTTTCATCTGCCCCTGATCCGTCCTGATTTGAATAAAGAAATACTCAGGAATGCAGATTTAATCAGAAAATGGCTACAAGGACATGTTAAAAGCACAAAAAACAAAACAGGGGTGTCCAAATCCGGGAATCAAGGGTTAGGATCTAACGTGGTTTCCAACTAACCTGCTATTGAAGCCCTCATTGGCTTAACATACCTGATTCAGGTAATCAACAGCAGAAAATGCAGGATTTCTGGAAAACCATCAGGTGACTGTCCCTTAAGGGCTGGTGCTTGACACCTCTGCTCTAGTCAGTTCTTCATTGATGGGAAAAGGGTGTGTTATAGTGGGATTAAACATTGAAATAACGTAGCTGTCACACATGTCTGTCAATTCTGTTCTGCCATGACTGTGGCAGAGCAGATATTAAATTGACCCAATTTAAGGCCCTGTACCACTGGCTTACATGGTCATATCATGGCTGGAGCACAGAGAAAATTTCATCCCTGGGGTACAGACGCTGTTAGCAGCGGACTGGTAGTACAACGGGCAATATACGGCCGCGGAACTGACACGCATACATGCGGTACAACATTTGGTCGCCATGACACGCAGAAATAATTTTCGAACTGCACAAAAATTGAGACTGTGGATGACTGCGTGTGGTACTAGCAGTACTGCCGTGCAATGGCTGTGAAATGGCGGCAACAACAGTTTCAGTGCGAGATTGGGCCGTGGAGCGAACGCCAGAACACATGTTTGATGCCGAAATTTCGTGCTCGCGCAAGGCTGCAGCATGACCATTTCCCTGACCAGTCAGCGTTTGGATCGCTGCTTATAGCGTCTGTTTAGTGGCTGATCCAGGGATCAGGAGTGGCAGTGGAACGGACTCCGGTGTCTGAATCACTCCGATTCCGCGTGCATGTATATAGTTAAGGAACGTGTGGCATATTTTCCAACTTTTTTACCCATGATATGGCCTCAAATCCTGTGGTACCGGGCCTTTGGTAACTCCAATCAGCGGTGGCATGCCTATATCTCCTACCTGAGTCTCCTACTGTCACAGGCTTAACCTCCAACATGGTCTCTGTTGGAGCCGTATGCTCCTGGGGATGACACTTTATTCATTTATTGCTCTAAAAACCTTGTACATACTGTCTTGTTTTTTTGGGCTTTCACCTGTTTTTTTATGTTTTTTCCTATTTTCCAAGATTAGTCATGTGACTGTACAATAAAAGACTCTGTGAATTCAAATTCTGTCTTTGATGTCAGGCTTTCCTCTTTGGTGGTCCTAATTTTCAAAAGATGTTTCACGTTTGATGTCGTGCTATTAGCACAATCAAATGATCCATTCTATCTTGCTGTATAGGCCTACTGTATGAGCTCTCTGGCTCTGTGTGCTGTATTGTCTCATCTTAGGGCCAATATAATTAGCAGCCTGACCTTCTGCCTCTGGACTTCAGTGGCTCTTCAATGACTCTTGCTGGTCTTCTAGCTTCATGTTAGTGTGTCTTTTCTCATCAGGAAACTCTTCAGTTTGAAACAGATCTACGTTGTCAGAATTGAAGATGGACATCCTTACATCCAGTTGACGGTGTACTATCTATCTATCTATCTATCTATCTATCTATCTATCTATCTATCTATCTATCTATCTATCTATCTATCTATCTATCTATCTATCTATCTATCTATCTATCTACGACATTTTCTCACTTAGGAGCCACATTTTAGGTTTAATAAAATCAGAATGAGAAAAACTAGATTACATATGAGTCAAAATGTAACTATGTTTATTTTTGGTGAAATCAGACTATAATATAGTAGCAATTGAAACGTGCTCCCTTGTGCAACATGCCTCCAGTGGCCTCTAATGGAACTGCAACATTTTGTGATTTTTCTTTTTCTTCTTTTTCTCATTTGGGTCAAATTTGGGAATGGATAGTATGACCTTGGTAAAGTATAATAGTTTAAAAAAAGTAAGTTATAATTATAGTTATTATGATGGTATAATATTTAAAGTATAAAATAACTATTTCCTTTTTTTTCTCGACTGTTTTGATTCTGCAGCGGTTGTCACTGCAATATAAGATTATCAGAAATTTAGTCTTCATAGTGCAAAAGCAAAATAGACACTATAGATGTTTAAAACTGTCTCCCTGGACTATTGTAGTATACTCATAGCCACTAACACACTCAAATAAACTCTGCATTTAGAGGGAAGCACATGTCTCTTAATGCAGTCAGATCTTTTTCACAGCTGAACTTTAGTCAAATCTCCATTTATCTGGTAGAGAAATGTTCACAGAGAATAGCAGAAAATATGGAAGCTCATTATAGTACATGCAGTTATTTGTCATTTTTAAATCAGGATAAGTAAACAATGCAGCAATCTGGAAGGTTAAGTCTGTTTTTTTGTCAGAGTAAACGTGAGTGGTAAATGGCAATGCAAGTTCCTCAAACAGGATCAGCTTGCAACTCCTGGAAATCCAAAGAGGTCCCAATTTAAGTGGAACACAGTTCCTGGGGGTTCTCCAACTAGACTGGGATGTCCCATGAAAACTATCAATATAATGACATAAAAATAATTATTTTATTTGAAGTTTTGTGTAATTGCTGCTGACAGAAGTTCTCACATGAAAAACTAACCTTGAATCGTACCAATTAACACACCTGAGTGTTAAATCTTTTTCTACACTGATAACAATAAATACAAACAATTAAAAATAATATATTTCAATCAAAGCATTGCCACTGTGAGCCATGAGTCATTGAGATGTGCATGGTTTGACTATACTTCACAACATTTGATAAGTCAAATTGCACTATCTATAGCCCACCATCGTCAGTGGCTCTGTGTGTGTGTACATTTGTGGGTTTGTGTGTGTCCTGTCTCCAGCATGACCCCAGGCATGTTGTTGCTTACCTCGTTAGGCCATAAAAGACTCACCAGACCACCATCACACAGGCACACATAACAGCCTATTGTGCCTCATTGCAGCATTACTGCAATGATTAGTGTCCAAGACTCCCATGCCGTTGACAAAGAAAGACCTAAAATGTCAGTGAGAAACCATTCATATTGACAAGCTACATGTCAAATGTGTATGCCTTTGTGCGGCTCATACAGAGTTCTTGAAGCTGAGAGGATCATTTCTCTTCATTAGTGTTCGGTTTTAGCATGTAGCCTGCAGACACGAGGGAGCATACAAGTGCCTGCTGTTTAAAACATTCTGTCTGAGAGATTATAAGTCCATCATAGTTTATCCTAGCAGTCTTGTAGACCAACAGAGAGACAATCATCCTAGATAATGGTATAAAAGCTTTCTGAAAAAATATGTAGATTTTATCTGACATATATATTCTCACAGAAATGTTACAAACAAGAACAAACACGGAAACTCATTCAGTTTTTATAGTAAGATCTACTTCAGCTTTAGGCCTTTACTTGTCTTTGTCATTAAAGCTAATTTCTACATTAGGGGTGTAATAATTAATTGATTTGTTGATTTCTATTCCTGAGGAAAAGTCTTTGGCATTAGCTCTACCTGATGCCAGAATAGCAGGCAAAATATGCAATGATTAGGAAACAAGAGTTCTTCCTCTACCAAAAGAGTACATGAGAAGGGTCTCCTTTGGTTGTCTCAAGATCCATAAATGGAGCCACTTCATCCTCAGGCTGTATAGTTTAACCACTTGAATAATCTACTGTTTCATAACACAGCCTCCTTTCGGGATGTAGACATGTTTCAATTTCTGTACTGCAGCAGCATTGTTCCACTGTCTATCACCTATCAGCCAATTCGTGACCTGAAAACAACCAAACAACAATCTTACTTACCGTATTTGCCACATTACAGAGTGCACTGGATTATAAGGCACACTGTCAATGAATAGTGTACTTTTTAACTTGTCATATATAAGTTAGCGCATTAAGCAAGACAAAAAAGTCAGAGATAAGTCCGTCAATCAGTCAGATTGCATTGATTACGTTGACATTAGTTCTAGAACTTGTGATACACTACATATTAGCAGCGTTAGTGTATTCACAAATATAACTCCCAAACTTGTTTACAACACAGAAAAACAGACTGATACAGCTAAAATAAATGTTACTGTGACCATGCTAACTGATAAAGTAAAAGTTACTGTGGCTACGTTACCAACGTTTTAGGTAACACATACGAAAACAATATCTGACACCACTTCACGTTTGCCATCTTAGACATGTTAGCATATTCACATTTGTAACTCTCAACCTTGTTTACAACAAGTAAAAAAAAAAAAACAGACTGATACAGTTAAAACAAACTTTACTGGGAGTATGCTAACTCCTAAGCTTGTTAGTAACGTAAAAAACACAGTTTGAAACTCATACACATTAGTCACATAAGCATATTTACAATACACAACTCTCAACTTGTTTGCAACACGAAAAAACAGACTAATCCAGCTAAAGTAAAAGTTACTGTGACTATGGTATTTACCAACGTTGTTAGCAACGCACAGAAAAAACCAAGTCCTACATTGCACTTGTTCGCCACTTTAGACATGTAAGCATATTCACAGCATTTGTAACTCCCTAACCTTGTTTACAATATGTAAAAAAAAACTGACTCATACAGCTAAAATAAACATTACTTTGACTACACTAACTCCTAACTTGGTAAATAACACACACACACACACAAAAACAATCCAGCACCGCTACATATTAGCTGCCTCAGTGCATCTACAATAACAGCTAACCTTGTTTGTAACACGTAAAAAACAGTTTGACAAAACACAGGGTGCTTCTTAAAATTGCTTTCACATCAGTAAACACAATCAAAGTGAATCCATATATAAGTCTCTCCAGATTATACAAAGCACTGTCACTTTTTTTTTTTTTAATTAAGGCTTTTAAGTGCATCTTACAGTGAGGACAAAATAGCGCAAAAAAACTTCGACACCCACAAATCTTGACAGTGCACGACACACTCATAACACAAAACAATATAAAGCATTTAAGCACACATTGCCCCCTGCTTACCTTTTTTACACTATTAAAAATAATTACAATTAGAAAAAAAATAATTATAATAGTGATAATATCTATCACACAGATACATCTTGCATTTGTGTCAGTGTTGTTCCTGTGCAGTCCACTCATTTTCTCTTCACAGTGCTTCATGTTTTTGCTAAGAAAACTTCAGGGCTGCTGTCCACGTGTGAAAGCCTCCCTAGTTATCCTGGGAGTAGCTACTAAACTTGCTTTTATGAGAATCAGATGACCAAGGCCTCTGATCCTGAGAGGAGGAGACAGAAGGCCAATAGAAGGCCACTCTGCTTTTATGTCCCGTCTGGATAATAAACCAACACACACATACGTTCATGAAAACACACAATAAAAAAACACACATACATAGCGATATTAAAGTATTAAAGGAGCAGATCATGTTCCTTTCTGGTGATGTGAAGCATTTTATTCCACATACAACAAACAGCTACTTCCCCCTTTACCCACACAGATATTTCTGAAATTTATTGAAAAGTGTGTAGTTTCTGGACTTAAATACTTCTTTTACTATGGCACATTAGGTTGTAATCACAGTAAAATGCAGGAAATTGCTGTTTTTTTGAAGTTCTGTAAAATACCTTGATACCATGTGAGTGTTGGATTTTTTTCAACTGTATAGTGTTTCAGTCTTTGTATAAAGTTCAGCAAAGCCTACATATCGCCAATTACTGCAGGAAAGTTGTATCTTATCAAAGGGAATAACATTAAATAAAACCCTGGGGTCACAATGAATACCTTTGAATTCATCCAAACTAATATTTGTTTAAAAATCTACTTTAAACTATGTTTTGTTAAATCTGTATGCCTTGCAGTAAAATTTCCAATTAAAAAAAAAAAAACAGTCATTGTTTTCTTATGGTCATAACTTTCTGTTAACTTCAAAATTTTGAAGGATGTTCTCTAAACTGAACAAAACTATATAAATAACAATGACCAGATCTATTTGTCTATCTAAAAACAACTGCAGTTGATTCCATAATAACAAGGTACAGTGGTAAATAATGCTGACGGTGTTAGAAAAAAATCATGGCACAGCAGTTGTGTTGCAGAAAAAGAAAATATGATGGCAGGAAGAGAGGAAGCGAAGCAACTTGATGACCTACAAGACAAAAGATAGAAATAAGTGAAACTAATTCAGAAGAACTAATCCTGATGAAACCCATGCTGTAACGATTCCCATTGAAACGCTGATAATGTACATTGATATTACCTGTTGAAAACATCTGTGACGACTGTTTGGTACAGTAAGAACATGTTTGAAAAAAATCGTGTCAGAGGGTTTTGTTTATTTGTGTCAAAATATGCTTTTTTAGTGTATAAATGTCTCAATGAATTACAATGAAAATTTGGAAAATAATTTATTGATTCTCATAGAAATTATACTAGCAGTAACTATTTTTAAATTGCATTCCAGCCATCTTTTGATTTATTGTATAAGTGTTCCCAGTGCTCTTTTAGTTATGATTTTGGAGTTTTTAGCTCAAATCAAAAACGTTAGTTGTTTTCTAAGACATAGTTTCAGCAGAGTGGCAGGAGTTCATTTAAAAATTTGCCTGAGTTGTAAGTAGCAATCAACAGGCCCTCACAACCCCAACCTAACATTTTTGATGCAACAAAAATGGCGAGCAATTTTGGAGCTATCCACCCAGATACCAGAAAATGTAGGTGTATGGATCTGTGTTCTGGTAAATGGTGCATACTTGTGTTGCGTTTTTCTACTTTCCTTGAAGGCCCAAGGTGCTTTACAGTCACTGACCCATTCGCACACACTGATGGTGGCTCTGCTGCCAAACTCTGGAGCCAATCTTCCATCAGGGGCAATGTGGGGTTCAGTGTCTTGCCCAAGGACACTTTCTATACGTGGGCGGGAAAGGCAGGAATCGAACCCACAATCTTCTCATCAAGAGTCGATTGACTAGTGACATAGAGCATTGCGTCGGTGGGACTGGGGCAATATTAAGAATTTTAAGAATCATCAAATTTCCTTTGCTGTGGACCTCGCCATGAAGCCCATCTGCAACACTAACCAAGCATGTATTGTAGAGTCAGATAGGCTAACTCGTTTTTAGCAGTCCTGGTACATCGCCTGCCCATTCTGGGAGAGGATCCCT
Source organism: Oryzias javanicus (assembly GCA_003999625.1). Taxonomy (NCBI): domain Eukaryota; kingdom Metazoa; phylum Chordata; class Actinopteri; order Beloniformes; family Adrianichthyidae; genus Oryzias; species Oryzias javanicus. Next base: position 9,288,523 of record CM012437.1, read on the forward strand.
CCTTCATGTGAAAACCTCTGAGGTTTCTTCTTTTTTTCTGTTTTTTAGGAGTTTTTTCTTAGAGAGGAGGAGGATGTAAGGGCAGAGAGGCCCAATTTATATTAGACTATTGAGTTTAGATTAGCAACCAGCTGTTGTTTATGTTTTATGACTAATTTTATGTTTTTGTACAATATACATATATATGTACCAAAAATATATATATTTATGTATATACATACCCACACATTTAGTCAGCAATTTCAGAGCTAACGTGTGCAAGTGAACATATACAGTAAATGATGGGTGAGTTTATGCTGGGGGTGAAGAGCATACCATGATAGGCATTAAGGTACACGTGTGTGCGGAAAAAGCACTTTAGTAGTAAGAAGTCTGACTGTGAGGAGGGAGTCTGACATGTCTGCTTACTGAATAAAGTTGTGATTTATACACACTCAAAGTGAGGGCCGTACTTTTGTTGAGAGGGAAGCCGTTTTATCTGTTGCTGAAACATCAGAAAGCCAGACTTCCAAGACCCTACAAGAGGAATTCAGACAATCAAGTTCCTCCTTAGTTTACTCTCTTTGGGGGTTTTTAGTTTAACTAAACATTTAACTGTTGTAGAGTCAAACATTGTTTATATACCTTTAATCTGTGTAGTCAGTAACAGTTTCTTGAAGGATAAAATGAAAGAATAAAATAATTGAACTACATTAGAGCTCTTTGAATAGGGAGACATCAAATGCAAAAGAGTTTACACTGACAAATACAATGCTGTCTGGATATGAGGTTGTTGATCACCCTTAAGTCAGAGGGGTTATACTTTGATGCTTGGCTTTCTTTGTCCTAAGACATACACATTTAGTAAGCCTTCCCCCATGAACAACAGAAGCTGTTCAAATCAGATAGTTTGATTGATTTCATTGGGGTTAATGCTAAGTTAATGGTATATATATAGCTATTCTCTCACTAAACAAACAAATCAAAATATAAAACTATCCATCCATCTTCTTCTCCTCATCCGGGTCACGGGGCAGCTGTCTAAGCAAAGATGCCTACACTTGTATCTCCCCAGCCACTTCCTCCATCTCCTCTGGGGGGACCCCCAGCCGAGAGGCGTAGTCTCTCCAGCGTGTCCTGGGTCTTCCCCGGGGCCTCTGCCCTGTGGGACATGGCCAAAACTTCTCCCCAAGAAGGCATCCAGGGGACATCTGGACCAGATACCCGAGCCACCTCAACTGGTTCCTCTTGATGTGGAGTAGAAGCAGCTCTACTCCAAGCTCTCTCCCAGCCACCCTCTGGAGGAAACTCATTGTATTCGGGACCTCATTCTTTTGGTCATGACCCAAATGCAAAATAAAAATGTTTTTTTCTTAATAGTGCTTCACAGTCACTGAAATTTGTTTTGCCTTCTTTGCCAGCCTTCTCCGTGTCCTTTCAGCAACATTGTTACTAAGGCCTTAGTCCCATGCACCTGTGCGAGGGGGGTTGATCAATACAAGTGCTGTGGGTTTTTGGGTTGTCTGAGCCCATAGAGAGTTGTTAAGTATTTGTGAGAAAAATGTAAGTTACAGGCAGTTATGACTTATGGGTTATGGTGTTGTATAGTGCCATAAAATCTCACTTTAGTAATTAGTAAGGTGTGTATACTGGTTCCTTCCTGACCAGGTGCAAACCCGGCATACACAAGATGTGCACATGATGCACAAGTGCCTGTAGGATTCCCGCAGAAATTATCCTCTGATTGTGTATTTTTTTTTATTTCCAGCAGTCTCGCTGCATGCAAGAAGTTCACACTTATCACTTGAACATCCATATATTGTAATAATAATAATATGTAATATTAAAGTTGATAACATTTTCTTATCAACTTTTTTCAGCAACTAGATAGCAGATTTTTGCTGAATGAATACAACCTGTTTTTGCTTTTCCAGACCTGTTTGTTACAGAAAAATGTAATATATTTGAACGGATTTGTAAGGAATAAAACAAAACAAACAAACAAAAAACAACCAGAGAGCAAGCGAAGTGAAAGTGCTGCAGCCTGAAGCTACGACAGATGATTGTCAGTGAGTGTTCGATGAATGCGTGTAATGGCTTTGGCGTGTTGTGTGTATGAGCCTCAGGCTGCTGCAGGTGATGTCTGCGCTGACGAGTCTGCAGCTGATGTAATCTCAGCTCCATCTGTCAGGAGGCAGACGGCTCCCTCTTGTCTGATCTTCATCTGCTCCTTTACTGGTCATCCCCATCATCATCATCTTCTTCTCACTTTCCTGACTCTGTTTTTTAATAGTCTCTGTGAATGAAGCATTTTTCCTTGTCATCTGGAAACTTCCTGTTCCTTAAAAAAGTCAAGCTGCACTCTTCCGTCACTCCTTAGTTTTTGTAAATCAAAACTAAATATTTTCACCACATAGATGGATGCAATTTGTTAGTTGCAGAAGACTTACATAACCTTGACCGGTGGGCATTTTATGGTTCAATTCATTTGACAGAGTTATATGGCCTACAGCCTTGCTAAGGATTGGGAGGGTAAAGTTGAGGAACCACTTCCTCTTCAGCTGAACCAGTTTTTACAACTGGGGCAGTTTATAGAAATCATAGCAAACTACAGAACTTTGTCAGTCATTGTTTCATCCAATTTGCTCTCCAACCCCCTCATCTATACAAAAAAATTCCACGTGACCTTTGTAATTTCACTGCTTTCAGGTCAGGTACACTTATGGGGCACGGCCGAGTGGAAGAGAAGATCACCCTGCTGTTTATCTTTTGAGAGATTTTATCACGCCTAGAGGAGGATTTTCAATTCCATTAAGCCATAAAGGGAGTCCTTAGGTCTGTTATCAACACTGAAACAGATCAACACTAACACATCAGTGGATGAATTTCTAGAGTTCCATACCCTGATATTTAACTCCAAATGGAACGAGCCAGCTCTAAAAGACCCGCTTCATTTGACTCTTTCTAAGAGGATTGGGGACGAGTTTGCTCTCCAAGAGATCAGCTGCTCTAATTGCCCTTGCTGTCCGTACTGATAGACGTTTTTGAGAGCATCATTTGGAGAGCGGTTCAAGATCTCATGACTCAATTGACATGCTTATTCTTTTACCAGACTCCAGGCCTCGAGGGCCAGTATCCTCCTGGTTTTTAAGACATCCTACTGCTGATTACCTGAATCGGGAGTGTTTAGCCAATGAGAAGCTTCAAAGGCAGGACAGTTGGAAAACATGTTGGACACCGGCCCTCGTGGACTGGAGTTTGATACCTGGGACTTAGTTGTGGAGGAGACACAAGAGAGTGACGAATCCATGAAGCTGGGTAGAACTCAGTTATCAGTGGTGTTTCTCGGTGTGATGTGATTGTTCTGATCCAATTCTGCCAGCACAGACTCTTCCTGAAAGGGAGCGTTCTCACTTCATGATATCAGCTTGTGAGAATCCGCTCATTTTTCTGGGTTGAGGGGCTGGTGCTCAGAGCACAGGTTTTAAGGATTACTCAGAAATACGTGAACGGATCAAAATGTACTGCTTTAGGGTTGTTTATTATGAGGAATGAACAGCAAAATTCGCTTAAAAGCTCAATAAGTTGATTTTGAATGGTATAGAGGCCCTTAAAGGCCCAACCCCATTCACTCATGCACACACATTCTCATATAAATCATCAATAAACCACTGAATGTATGTTTGTGTCTCCTAATTGTTTCATTTAAGCAATTCACTTTTCAATGTAAGAGCTAATAACCTGATATTAGTAGCTGAGTTGGTTCCAGCTGCCCTTTGACCCTGAAAAGAATTCAGGGGGATGGATGGAGGGATGGATGGATGACATTAAATTTAAAAGGATTAACCAAAACATTTTTTTCGTATTTAGCAAAACTTTACATTGGTCTCTGACTGTCCATCTGTTACCCATGCTTTAAAAAATGACAGATTTATCATCTGAAACAATGAAATGAGCAATTAAGAAATCATAACTTAATTATCATGGAAGTAAATGATTGAGCTCAAAAACTGGGTGGCATTCAGGAGCACAAATATATCTATTGAAAAGGCTGGTAAGTCATCAGGCTAGAGGGCCGGTACTGTGAATAGTTCCTTTGATTTTCCACATCATGGGTCAAATGTGAATCTATTTATACCACAGACATTATCCAGAAATAGACCACACAACACAACCCCTGGAAGGTGTGTGTGTGTGTTTGTGTGGGGGTGTTGGACAGGAAGGACCACTTTTTGACCTAGGCACAAGCCAGGGTCAAAGGTCCCAAACTCTCTGTCTGCCTTTCTTAATAGTCTGACCTCAAATGACCTAAGTGGCCCTCTAAACACACACTCACATGTGTAAACACAAACCTCCACTACTTGGGGTCCTCACAGTCCACTTCTTGTTTCTATTTCATAGGTAGATTATGTCTTGTGAAATAACAGCTTTGGATGTTTTCTGATGTCTCTTTATCATTCTTTGCTGCTGTGGCTGAGACCAAAGCCAAAGTTTCACAGGCAATAACCAAACTTTTTCAGTGTAAACAGTATAAATGCATTTCTATGGTATAATGGTGCACAAAAATGTAAAACTATGTTTCTTTATATGTGAGGCAACAAAGGCTTAGACTTTCTGCTGGCTCATAGACGGTAAATGGCGTAAACTTGTATACTTAAGTGAAACTAAGTGAAACTGTACGCTTTTCACCTTCCTTCGAAGGCCCAAAGCGCTTCACAGTCACAGACCCATTCACACACATTCACACACTGGTGGTGGTGGTAGATGTCAGGCTGTTTGAGACCTGTAAGAATAAAGGCTGCCCTCTGCTGCTCTGTGTAACTGAGTGGCTACTCCTCTTTGGTGGCTTAATTCCTGCGTTAACAATACTACTTTACTCATCCTGTATTCTGTCCTATCAACATTGACATTTAAGTACAAGGCTCTGAAAAGGACTAGCTCTGATCTAGGGAAATTAGATCTACCAGCAGGGCATTTGTGGACCAGGGGTAAAAAAAAAAAAGAGTCACTGAATCATTTTATTTGGAATTCATATTGACTATTTGACTGCCGCAATAAAACCCGACAACACATTCTCATCCCCAAGTCGTCACATACTGACGTTTGGTTAAGCACCCCTCCGCGTCACTTTTTTGCGTTTTGGGTTTCCCCAACTTGTTGTTTTTTTACATCAGGCTGTTCCCAATAAATAATGGGTTCCCAACCTCTGGTCCAAAAACCTGAACCGGTCCAATACCATCACGCCTTGCGTACTGGTACCCTAAACCGACACCGGCCCAGATGCGGTACCGGACCCAAACTGGTACCAGGATATGGTTAGGCTACCGGTACTGGAAGTATTCAGAAGACCAAAGCACATCTGGTACTGCATCCAGTACTGCATCTAGTACTGCATCATGAGGGTTGCGGACCCTTGATTTTAAAAAAAGCCAGTAAGTCCAAAAACATATTATTTGGGGACACCCAAAAAGTGATGCGGACGGGCCCGTACCATATGTCATAATGTGACGACTTTGGGATGAGAATGTGATCTTTTGATAATGTGGCTAATTAGCTGCAGCTTCCAGTACTCACCTATGCTCATGAGTTCTGGATCATGACTGAAAGAATATCCATCCATCCATCCATCCATCTTCTTCCGCTCATCCAGACTGGGTCGCGGAGCAGCAATCTAAGCAAAGATGCCCAGACTTCCCTCTCCCCGGCCCCTTCCTCCAGCTCCTCTGGGGGGACCCCGAGGCTTTCCCAGGCCAGCCGAGAGGCATAGTCTCTTCAGCGTGTCCTGGGTCTTCCTCGGGGCCTCCGCCAAGTTGGAACACACCCTCTGGTCCCCTTTCTTGAAAAGGGGAACCACCACCCTAGTCTGCCAGTCCAGTGGTACAGTTCCCGTCTCCCACGCAATGTTGCAGAGACGTGTCAGCCGAGGCGATCCTGAAAGAATAAAGACTCAAATACAAGTGGACGAAATGAGATTCATCTGTAGGGAGGCTGGGTGTTCCCTAAGAAATGAGGGGAGTTTGGTCTCTTGGAGAGAATTCAGAGTAGAGCTGCTGCTCCTCTACATTTAGAGGAGCCAGTTGAGATGGGTCGGCCATCTGACCCGAATGCCTCCTGGAGGCCTCTCTGTGGAGGTGTTCCAGGCATGGGAGACCCTTGACATGCTAGAGAGACTGTGTCCCTTTGCCTGGCCTGGCAACATCTGGGACCCTCCAGAGGAGCTAGAGGAAGTGATCGGGGAAAGGGAAGTCTGGATATCTTTTCTCGGACGGCAAATTTTCTTTGTGATTTTGGGCTACATAAATAAAATTGAATAAATGTCATTAATGAAAAGAACAGAAAAAAAATTATGAAATTTACATATACACTAATATTCATATAACAATCAACGCGGTTTATCAATTTTTTCATATTTATCAATTATATTACCTTTGATGATTATTTTTAATTTATGTAAGGTTTGACAATTTTTATATCTTCCTTACAGTTATTCCATAACTGCACCCCCCTTGTGGAGATGAAGTGGAGTTTAATGTTTATTTTTAGCAGTGGTTAATGTAAATGTTTGTACTTGTATTTATTTTCTCTCAACTGGAAGAGCTTTTAGATACTTTCTGGGAATTGTTTATTTTTTACTTTGAACATGAATTATTCCTAATTTACTTTTCTGATGAATGGTCAAAATGTACACAATGCAAAAATAAAGAGTGACTATAGTGGAACTTTCAAAGAATATAGATTCAGGGTGCCAGAAGCATCAAAACCATGCTTGTCTGGCCTGTCAACTGCACCGGACCTAAACCCCAATGAAAGTTTATGGTTTGTTATTAAGAGGAGAATGAAGCGCACAAGACCACAAAACAAAGAAGAGCAGACAAGGACCAAGAGCTTCCATAATATGCCAGAAGTTGAGTGCATCAATGCCGTGGTGCATTAAGGCAGTTCTGTTTGCAAAAACTGAGAAGTAAGTGGCAATTTCTCCAGTATTCACATTTTCTTGGGTTTTATAAGCGGGAAACCCAATTTATAATTAAAAAAAAAATCAACTGAGTTACTCGAAATCAATTAAACAGTGGTCCCTGCAATTATATTCTGTGAAAGTTCATTTTTTTAACGGAATAATGGAAATTAATACACTTTGTCATTATATTTACATTATATTTACTAAGTTTTTTGAAAAGAGTCTGTAGATAAACTTCTCCCATCTACCAATATGTTTTACTAAATGTTATGAGTTAAATTGATGGGCTGTTTCCTAATCCCATTCCAGGATGTCCTGATACTAGATTTGTACTTTTACAACAACAGTCTATAATATTTCTAGGGTTTTTTCTCATAAAAGATTTGTCTGCCTATTTTTATATTGTTTGTTTTTTGTATGTTCAGTTTATAGAAGAATTTTTCTATCTGCAGGCTTTTTCCAGCCTCTTGGCCATCCATGCTCTCTGTTCGTGTTTCTTATTGGGTTATTCCCTTCACTGGATTTTGATAATCACGGAAGAACAGAAATGCTTAAAAAATAATAAGGTAAGAATGTTTCATGTCTTCAACATGAGCTTTTTCAAGTCCTGATTAATAAGTTGAACTCTAAAAGCCAGAATTGTTTCTGGTTTTCCTCCTCTTACTGTGTAATGGGCTCTTATTTTATCTGAATGTAATCTGGGCAAATGTAATATGACAAAGACAGGAAAATGATCACTTATGTCTGTCAGTCCTAAACCACACTTCATTTTTTTACAATTGAATTAACAAAAAAGTCATTTATCAAGTTTTCTGACTTGCTATTCTACAGGGTTTAGTTATAACAAAGAAATCAAACTCAAATTGAACATGTTTTCTACAAACCACATGGAAACTGTGTGACTACATGACCTCAAACCCGTGTTCAAGTCACCACAAACCGACACATTCTTACAATTTTGCTTTGCATATAAGTCTGATTGTTTCCTGTTAGATTAGTTGATATAAGGTTCAGTAAAGTCAGCCTGTCTGGTTGTTTTTGATTCTTCCTTTCCTATTTGTGTGAATGCTGTGTCAGCATTCACACTATTTTGATCCTGTTTCTCTTAATTATTCTTTATATCTTTTTGTAAGTTTTTTTACACATAAAAACTCAATCACACTTTCAGCAATTTCTCCAATATTGGTATCAAAACATTCTGCACATCAAGACATTAATAATTGTACTTTTGTTATTTGTACCTTGAACACATTTTTAAATTTTGGGCATTTTTAAAATTTTTTTCTTTTCAAGAAATTCTTTGAATTCTTAGTGCACTTTGAAAATGTGTGCAATATTGGTATCAAACGTATTCAAGACATTCATTCTTGAGTTTTTGGCTTTCATAGCTTTTATTACATTTCATTTCATTCCACTTTTGTGGTATCAAATCATTCAGCACGTTGAGGAAGTTTATGCTTATACTTTTGGTATTCGTACCGTTGGCACATTTTAACATTTTTTGAGATTTTTTTACAGAAATTCTTTCAATTCTTTGTGCACTTTCAGCAAATTTTGCAAGTTTGTATCGAAACGTTCGGCACATTCAGGACATTTTTTAGCAATTAAAGCTTCTTCTGCATCTTCAGCGACCACGTTCAGAAAAAAACATTCACACGAGCATTATCGCAGGATAAACTTTTCTAGTTTTAACAGTTCATCAGTTCCTTAATGACCTTAGTCATATAGTGTCATTATCTACGTTACATTGTGTCCCCCTTTGACACAAATGCCAGCTCGGATGACGAAAACAAAGACATACATGGATCTAGTCGTCTATAAGTGAATGCATCTGAATGAAGTGGAGCAGGAAGCTTGTGGCCAGTCGACTGAAACACATACGTCACTGCTACAAGCTTTTTCCAACTCAATTTTTATTCATCCACTCCTGATTTGCAACAATTTGAATAAAGAAATACACAGAAATGCAATTTTAATCCTAATTTACTTTATGTTCTCAATCATCAGAAGAATGACACAAGAACATGTCAAAAATAAAATTTTAATAGGAGACTACTGCAGTTCCTGAAGAAGTTCATATGTCTAATATTTTTTTAAAATATGTTTTAAATATTTTTTTATGGTTTAATTATAATAAATAGTATTTCTTTCCCATTCCATCTTAAATATTTGTTCTAACCAAAATCTACAAAAAATATTTTATTTTTAAATAAAGAAGTTCAGAGAAGGTTGCATTTTGTTTTTCACTAAATCACGTAATTAATTTAGCCTTTTTGATTTATTGAACAATTTAAGACGTTTGTGTGGTTTCTATGTTTAAAGTTTAATCACAGTTTTATTTGTCTTGAAATAAAAGAAAGCAGAGAAATGTGTGATTACTGTTTGACTCAGGGCGCTGGGTTTTGATGTGAAGAGGATTTAGCCACAGACAGATTACTGCCGAGAGGCCACATGCGAAACACGACTGTGTGTGTGTGCGTGTGTGTGTGTGTGCCACATATGGTTTCTCATGACAACCATTTAAAGGTGTCAGACTGGAGCCACAGCAAATTATCAAAGGCACTCAAGCACAGCGAGCGACTCACACAGCCCCCGTCTTTCTTTGACTCCGTCTCTGTAGTCTAAACAATTATCTTATCTGGACAATTATTAGATAATGGATGACAATGGGTCACACGCTCCGTCCTAATAAGGTATTTGACAAAACTTCGGAGAAATTAACACAGCAGACTGATATAGTATTTTGTAAATGAATTCTCGTAAATATTCAAATTCTAATAAATACATTTTTTTTTTGAAAAACACAATAATTATTTTTGCTTTTCTACAAATGTTTTAGCTTCAGTCAACTGAAGGCCATATAAAGAGCTCTGCTCTGATGCCTTAGCTCGACTTTGCTAACTGCAGGTTGTGTGCACGTACACACACATGCACACACACACACTCAGACACATGCCCTCAGTGCCACGTCTGGCGCCACTGATTACGCTGTTAAGCCAAATCAGTTTCCTGTGTTTGGCTTGATGGATGCCATCATCTTCATTGATCTAACTAGAAACCCAACAGGAACCCAAGCACACTCCTAAAATAGCTGAATATATACGCGCTTTGACAACTTTCAATCCATTGTGAGGCTTTTTGGTGGAAACTTTTATTCTGAGGATTGCAGTAAAGACATTTTATATGAGGTTTGATGAAAGACTGTCTGCAAGTTTTTATGTTTGTGGAGTTTGTCGTGTCACTGAGATCAAAATAACTGCAGACGTGCTGGAGGAAGTACACCAAGCATCACCACGAGGCACACTATAAACAATTAAAATGTCTTCACATCAACGCAAGGCAAAAAGTAATGAATTAGCTTTAATTTGAAAAGATTTGGCTCTTTTCCACCTGAAGGACTACCTTACCGTGGTCCATTACTTCTGCTCCATTTGTTGCTAATTTTCCGGACCCATCTGTCAGTCAAAACCTTGAATAACCAGACCAGGATAGAAAATGGATCAACTTATCAGGATGGTATCCTGCTAAGTCTAGAACAGCAGCGGTCTCCAACCTTTTTTTAGGGAACGAACAAGTTTAATGTCAGACAATATTTTCACAGATGGCCTGTGTTTGTTCTTTTTTGTTCAGCTTCAAGTTTCCCTTAACTTTTAGGGTAAAGATTTTCTTCTGTAGAATATCTATAGCTACTTTAAACTTTATTTGTGCACTAGATTTGGTTTAGGAACCATTAACATGCAATATAGATTTTCCCTCAACCCATGACAGTCAAAGTGAAAGCTAAAAAATAGATTTGAACAGATAAATAAAAACTGTCACCATAACTGTTGTTTCATAAATATAATAATATAAATAAATCCAATGTTTGACCATCTTTAGAAGCAGCATCCTTATAACATTAGCACAGCCAGTCGCTGAATATTATAGATCAAATATTATGGTCTCTGGGTATAATTGTTTCAATAAAGTAGAGACTCCTGATTTTTGTCTGTTAAAGGCTATTTTTTTAAGTCAATGACTCTTTTATGCTAAAAAAAACTTTGCAAATACATTTGTTTTTGTCAAACTTTGCTAGTTTGAAGGTTTCCATTTATCAAAGTTAGCTAAAAACAATTTTATATTTGCTAACTTCCCTAGTTTGGAGGTTTCCATTTAGCCAAGTTATCTAAAAGCAAATTAATTTTTTACATTTGTGAAAGTTAACATGTTAACACATGTGATAAATCAAAAAGAATTAACGTGTAAATATTTAATAACGCTCTCAGGCGTCCTGCCGTGCAGCTGTGAGATCAGTGTAATAAAACTGTCTAAAAATGAACTTTTTTATATTCTGTGATTGAGATTTTATTAAATTAAAGAGATAATATGGCATTTATTTGTACTTCTTGGACAAAAGCGATCTTTTATTTTTATAAATAAGGTAAACGAGTGTCAATCTGACGGCTGTAACGCAGCAGCAGACCTGCTATGGTGGACGGAGCGAAACGGAGCTGTCTGCAATCAGAAATCCAACAACAAGGAAACCAATCATCATTTTATTTAGGATGGGGACCGACAGGACTTTTCTGCAACGACCAGCACCGGCGTTGCTAAAAAAACTGCTTTTCGCGGAGAAAGTCCCGCCCGCCAACGTTTATGAAAGGCGAGCGCTTCAGTGTGGAAAGACACGCCCCCACCTGAAAGCAGACTCCAGCAGAGCTGAAATCCAGCTGGATCAAACTTCTCCCAAAAAAGACTTTTTCATTATTTTTCACAAACACAATAAGGAAAACTTACGAGAGAAAGAAAAGCTGCATAGAAAAAAATCTCTTGGGAGAGAAATTCTTATTTTTTTGGGCTGGCTGATAGCTGAAACTACACGGGAAGATTGGTGCAGAGCCACATTGAGCTGTGAGGTCTGCAATGCTCTTCTATCAACACAAATATATGTGTCCCAATCGAGAGGATGGGATGATTACAATGATACAAAATAAGCAAGCAGGTAGTCTTTCAAATTGAAAATACAGAGGTTAATTTAAAAGCAGATAAAAACAGAGTTTTAGGCCCTTAAAGGGTCAAAAATAAAATACGTTCCTAATTTCATTTTGGGATTCTTTGCAGATAATAAGTGGAAAATGTGGTAACTAAAGGAAAAAAATTCATTGCAAATATTTTTTTTCAGGTTTGCGATTAATTTGTTAATTTTTTTAATGGATTCCCGCCTCTGGTATTTTTGCTAACTTAGCTTGCTTGGAAGTTTCTGTTCAGCAACATTAGTAAAAAAAATAAATATATATATATTTTGTTAATGTTGCTAGCTTGGAGGTTTCAACTCAGTGGTTGTTACAGCTGCCTTAAGAAAGTAGAGACACAGAGTGACTTAAAAAGTGTCAAGAATGAATCGGATGTGGTGGAGAGAATCCAGTAGATTTTCAAAATAAAAGTTCCTTCACAATTAGATTATAAATAAAACTGAAAAAAATGTAGCTTTTGTTTATTTGTGTTTGTCTCTGTGGACCAGTACCAACTGTCAAGGCAAGGCAAGGCAAGGCAAGGCAAGGCAAGTTTATTTGTATAGCACATTTCATGTACAGAGACAATTCAAAGTGCTTTACATAAAACATTAAAAGAAACAATCAAAAGAAATAGTAAAAATGTCATTCATTATTCAAATCATTAAAATTAAATTAAAAGAAAGTAAAAAGATTTTAATTTAAAACAAGCATAGATAAAAAGTGCGGACGTAAACTTTTGAATACATATTAATCAAATGCAACTGAGAACAGGTGAGTCTTTAACCTGGATTTAAATACACTGAGTGTGTCAGCAGATCTAAGGTTTTCTGGAAGTCTGTTCCAGATCTGTGGTGCATAGAAGCTGAATGCAGCTTCTCCATGTTTAGTTCTGACTCTAGGAACTGATAAGAGACCGGATCCTGATGATCGGAGAGGTCTGGCTGGTACATACTGGGTCAGGAGGTCAGTCATGTATTTTGGTGCTAAACCATTCAAAGCTTTATAAACCAGTAACAGAACTTTAAAGTCTATCCTCTGAGAGACAGGTAACCAGTGTAAAGACCTCAGAACTGGACTGATATGGTCTACTTTCTTGGTCCTTGTGAGAACCCGAGCAGCAGAGTTCTGAATAAGCTGCAGTTTCCTGATGGATTTTTTTGGTAGTCCTGTAAAAACACTGTTACAGTAATCAAGTCGACTAAAGATGAAAGCATGCACTAGTTTCTCCAGGTCCTGCTTAGACATCAAATCTTTAATCCTTGAGATATTTTTGAGATGATAATAGGCTGATTTAGTGACTGCCTTAATGTGTTTATCAAAATTTAAGTCTGAGTCCATCACTACACCCAAGTTTCTGGCCTGGTTGGTAGTTTTTAGTTGAATAGATTTAAGCTCTGTAGAGACATCTAACCTTTTTTCTTTAGCCCCAAAGACAATGTCCCTTGGACTTTGGGTTTGGGACCACTGGTGTACATCATGAAACCTAAAGCATTGTAGAGAATGTAAGTTTTTAAGATTTGCAAAAGCGTGATATCTTTTTATTTAATTTATTTATAGATGCATTTCTTGTACCTTCTTCGATGTCTTCTTTTCCCGTGTTACATTTCATCAGACGTGTCTCGTGGCAGACTGTGTCGATGTGCTCTGAGAGGCAGAGTGGGAAAAAGAAGCAGCTGGACTTTGTCAGCTCTGATGAGAGACATTCCTGTTAGTGTAGAATAACCTTCCAACTCTCTCCTGATAACACCGGCACCTCTCTCCGTCTTTCACACACATGCACGCGCACCCGCGCACACATGCACACGCATGAAGCCGAAGCAGCTTTTCATAGAAAAGTCTATATTTAGGACACCCTGTCCAAAACTTTCACCTCAATCTAACAACTATAAAGAGTTGAACTCACTCAGACGGTATGATATCTTTAACCAAACCAACCTGATTCCTCCACGGTTGGCTACAGTACCAGAGAGGAAACAAAGACACACAAACACTCATATCACTTCTCCAACCATGAGAACCAGACTCCTAATGCATGTTCATGCGAGCACACACAAACGTACCAATCCCGTGTGTTCCTGTGACCTCACTGTGGAAAGAGTTCGCCCTGATAACGACTCTTATCCCTTGTGCGAACACACAAACACGCTTGTACATTTACACAAACATTCAGACATACATGGCACAGATAGAAGGTTTACATAGGCAGGAGAGTTAAAGGTTAAAAGGAAAATCTTCCTCTAAAGGACGCTGGAACACAGCCAGAGAACTCCTGATAGACGGCACTTTTTAAAGAAGCCAAAATAATGTGAGAAAGTTTGAACTCAGACTTTGTGGAAACATCTCAAAACTGCAAAGCAGTGAATTTACTGATTTCACTGAAAAGATTCCTGTGCTGATTTATTTTTTGTTTTCTTTAATCATGTGCTAGGACCCTCAAAATTGACAAATGGCAAATTATTTTATAATATAACATTTTCAGATTAAATGCAAATATTTTTTGTCCAAGCAAACAAAAAAAGACACATAATTGATGTTTTTGCTACTTTGAACCTGTAACCAGTGTTGGGTGTATAATAGAGTTATAAATTGATGTAATGTAATTACTTTTGTGAGTACTGGAGAAACATTACAAATTGCAATTCAAATTTCTGTAATTCGATTACTATTTCTAGACTACAGAAACTCTCATTACTTCATTACTCGTATTTTGGTGCAGTGAAAGCATAGGTGAATGATAAAACACATGAATTAGTGTACACAGTCTGACATTTTCTCTTGGTTAATTGAAACAAAACGAATACTAATCAGAAAAAAACATGGTCACTGATGCATGTGCACACACATGCACAGTACTGCAGAGTTGGAGATTGGTCAAAGTAAGATGAAGAAAGTGTAATATGGATGTGGATGAATTTGTAGAGGCATTCAGCAACTGGAGATATTCAAACATAGTGGCTGTACAGTCAAAAATATTTAAGTTTAGAGCAAGTTTTGTCCTGGAGATGAACTTTCCACTCCCCTAAGCAACCTGTTTAAACGCTATGCACTGCATAATGTTCATTCTCTCATGTTTGTGTGGTGAAATAAATGAGGTGGTGCTAAAATAAAACTTGATTGACTTTGTACAGCCACTATGTTTTTATTTTATAGATTTCACAAGAGTCTCTTGTTTGTTCTAGCTTTATTCTTTTGAGAATTTTGTATTGAGAATTTTGTTCCTTAACTACTAAACGTAAAGTAATCAATTACTTTTTTAAAGTATAATTTACCCGACAGTGCTTTTAACAGTATTTTTGATGTTTTTAACATGTTCTTGAGTATTATATCTAAAGAAAATCAAGCTTAAAATTGCATTTCTGAGTATTTCTTCATTAAGATTGTTGTGAATCAAGAGTAGAAGAAAAAATGCTTTTTGAAAAAAGCTTGTAGTTTTTACATAGAAAAAACATTCTGATGCGTCCACTCACGGACAAATAGATCCATGTACACCTTCGTTTTCCTCGTCTGACCTGGTTTCTCATTCAAAACTTTATAGCTGGATAGTCCAGATATTGCTTACCATGTTGATTACACTGCTAATGTTAGGTTTGGGGTGTGAGAGGCTGTAAGCCAGTGGGAGAGCACTTCAACAAATGGCTTTCAGCATCTGGGAAGAGAAAGGGGGTCGGGGTTGCTCTCAGTAGTGAATTTCTAATGAACTACTGCCGCTCTGCTGAAACTATGTCCAAGAAAATAATAGATATTTTTTGAAAAATTGGCTTAAAACTGCATAATTATGAATTAAAGACCACTGGGAATGCATTTAAAATAGATTAAAAAAAGATGATCAGAGTGGGACTTCAATGATTACAATGACCTTTTTTTTTTAATGAATCTGGTATTAAATTACCAGGATTTTTTGGAAAATATTTTTCCATACCAATTGTTAGAATGCGTTGTAGCAGGCGAACAGACATACCCTTAGAACTGTTGTTTTTGTCATTGTGATTTTATTATCATTTCTAATGGTTCATTTTAGCTGCTAATTAAATCAAATTTTAATTGAAGAATTTTCGATTTATATTATAACATATTCTTAACCTTAAAACTTTGATGAGTCAAAATAAAAAATATAGAATAATTTCTTTAAGCTTTGTTTAATAAAACTCATAACAGTATTTGTAAATAACGTTCACTCCGCAGGTTGCGGCACAATAGTTTATCATAATTATTTGGTCTTCATTAAATCACTTGTAATTTTCTTTTCATAAGATAACACATAAATAATTTCAAGGCATGAGAGCATTTCATGAGCCTAAACTTGTCAATGCCTTCAGTTTTCTGGTTGCTTTAAGTGAGTTTAGCATAAAGCCGTTATCTTGACAATGAAGTTCTAAATAAACAATGGACAAACGGAAGATGTAGAAAGACATGAGCAGAGAGAAGCCGTGCTGACCAGATGCTGCAGTGACAATGTCCAGACTGGGCTCTGGACCCTGCTTAATTCATTTACCGTGCACCACCGTCCTTTGTGAGTGTAGATTTTTTTCATGATGTGTGTGCGTGTTTGTTGTGTCATGGTTAGCCCGTGGCACTGTGGCTGCATCTCTGGCCCGAGAGACAAAAGGTTAACTGAATTTGGTTAGGATGTAATTGATGCATCCTCTCTTTTTATGTGTTTATGTACAAGTGTCTGTGTGGAGGCTCATAATATCAGGCTGCACAGATGTTCAGGGTAAAGCAGAGGCTGCAGGGAAAAGGGAAACTGAAGGACTGCTACCTTAGATAAACAGCTCTTTTTCTCTAGACAATAAGTACAGAATTCAAGTAACTTGTGAGTGTTTACCGATATTAAACTTTCATATGTACTAATATTGTTAGGGCTATAAAAACTATCTATAAAGGGATCAAAATTCACCTTAAATACATTTCAAGACAAAGTTAATCTAAATTTAAGCCAAAACTATAGACAGGAAATGCTCAAACAATCTCTTTTCAGTGTATCTGTCTAGGGTTTGCTACACCAAGTCAGCTTTCACTGATGATTCGCCAGCCTGACAGTATTTGATCTGACCAGTGTTTGCTGCCCAGACTGCTGACCCCTTGACAGTGATGCTGGCCCAATGGCAGCTTGCTGCCTGGCAGACGGAGAGCCGCCGAGGGTGCTGTCAAAGTGGGCGTGAGCACTCCAGCTCCATGGGTTTATTGTGTTTTTCTTAAGACATTAAGACATTGATAAAAAGATCCTCCAGTTTTATTTTCATTGGCCTCAGAGAGACAGAAGTAATATTTGCAGACTCTGAATGATCTGATGAACCCAGACACGGCAATGTGCCTGCTGGTGCCTCTGCGGAGCTCTCCAAAATATAAACCTTTGCTACTCGCTTAACATCATCCGTGTTTTTCATGATGTGGAAACAAATAAAGTCCAGAACAACTGTGGCGGTTGCGTCACGTCCGGGGGATCATGGTGTCAACATGCGTTAAAAAAGAGTCAGCAGACAGGGATTTGACACACGAATGGCGTCTGGTGTGAAAGCAGCATAACCTTTGACATCAGAGATCTCTCCAGTGTTAGAGTACTCACACACTCTTTGAAATACTATTCGACTCTTTACATGATCAACATGAATTCTGACACGGAGAAAAATAGATTTCATATCAACTTTGCACTAATATGAACTGATATATGAATGAATAAATGAATGAATGAATGAATGAATGAATGAATGAATGAATGAATGAATGAATGAATGAATGAATGAATGAATTAATGAATTAATGAATGAAATGGTTTATTTCAATCAAAAATACATAAAATAGACACATATTACATAATCAATCACTGAAAGAGAGTGGGAGGAAGTTTTTTCATTCATTTTCCATGCCGCTTTATCCCTTTCGGGGTCGCGGGGATGCCGGAGCCTATCCCGGCGGCTGATGGGCGAAGGCAGGGTTTACCCTGGACAGTTCGCCAGTCTGTCGGAGGGCCACATTCGCGCACACAGTCACTCACACATTCATACCTAGGGGCAATTTAGAGTAACCAATCAACCTATGAAGCATGTTTTTGGATGGTGGGAGGAAGCCGGAGTACCCGGTGAGAACCCACGCATGCACGGGGAGGAAGTGAACTTATATATTCCTACCCCAGCTCGACCATTCTATTTTCATCTACATGAATTATCAATATCCGATTCAGGACTTACTATCAAAAATGTATACCCAATAATCATATATATATATATATATATATATATATATATATATATATATTTTTTTTTTATATATATATATATTTTTTCCCGCTTTAGAATCCACTGGAATTTTGTTAATCGCTGTAACGGTTAAAAAGATTTTGGGTAGTTGAAAGAATGTCAACACAAGAGCTGAAGTTCAACTGTATAATGGATAAATAAGAGATATCAGAATTAAGACAAAGCAAAAGTAGTGCTAGCATATGCAATATTGTAGGCTAAAAATGTCTGACTTTCACAGAATAGTTAAGTATTTCATTAGAATGGAAAGCCTAAGATAAACCAGAAGAAGCTTGTAAATAAATGTGGCAGATGGAGTAGCACTTAGTAAATTGGTGCTGGTGCACACAGGTGGAACCAGGACTTTTAAAGGTGGCTTCCCTCTGGCTGTGTGAGAATCTGCATCAATCTGCTGCTTCTGGGTTGGACCTGCTGAGCGCTGCCTCAGGCTGCTCAGTGCTCTGATTTCAGCCTCAGAATCTGCATCAATCAGCTCGGTGTCCTAATATGAGCTGGACTGTTTTGTTAATGTTGCTTGAGGGACTCTCTTTGTTGTCCTTAAGCTGCGTGTCCAGGTGTGCAGGTGTGGCTGTTTTGTTTTTGGTGCCGCTGTTCACACCACTGCTTGGGCATCGCTGATTACTAGCGTTATTTTGAGTGGTTCAGCTGGTCTGCCCTGGTACTCAGCTGACTGGACTTCGGAGCCACCCAGTTGTGCCTCTTGTCTTGTCCCATCGACTCACCAGAAGCCACCGTAGCCCAAAGTTTTCCCACACCAGATGACAGACGAGCATTGGCCACCGTGGACTTGTTGCACTGAGTCTGGGGAACGTGCACCAGAACCTTTTTACGTTTCTTGTACAATGCTATTGTTTTTGTTGATGTAAAAATTTACATTTTAAGAAGTGTAAGCTTGTTACCCTTTTATTGTTGTATGTTGTATGAAACAGGTTTGAAAGGTAAATTTAATGCTAAGGCTTGAATGAGATGCTGACTGTGTGTGTTATGTATGAAATACTGCTCTTATTGATGAGTTCAACTGATGAATTTTTATTCCTGTAGATTAGGGACTGCAGATGGAAACTAGCTATCTAGCTATAATCTGGTGCAGAACATCTCTGTTTGTTTAAACTTAATGAATCTGTACACTGTCCCTTTTAAATAAAGACTGCAATACAACTGTAAGAGGATTATGGGATCTAGCGTGACCCATCATTTTTGGGTGTCTGTGCTCTAAGAGTATTTCAGCATTTTAATCATTTTGTCTTAATAAAGACTGTTTTTTAAAATATCTGTCTCTGCCTGATATCTATATAGTGCACTTTATATTCTAGTGCTACCATCTCCAAAATCTTGTACACTAGAAATTTCCCAAAAGTCTTTGTGAAAAGCTAGTATGCATTGATGCTCACTAGATTAGCGAATATAGACCACAATACACATTCAAACAAATACATGTGTTTAATTGTATTTTTTTAATAAACCATCCACATTTTCACCATTAAAACACAATGGAGTCCTAAATAAACATCGTGAAATGTTTCTATTGATTCAATTTTGACTATGGGAAATTGGTGACGTCGTATCTGGCTTTTGGAAAAACGAAAGAAAAGTAATGAGCATCATGTCATAACTGCCATTAAAATCCAGAGCACTATATAGTACTGCACTATACAGTTTTGTAGTATCTAGGGGTTAGGGAGGGATTTCGGACACAACCGTGACATTAAAGGTATGTAGATAGCTATATTTTTTCTGTCTGCATGTGGGAGGGCTTAATTCAGGTGTTTGGGTATTTTTAGAAGTCCCATGTGCGCACACATTGGCAGAAAACTGTCAGTCAGCTTTTCAGTTTGAATGGCAGACTTGTTGAGTTTTGTTCCGTATCATTTGGTTTGTATTGGTCCATCACAAGTAACAGAAGAACATAGGCAGAGCACAGCGGGACAGCGAGGCAAATCCAGATGTTCAGAGATTTTGTGCCAAATTGCATGTAAAAACAAAAACAGAGGTAGACAATAGGAGGAGGGTCGTTTGAAAACCTATGGTCTTTGCAGGAGTTCAGAGGTCTGCAGCAGCCTCACTGTCCTGCATGGAAGGGTGCGAAGTCTCCCGCCCATGAGATGGTGAGTGGGGTGAGCTGTGTCGCCCTCGCCACACACTGTTGTTTTGCCAGGTCAAGGTTGGAGGTGTTACCCTTTTCATTTTTTTTTTTTGACAAACACATCCTCGTCACACTTTTTGTTTTGCAAAATAAAACTGCTAACTAACTTAGATGTAAAAGCTCAATAACACTGTAAAAAGTGAAACATTGGATCAGTTGACAAAAAATCTGTAATTTGTTACATTTAAAAATATTCTTTTTTATCAATATTTGAGTTGAGGAAACCATTATTTTAAGTTGATGAAAACAATTTTTTTTTCAATGTAACAAGTCACAGAATTCTTGGTAATTGACCAAATGTTTCACTTTTTACAGTGTATGATTATACAGTAAGGTTGAAGTCCTAGTAGTTCTTGTTCCACATTGTTCCACGTTTGTTCTCCACGTCTCCCTGATCTCCTGGAGGAGCAGGGAGCTGCAGAACATTTGGCGGTTCCAACCCTTTCTGGGTGTCAAGCAGGAGAACACCGGGTCCCGTTTTCAGACTCTTTGGTGCGACTGCAGACACTTTTCCACACGTAAAAAAACAAAACAGAAAAAAACCAGTTCCTTATGGTGATGGTACCTTAATGCCAATAAAAAAAAAATAAAACTACAATGAATTTGAAAAAATGTTTTAAATTAAAATCAATTAAATAAAATGAAACATTACTGATTGACATTGACTTTTAACTTAAAAGCCACACTGGTTCAGTTGTAAATGTATTGTTTATTTTTTTCATTGGGGGTAAAATTGTTTTATCATAACACCAGTCATTATATTTCAGATCACAGCAGAATATCTTCTTTTCACCCACTTTTACAGTTTATGTTCAAGTTGCCCTGCGTTACCTCTGCGCTTCTCTTTCCAAACATACTTTCTGTGCACACACGGCTCGGCGTCTCTGATCACATGACTCATTTCTCCTCTAAAAAAATTGTCCTCAAAGCCATTTTTACAGTCAAAACAGCTTTAGACTCTGATCTGCTTCATATTAAACCTAGGAATGCTTTCTGGACCGTGTTAATAATAACAAACAGGATCACAGTCTCATTGCTTTTGGGCACTTTTATCTTATTTAACCTTTTATTTCCTTTTAATAATAAAAAGTAATGTATCACATTTCATGTTTATATTAAAATATTCACATTTTTTGTACAAAACAGTTATTAATGATTAGATCAAATTTAATTTTTTTTTATCAAATAATCAAAATTTTGATAAAATATTTAGTAGAGGGACATTTTATGTGCATTAACTTGTATGTGTCTTATCATCTTAAAGCATTAAACACAAAATCAATTGCATATCAAATTAAGTTATTAAGTCTAAAAAATATTCATTTTTTTCAGTAAATTTTCACAATTGTCTCCATTATGAACATTTACCAGCGTATATCAGAGGGTTTGAAACCACACAGAACTTTTTTATCACTCTATTGTGGCTCTTTGGCTTTGCAGAAGAGGTAAATGATTTAAATACATATTAGATTTTTAAAGTTATGTTATTTATGTTTAGATTTTTAAAATCTTATTAAAATAACTTTAGTTTTTGCACCATATTGCACTAAAATCACCAAATAAACTCAAACATGTCAGATAACTGAGCAAATACTCAATATAAAAAGGGGAAAAGACACATCAAAGTTATCACGATAGAAAATATCGTTTGACTTTCTGTTTATTTCAAGTTAATCTGCTGCAGAAGACGGATTTACTTACACACTGTAAAAAAATTAAACATTGAATCAATTAACAGAAACTTTGTAATTTGCTACATGAAAAAATATTACTTTTATAATTTTAATTTGATATAAATATAATTTTTATTAAATTAAAATTGAGTAAGTTGAGTAAACATGGAGTCAAATTTTAATTGGATGAAAACTAATGATGCTAAGTGTAACAAATCAAAACTTTTGTTATTTGATCCAATATTTCACTTTTAACAGGGTGTACATGTTGATTAAAGATAAGTTACATTTGTTAAACACAAAATAAAAAATATAACCCTAACGCAGTTCAATTATTATAAATATTTAAAAGGTTTTTAAAAAATTAACAGTTTAATTGACAAAAAAATTATAATTATAATGTATTTTACCAACATTAAAGTAAGTCTGAATTTTGACCAATATGAAATTTAATCAGATGGCTCCTTTAGTGTCAAGAGATTGCAAACCTCTGACATTTCTACGCATTAATTAACATATTTAATTGATAAGATTCACAAAAAAATATGATTACATTTTTAAAATGACAGAAAACAATAAAACTTTACTTCAACATGAAGTGATGAATGAACTGAAAATCTGGACTGAATGAATCTTTTTTGGCATTTTTCTTCTATTTTAATAATTCACATGATCTCATCACCTTGCACATATGAGCACTAAACAGTATTTCAGCTTCAGCGACCTTGTGAGAACAGGAGGCGGGTTAATAAGGCGGCGGCGCTGTTTGCCCCCTGCTGGTCAGAAGGAGAACTGCAGTTGGTCTTTGTTTTCATGTTTTAGAACCTTTTCATCTTCTGGGAATTCTTTTCGATCGAATAAAGTGATCGAAAAATTACGCCACTAAATTAAAAAATATCTTTCATATGGAGGTAAAAACACAAAGTATTTAGGATTTTCAGGAGACTTTTTTGCGTAAAATCTTCATTGGAGGAAATGTAGGAACTCCTATAAGGTTGAGGTCTTTGGTGTTCGTTTGTGCGCGTCCACACGCATCCATGCGCGCGATCAGGAATCCATTACTTAAGAGGAAGCTGTGTGCCTGCCTGTTTTCTGTCAGACTGCCTTACAACATTTCTCTCTCAAGGCCAGGAGGGGTTCCCTCAATGCGCGGCCACGGGAAACGCGGCGCACCGAACTCACATGACTTCATATTGTCCCATGCAGTCACAGCTGAACCAAATCTATATTAGAAATGCATCAGAATTATTCATTTTTTTATATAGAAAAACAAAGTGGAACCAAAAAATGAATTATGAGCGTAAGAAACTGATGCGTAAAACCAAACTGAGGATTTAACTAAATTTAATTTCCGCTTCGTGTGATCATTAGATTCTATTCTATTCTATTCTATTCTATTCTATTCTATTCTATTCTATTCTATTCTATTCTAAAGTGCGTTCAAAAAGCAGAAGTCTTGGAGTGACAGCGGTTGGTTTAATTTGCTTTACGCGTGTTTTTTTTACTGAAAGTTTAGTCTAGCTGCCATGGCTGGAGAAGCATAAACTATTTCTTTTCCTTTTCTTTTTCAAACATTTCCGAAAAAAACATCAAAAAAGTAAACATGCGCAAAATACATTAAAAACATAGCTATATTGTTGTTTTTACTGTCCAATATTTAAAAATGTGTTTTTTCCTCTTAAAGTGAGATTATCTATAATGAGCGGAGAGATTAAAACGAATTTATAATTTTTTTTCATTTATAAAAGTTTCTTAAAATCTAGTTTACTGTCAATGTGGTGCTACATTTTTATAACCAATAAAATCACAAAATCTTCAGAAATATTGATTTTGCGCAGCAGATAAATAGAGTTTTTATTGGCATTTAAGCTGTCAGAAAGAAAACGTAGACACTTTAAGTCATGAAGCAGAAATAGAGAAAAGAGGGGATTGAAGAGTTTAATCCATACCAAGAAAAACGTGAGTTCTGAACCCAAATAAGCTTTACTCTGAATATTAAAAGTGGGGAAGAAAAGTGGGAAAGAGATCATGCAATTTTCTGATTGTTTTTTATTAAGTTCTGCGTGTCTTGTTTACTCCAGGCTATAAGCTTTTGCTCCGCCGCGCACCCAAAGGTATAGTAGCTATATAGATTTGAGCTTTTTTCTTCCAAAGGCGCAGAGTAATCCCGCTGTTTCTGCGCATCTCTGAAGATGATCCTGTTGAGACGCAATAATGGTTTATTTTGCTGTTAAATCAAGGTTAGTACACATAAAAAAAACAAACCAAAAAGGTTCCAGTGTTTTCCAAATCTTGATCTTCAGCTGGATCTTTTCAGATGAAAAGCAGCAAATTTTCAGCAGGATACTTGAGTAAAATCCTGCATCTGTTTTAGAGAAATCCATTGGATCGTGGTACCTTCAGATTCTTGCTTCGACAAGAGAGCGCACCAGTCGTAGGGTCGCGCCAGGACCTGCAGTTTAGGAACAGAAATAACTGCTTTACGCATTTAAACTGGTTTGGGGACGCGCCACTGCCGCGTTCTGGAGCACCGGAGTGTTTGTGTGTGTTAGGTCAGGATTATGACGTGTTAAGAGTGCGGAGAAATTATTCATTTTCGCTAAAAGATGCATGTAAGTCTATTTCTTAGTTTGAAAATAAGAAATTTTAACCTTTGCTGACACATCAAAACGCACAAAAAATCATTAAGTTAAACTAAAAAAGTCATTTACAGCTGAAAATATTTCAATTTGAAGGAATGAAGAGTTCGTTCCTATAGGAAAAAAAAAACGACTCCAGTTACGCAAAGAATTAAAATTAAGATTTAATTTAAGTTTATAGTGTATTTTGATGTATTTTATTGTCTTAAAGATCTAGAAATGTCCTTTGATATCATTTGGAGTTTGCAGAATTGAAGTTGTCTCGGTCCGGACGTGATGGTTGATCCAAACGCAGCGCGCTCCGGTCAACAGCGCTGCTCCCTGCTTCTGTTTTTAATGTCAGAGTTCACACACGTAAAAACTAAATCACATGAATGAACCGTGTTGCTAATAAAACTACCCCCTTAAAAACCGAGATTCTTGGAGAAGTGATCCAAACTGCTGCGCAATGATCACTTTACGCACGCTTAAAAAAAACGCCTCATCAGACCAAAACGCCTCAACAAAGCAATTAATAAAATTCTACAGTGAAATTTCAAATTAAAATATGATGGGTTCACACAAAAATGTATATCAATGTTTTTATATAACGTGTTTATCAAGCTAAATTGTTTAGATGTATTTTTTGAGATATCACTTCCTGTTTTATTTTCTTTTTTTCTTGATCTTCTCACATCAATTCTCTATTTATAAATATACTCTTAAAATTTTGATTTTTTTGGGTGACATGTTAATCAACCTGAAAATGTTTCATAGTTGTAATTTGCATAATTCAACTATGCATAATTTAACTATTTCTTTAAAAAATTAAATGATGTGATCAGAAAATCTGAAGATCATTTTGTTGTTTGAAATCCACAAGTGACAGAGAGCTTATGTAACTGTGTTGATTTTCTCATAATGCTGTGATGATGTTAATAGAGCCTGTGATTAAAGTGGGTTAAGTGGTTGACCCTGTGTGTGAACACTCATCAGGAGAGGCTGATGGCTGCTCACATGATGAATAGCAGTCCAGAGCTGAGGCCTGATCCAAACGAAGGACCCCAAACACAGGCATGAAAGAAAGAGTGGCTCACATGTGCGCTGTTCCGCATGCGTGCACATCTCCACCAAGGAGGAAACTTACAATCCATGACAAATGAGCCGTGTTGATGCAGATTTTGTTTTATTCACCTACTTTTATTTTACACTGTTCCTTCTTTTGCGTTTGGAAAGGAGGTGGAAGCAGCTGCTGCTGAGAGTTTAGGTTCAGGTTTGAACAGTAAAGACCTGGTTGCTTATCAAAAAAAATCCTCTTTTTTTCTATTTTAAAAGTGTTCTCAGTGGTCTTTTAATTAAAATTATGTTGTTTTTCGTCATTATTTTTTTAAACTGTTATTTTAAGTTTCTGCAGAGCTGCAAAAGTTCCTCAAAAATGTGCCTTTGAGCAACCCCACCCCCCTTACCTGTCGCCCATAACTGAGTTCTCTGCTTACGCTCTCTCTAGCTAGCTTACAGCCCCTCACACCCCATCCTAATATAGAGCAGAAAAATTGCAATATTGGATCTATCCAGCTGTCTGATCCAGATTCCAGCTCAAATGAGGAAAACAAAGACGTTCATGGATCTATTTGTTTGCAAGTGGATGCATCAGAATGGAGCTGATCAGGTAGCTTCATATTTTCCACCTAAGAACTACAATATTTTTCAATCGGCACGCTTTTGCTTGCTACCGATTCACAACGATTTGAATAAAGAAATACTCAAAAAGGCAGTTTTAAGTTATTTTTTAATACAGTCGTCCTCCATCATCAGAAAATTGCCAGAAAAAACATGTTAAAAACACCCAAAAAAATGATTTTCATCACAGTGGGTCTTTAATATCTACCGTCAGGACCTGCAAAGCCTTCAGTGAAATTATCTGATAATAAGTATGTAAATCACAGAGAATTTTTCTTGTATACATGTACATTTTAAAAAAATATATTTTAGATCTTTCCAATTGGTCACTTTTATCACAGCCCTACATCTCGGCTACGTTTCTGTTTTTAACCAATCAGATTTTAGTCCTCATTTGTTGCTAGGTTTATGAAAGTCTGCCCTACGCTCACACAGTCAGTGCTTTCTCCCTCAATTCTGGTCTTTGCGGCGGCTTTCCATAAAAAAACACTACTGAATAAACCATAGATATATAATTAAACCCGTCAAAGCTGGCGCTACCAAAAGTTAACTTCTTCTGTTCTTCAGGCTGTAGGCAGTAGCTGAACTTGATTTTTGTTTGAATCACTTTTGTTTTGCAGTTAACAATAGAATTAGGATTGAGTGTGAGGGGCTGTAACAATAGAAGAAGCTGATTTAAATGCACATTTATCTTGTAAGCCATTCTAAAGATTGACTTATCTGGAAAAACTGGACACTGTCAAAAAAAAAGGCCAGAAGCTACCAAGTCCGTTTCAGCAGCCAAAAGGATTTGTTCGCCACTTTCTGATTGTTTAATTAAAGCGACGTGAGCCGCTTTTCTCCTTCAGAATCTCCTCTAGTGATTGTGTTAACAATTGAAAAGTTACTGTAAATCAAAGAACAAAAACACTAGAGCTCATTTCTTAAAGGGATAAAAACTCTTTTATTTATTTATTCTAAATGTTTGTATGAGTTCTTCACATGGCAGACACAGGTATTTTGTTCTGTTAACCAAAGATTTTTTTTTAATAAGAAGCAGTAAAGCCAGAGCAGGTCATCACAAGCAGCCACACACACAAATATGCACTACTGTTGACAAAGTGAAGTATTTTTCTCTGAACCCACTCATTTGACCATTTTGGACTGTGGGAGGATACATGCCCAGAAAAACCAAACACGTGAAGAAGTCACGTAAAGTTTTTTTTTTTTAAACACATTTTTAGAGGGACAATTTCCAAGCATTAATCCATATTGGCATTAAAATATGGCACTCTGTTGATGCAGTATCTGAAGTTAAAGTCCCACATGCTGCTACCACACATCTGAGTGTGGTAAATTAGAGTATTTTACTTATCCCCTCAGGGAGCAGAGAGCTGCAGTCACAGTCAGGAGCCATGTGGGAATTTAAACCCTCAATCCAACCTGTGATGCTGCTGAGCGTCAAGCAGGGAAGCAGTGACCAACTCCTCCTTACAGCATTTGGAATAAAAATGGAATTTAACCAAATTAATGAACAGTTGAAGCCCCGTTTATTGAAACTGAAAAAAATTGAAGCGTAAATGATTTTGATGAATAAATGAAGACAGACACATTTCTTAAGGTGATTATTTAACATACTATATGTGTTTTGTTTTGTAGCACTATTACAAAAACACACAAACATGTTCGGTTTAAGTTAAATATATTTATTTTTTTGTTTTATTTTTCTTTTGATGAGACAAATCGGCATCATCAAATTCAATGAAGAGACAAGGGTTGCACGATTTCCCAATAAGCAGGCAGTCTAATGGACAGTCAACGCAAGTTTTCGGATGGACACCATTGACAGTAAATGAGAACTGGACTGAGTACCTGCTGGTTCCAAGAAGCCAAAATCAAATAGACTTCTGTAGAGAAATAAACAGCTATTACTCAGTCATTGTATTTTCAGAATAAACATTCTTGCTCTGATACCTTTTTACTTTTTACACAATTAAAAAAAATGTTACTGCAGTGCAAATTATTCAAGTTATTATTCAAGTCCTGATTGTTGAAAATGGTTTCCATAGAAACGTGATAATGATACAACTACTGATTCAAGACAAAGAGACAACAAGAGATCAGACCTCCAAAGAGTATCCATAGTGCCGATGTGACCAAAGGCCAAAAAAAAATTCTATTCCAAAATTCTGTAAATGATCTCAACCAAAAATAGTCGAGTATTCCATCATAACTATGGATGAAGTACACTCACGTGCCACTGTTGTACACCATGCTAGTACTTTGTTGGACCTCTTTTCGTCTTCAAAACTGCCTTAATCCTTTGTCTCATAGATTCAACAAGATACTGGAAAGATTCCTCAGAGAGTTTGGTCCATATTGACATGATAGCATCATACAGTTGCTGCAGATTTGTCGGCATCAACAAGACACTTCCACCCACAGAACTGCCACTCACTGGATAATTTCTCTTTTTCTGACCATTCTCGGTAAATCCCAGAGATGGTTGTGGGTGAAAATCCCAGTAGTAGTTTCTGAAAGACTCAGACCAGCCTGTCTGGCACCAACAACCATCTCACGCTCAAAGTCCCTTCAGTCACCTTCCTTCCTCATTCTGATACTTCGTTTGAACTGCAGCAGATCTTCTTGACCATATAGGTCTAAATGTACTGAATTGCTCCCAACACATTTAGCATGTTTTATTAGTCCTTTTATTGAACAAAGTGGAACATTACAAACGTGGCTACCATTCTGCCATGATTCACAGTTTTTTTCATCTGTACAGGGCCTCCACATGATAAAACAGTGTTCCATCCGTCCGTCCGTCCGTCCGTCCGTCCATCCATCCATCCATCATCCATCCATCCATCCATCCATCCATCCATCCATCCATCCATCCATCTTCTTCCGGTCATCTGGGAGCGGGTTGTGGGGGCAGCAGTCAATGCAAAGATGCCCAACTTCCCTCTCCCCAGGAACTTCCTCCAGCTCCTCTGGGGAGACCCCGAAGTGTTTTGTCCAGGGTCTTCCCCGGGGGCCTCCACCTATGGGACATGCCCAGAACACTTCCTCGAGGAGGTATCCAGCAGAAATCTTGACCAAATACCTGAGCCACCTCAACACTCCTCTGGATGTGGAGGAGCAGAGGTTCTCTCCAGGTGATCAGGCTTATCACTCTATCTCTAAGGTAGAGCCCAGCCACCCTCCGGAGGAAGGTTATTTCTTCCACTTGTAGTCGGGATCTGGTTCTTTCGCTCATGACCTTACGTTAGTACTGGAACAAAGATCGACTGGTAAATTGAGAACTTTGCTTTCTGGCTCAGCTTTCTCTTCCCTACAACGGACCGATGCAGCGACCTCATAACTCGGAACGCCACTCCAATCTGCCTGTCAATCTCACACTCCAATCTTCCTTTGCTTGTGAACAAAACCCTATGATACTTAAACTCCTCCACCTGGGGCAGGAGCCCTCTACCCACTAAGAGAAAGCAAACTAACTTTCTTGGGTCAAAAACTGGAGAAAGGTATTTTTCCCGGCTGCTTCATACTCGGCCGCAAACCACTCCAATGCATGCTGAAGGTCTGACCTGCTTTAACGCATCCAACAGGACAACATCATCTGCAAAGAGCAGATATGAAAACCTTTGGTCCCCAAACCAGACCTCTTCAACCTCCTGGCTGCACAGAACTGGTGATATTTTTTATGTTTCAAAACTCAAAATTTAAAAAAATGAAAGGCTTTATTTGTGTCAGCTTCTATGATTGTGTGTGAGCTGCAGTGGTATTGTGTACATTTTTGACTACTTTAAAGGTAAAGATTATTCTAGCCAAAAGGTATGTGTGTAACTGAGTGTGTGTGTAGACAGGCCCCGCCCATTCCAGATTGTTATTTAGACCTGGTTGTTATAGGATGTTACTACTCTGTGTTACCTTCTTTGTTCTCTTAACCCCACTCTTTTATCCCCCCCCCCCCCTTTGTTTCCGTCCGGTCCAACAAAAAAAGAAAGATACAACATAATTAAAATAAATAAAGTTTAGCACGAAATACAACAGGGGTTTATACATAATAAACCCCTGTTGGGACAATAAAATCTGTCCAACGCAAGAGGCTCTCAGCCCGTATCTGCTTGTGCAGCTGTTGGACAAGTAAAAAAAAAAAAAAAAAAAAAAACAAAACTCAAAATTTAGATTTTAAAACTTTTATTTCAGTTTAAAATCTTTTTTTTTTCCACTATCAGCTCTTTTTTTCTATTTTCAAATCTGAAAATGTCAATTTTAAAACTTTTGGCCCCATTGTGGTGTGTGGGGTTAGGGGTTACCAGGAAGGACCAATCAAAATCAATGAGGATGCTAGCTTCAGACACGTTGCATTCACTGACTCCTTGAACGCTCATAAAATGGCTGTTTAGTCTGTACTATCATAGTCTGAATTTGTCCCAAGACAGGTGTAAAAAGTTGAGCTTTATTGCGTACAAACCGCGCGTCCAAAACACAGTTCCAGCCTGTTCAAATAAATAAAGTAAAGGTTTTATAAATTTAGATTAATATTGATACGCTAAAAAAAATAGATTTTCCATCATTTTTATTCCCACCTGCCATATGGAGTTTGAAGCTGGGGAAAGTTTGGAGTACTTGAGTTCTCTTCCCTATTATCATTCACTTCTCTTCTCCTCTATTCCTCAGTATTGATTTTATTTAGTTCTCTCTGCTTCTGTTTGGTGCAGTGTGATTCACGTGTTGTTCCTAAAGAGATTTCAGATTCCAGATGGATCGTCTGTGCTCCTGTTCTTGACCGTGGACCTCAACCCTCACCACCCATCCCCCTGTTCTATCTGGTTGAACTCTATTCAAATATGTTGTTGTAGAGTTAGATAAGCTAATTCTTCTTCAACAGTCCTGGGACATCGTCTGCCTGTCCTGGGGGAGGATCTGTCTTTCATGTGGACATAGTTTAGTTTAGTTTAGCAATCAGATATTGTTTATATTTTATGACCGACCTTCTGCTTTTGTACAATTACCGGTCTGAAGCCTAATGAGATAATTCTTTTATGATATTGGGCTAAATAAATACAATTTAATTGAATTAAACTCAGTTTTCCAATAGAGTGAATGTAAGAACCTTGTAGAAATAAAATCTATCCAAAGCACAAAGCTATCAGCCTTAATCTGTTTGTTAAGCTGCTGGACAGGAAAAAAAAAGAAAAAAAAGGTTTCTATGAAAATGAAAACAGTATTTTTTTTTTTTCAGAATACTACTTTTTTGGACTTTGTTCAAGCATTCTAGGCCCACTTTTGTGTGATTCTCAGTCTCTCTTATCCACAACACGTTGACGACTCGCCTACTTCAATTTTCTCCTTGCTTCCTGTCTGCTCTGAACACTGAGGCGAACAGCTCTCTGTTGTCTTGAAGCTGCTCTCCCAGCAGTAAATCTAGCAGCAGATAGAAACATGGAGACAGACAGAAAAGCTGACATAACAGCGGTTGTGTCCTCTTTTCCCTCTGAGCTACTAAATCCTCTTTGAAAGCATCTCTGCTTGCACCGTGAGGCTCTGCCAGCTGCTGCCGGGTGTTGGACAACGTCTGACAAGCGCTGGAACAGAAACAGACTATAGTCTTCAGTCAGGAGCAGGAACGTGGGCTAGGAGGAGAAAGGAGGGGGAAAATGATGGACTTTGCCTCTTAACGTGAATTTAATCTTTTTAGTGCTGAATGAACTCCATGGGAGCTTTTTTTTTTTTTTTTGTCAAGCATGAACTGGACTCCCTATTCTTGTCTTTTTAATGTCAAAATACAAGAAATACAGCCAGAGTAACAGTATAGCATTTCATCCAAACATGCAGTTATTTGGCAAATATTAATTACCTTTTGGACAAATAGCTTTACACTCATCTCAACACTAAAAACCATTTTTTTGGACATTTAAGATATTTTCTCCACATCTTTCCAAGCTTTTCCACACAGTGGAGAATATTTTATCACATTAAGTGCTAAGATCTAAAAATAAGGAGATTATTTATAAATTGAGTAAACCATTTAACACCCGAGGAGTCGCCAGTGACGCTTAGACTCAAAATCTTTAAAATTCTGTAACTTTTGAACCGTGAAAACGACTAACGTAATTTTAGCAGATTTACAGTAAATTAAAGGACATAAACACTTGAGCTTAGGTGTTAAAGGGTTTAAAAATATTTTTCTCCAGTCTTGACTATAGAAAAACTTGATTTAAGACAAAAAAAAACACACATTAAATTATATTTCTTGGTTCATTTTCAAGGATTTTATTCTATTGTTCAATAAATTAATTATCATTATTTTTGAAGCAAAAATGTACATTTATAATCTAAGACTAAGAGCCGAGTTTTAGATTTCATAAAGATTTTTTTTTAACACAAACCAAATTATTATAGTATAGTTGTCTCGTTTTCTTCTAGAAAAAATATTTTCCATTTATTACTTTTGTTTTTGTCACTGTAATCCAAATAAACTACAATTAGGCTAATAAAATCTAAAAAAACCCAAAACGTTTTATTCAGAAATGGCAAAAAAAAGCTTTAAAAAAACTGATTGAGCTGCATAAGATTCAGTTTAAGTAATTATATTTTCCCCTTTTGAATGCTTGCATGGAACTCTTTGTTTCTATATTTTAAAATCCTATATTTTAAAAAGTGAAACATTGGATTAATAACAAAATTTCTTTAATTTATTACATTTAAATTGTCCATTTTTTCTGAATCAAATTTTGTTTTAGTTTACCAAACTGAAAATTTTAACTTGATAAAACTGATTTTTAAATGTAACAAATTAAAGAACTTTAGTTAATTGATTAAATTTTTTATTTTCTACTGTGTGTTTCAAAGTTGTTTATCAAGTCAAATGTACTTTTTGAGCATTTACTACTTTACAGGGATTTTATTATTAAAATTGGTGTTCCTTTCCTATTTTATACTGTTAAAAAGGAAAGATTGGATAAATTAACAAATGTTCTGTTACTTTTAGCATTTAAAATAATAAATATTTGAAATCCAAATAGAAAATTCCTAGTTTCATTTTTTTGTAATAATTCAAAGCAAGAAAAACTTGTAAAATCTTACTTTAGCATCAGTTATGTCTTTAATTGAACTGCATGGAAATAGTTGATATGTTGGATCAGTTGTGTTGATAACACAAGTTCTGTAACTTGTTACATTTAAAATGATTAGTTTATATCAAGTAATAATTTTGAGATAGTGATAAACTCAAGTCAAAAATTTAATTTGATAATAACTGATTACAGAAAGGTTGCAAGTCGATCGATTGTTTCACTTTTTTCAATGTATAGGGTAAATATTCTCTATTATGATCCACGCTAAAATATGTTTGCTGCGATGTCATCATAGCAGCAAACATATGTTTCCTGACCTGACATTAGATGTCTGATCATCACTTTTTTCAGATCTTTACTTTGGAAGAATAATCTTTTTTTATTTATTTCATTTATTAAAATGCTCTTAAGTCAATAAATAAACATTTTAATTTTGAAGCAGAGTTGCTACATGTTTTGTAATCCTGTAGGGACTCACCAGAATGATCCAGAGCAGAAACCGTTCTGCTTTAATTGGGTTTGCATACCTGCTGATTATCAGTCCACAAACAGCTGATGGTTGAACCTTCTGGGGTTCAACTCACTGTTTTCATCTGCATTGCTCTCATTCATTCACTTGCTGTAATGTCTTTATTTTGATCTCATTTGCTCACTGAAATTTTACACGACTTGGAAAAAAATGAAAGCCAGAAACATGAGGGACTGCAGGAACTTTGTCAAAAAATATAAATGAACGATAACAGAAGCTGAAAACAACAAAAAAAATTAAGCGAAAGCAACTTTTTAGTAGTTTTCTAATGCAAAAATCAAAATAAATATGTTTCCATTTAAGGCTGTTGCTGAGGAGTATTTGAGAAGGGGATGGAAACCTGTGATGTCACTTAACCGGCGGAGAAAACGGAGAAACGGTTGTGCTTCGTCTCTGAAGTATGTCAGGTTTAAAAATGTTCAAATCAGGTTTAACGTTACTTTATGGAAGACAACAAGAAACAGAGTCAGCCAGGAGAAAGCACAATAAACAAATGGACATTTAGCAGTTGTGTTTCAGCAAGAATTTAGTGATTTAGGAATTAAGACATTGAATTTTAATTGTACAAGTTAAATGCAGTGATTCAAAAAAAATCAAATTTATAATGGATTTGGATTGCTAATTTTTTTTCTTGTCCTTATCATTTAAGATTTTAAACATAAGTCACTCGCAGGATAAAAAAAAAAAAAAAATGCCAAAAAAGGAATCATGTATTTTCATAAAAACTCTTAGAAGATTAAGCCATGTCAGTGCTATATATTACAACAAAAATTAAATTGAAAACAAAGATTTTATTTTATTTTTTTTAGGGTGGTTGTTATAAAGGTTTAAACAAACCAGGACAAATACAGGTTATAGTAGGTTAAGTCATCTTTTAGACTGAAGTTGATGTGCTGCAGAAGAGGAAGAATTCTTTTGTCTCAGTAAAATGTCAGAATTTTTCATCAGCATCACAGCAGGGGAAATACATGTTTGTGTTAAAAATATTTCAGGAACTTGTACAATCAATTAATAATATACAAATATTTGTATTAAAATGTTGCTTTTCATGATGAATTAATTGGTTTTTCCTCTTTAAAGCGTTTTAAGTTCGTGTGCCACAATTAGCAAAGTAGGAAGTGCGAGCGGCACGCTCAGATAGAGAAAGCAGGACCAGCAGAAATTCTGGTGTGCCTGGACTAGACGCGGGGGGGGTCTTTAAAAGCCTGAAATGACACAGAGCTGCAGAAAAATACATTTTAGCCAATCAGACCTCCCTATTCTTTTTCACTTTGACTTGGATTGATAAATTACAATTCTATATTTCACTTTAGGTCAAAAATCATCCATCTGAATTCACAGCCAGATGCGAAGATGTTTTTGGTGGTGGGGGGCTGCAGGGTTATTAGCCTTTCCTCGTGCCGGTCAACCACCGTGACTCCATGTAACACGAGCCATGGCCTTTGTAAACGCTTTTACAACCTGCATCCAAAACTGGGACTTTTGGTGGAGTAATTACTCATGTAAAGTGAATTTATACCTGCGTTTTCATCAATTCACCTTTTATTGTTATTATTTTTCATTAAGCATTTCTTGAGTATGATGAAACTTTTGAAAATCATTTTCTGTTTATTAACATCTGATAGAAATCTAACCCAGAAGTCTGCAACAATTAATACCATTATTTAGCAGACAAAAATGCAGCAAAAATCCACTTAAATTTTTATAACTTTCATATTTCTGTGGCCAGTAAGTCATTTCTTATAGCATGCATAAATAATAAAAGTGTATATTTCTATTATATTACCGTACTTTTGACCGCAGCACATTCAAGTTCCTTTTAAAATAAAATACATTCTGAATCAGTTAGATTCTCCTGCTGCAGCAGATTCACTTATTCCCTCTGAACTGAAAAACAACTAGACATAAAATGAGAATATGAGCTTCAAACTAAATTTAACTATTAGAGTAAAATATTTTATTGTCATTTTGAAGAGATATTTGACATGTTGGGAGGAGAAGCAGATCTCTCAATGCATCTTGATTTGGTTTGATGTCAGCCGTGGTAAAAAATAACAATAATTAATAAAAAATTAAACAAAAAAAAGACAGTAACATCAAACAAATGTAAGATTTTTGTCAGTTTTATGACAAAAGTTAACCAACAAATTCTTCAAATTGTTTAGATTTTTCTAAAATGCCAAAGAGCGACCAATAATAGAGCTGCATGCTAGTGGACGCCTTATCTAACCTCTAAAGGTACAAATCATAGTTGCTTGACTGAATCTTAAATTAGTACTGCGATGATTTAAGTAATTTTTTTTCTGTTTTATTTTTTTTAATATATTTATAATTTATTTAGTCTAGAAACGTCTAATTTCAGAATTTTCTTCTTCATTCTTGGTTCTGTTTTATAGGGCTGAACACTTAAAAAATAAAATAAAAAATATTGAAATCTCTTTGTATGGCACAGGTGTATGAGAATATCTTAGAGATTTATTTAGCATAAAGGTTTTGCTAAAACATTTGGGATTTTGTCTGGAAATCCTCTGGATTTCTCTGGAAGTGGAGGATCCTTGCAGTAAATCCTGACACGAGTGGCGTGTGCTGCTGCTGCTGCTGTCCGGATTCAGAGTTGATGTTGGGATTTTTCATTCAGCATGACTTGACTCAACAATATGCAGACCATTATATCGTTCCTCTACCAATAGAGCGTTTTAATGGAAGCATAAATTTTGCTGTTCAGAAGATGGACACGTTCCAGTCATTCCCAGATCTCAGCAGGATGTGGATTAATATTTCCTTTATCATCCTCTCTCCTAATCCTCTGTTTTTCATTATGAGTTTTATTGATTCCCCATCAGCTGCGTACACAGCCGCTGTGTGTATGCGCAGCTGTGTTTCTCATTTCGAAGCAGCAGCTGGATTCTTACGGTCCCCTTTGCACGAAATCCAATGCAGCATCGGGAAGAAAGGGAAACGTCTGCAGAATTAAAGTTTTTGTTCTGTAGCGAAACAGGTGGATTGTAGAAAAATAAAAAAAAAAAGTGACATGTACATCAATGGTTTTTGATAGCATCAATTACATTCAAAAACGTTTTCAAAGAGGGATCGACTGCAATTAAAATGAATAAATTCAAACACGACACACTAAAAGACAAAAACATTACAACAAAGTATTAAGACCATATAGTTATAGTTTTTGTTGGGTTGTTTAAAAACAGGTTCTTCACTACTTCATTTTAGAGCTAAGAATTGACAAAAAAAACAAGGAAAAGAAATACGGTGCAAATACTTAACCCAGGGGTCTGCAACCTTCAACTCTGAGAGGTTGATTTCTCACTGACTGCAACCCAGAAGGAGCCACAAAGTCTTCCTTCACCCTTTAAAATAATAAGATGCAGATTTGTATTTATGCTATTGTTACAGCTATGATAAATATAAAAAAATGTTGTTCATTTTGCACGAATAAAACAAAGGGAATAGAAAATAGCCTATTTTTGAATTTTGATAGAAGTTCCTTTCAAAATAAAAGACACTCTGCCACATAGGATCATCTCATTGTCATAAAAGTACTAGTAGCAAGTGTAATGTCAGCAGTGATTACCTGAAATGTAAATCTAACAAACCAAAATGAAATCAGAACTAATTCATTGACCCCTGCCATATTTTTCAAACACACTAAAAATTCCTTGATTTTTTTCAAAAACAAAAAATTTGCTTAATAATCCGATCCACCTTAATACCATTGATTTTTTGTAGTACAGGACAGGACGCACAAAAATATGTCAAAAAGTTGTAGTTCGACTTGTGATACGCACTGCCCTTCAACTGTTTGTAACTGAGGTAACTTCGTTTACTTTTTTCAATCTTTACTACATTCTTACTTTGTAGTTACTTTTTAACATTTAGAAACTTTAATAAAACAGCCACATGTGCCCCGGAGCTGCAGGTTGCAGACCCCTGCCTTAACAATCAATTCCAGCTGATTCTGGAGCAACCTTGCATTGATGTGTAACACTGTACAGCAGTGAAGATCTGATGAAATGAACACAAATCCGCTGAGAAAATGGTTTAAGGTGCTTTTTAAAATGAGTTGATCAAACACTACGTACACACATCGCATGTGATGAGTGTTTAAGAGCACGCTGAACGTGCTTTCGGAAGATGGCGTCCATACTGACCCGATACTAGTCCATGAACTCAAATGGTGCAAATCTGGTGAATCTTGCTCCAGACTTTTTCTTTCATAGTCTTCCGATATATAAAAGACTTGCACAATGCCCAAGATCCATCCTAACTACTAAAAAACATATTGTGCGGGACTGTATAATGCCCTGGATTTTAAAGACAACTTGGACATGATTGTCACTACTTTTCTTTCTTTTTTATAAAATATGACATTTCATGATGTCAAAATTGAATCGTGAAAATGTGGATGGTTTGTTCAAAAATTACATTTAAACACATTTTTTTGTTTGACGTTGTTCAACCGCAATGCATTGTGGTCTATATTCACTAATCTAGAGAGTATTGATGCTAGTTTTTCTGGGAAATTTCTAGTACACTCGATTCTGGAATAAGTGGATGCGGACAGCACTATAGAAATTGCACTGTATAATGAGTGTGGTGGTGGTGGTGGTGGGGGGTCGAACATTGCTTTGGTGTTATAGAATTCAAGCCAAAACCGCAATTATCAATCTCTCCTCTATCATCGATTTTCGATTGGCTCTTCCGTGAATTGAACATAATGCTACCCATTGTCACCATCAGATCTGAGTCCCAGATTGGTCAAAACTCAACTGGTTTATCATAATTGCATGTTCAATTTTTGTCCATGGAGTCAGAAAATAGGCAAAAAAAAACTTGTGCAGCTACACAAGAACGCACATTTACATCATTTGCATTTACTTGGAAGTGGTCGCTTGAACGCGCGTTACCGAAGTTCAAAGAGTGAATGATTTCTTGAAGGAAAATCAAAGTAAATGGAGTAATAGATTGTAATTTTTCTTTATTATCAGTTATAGCAGAGGGTCTGGAAAAGCCTTTGACACACCAACACCTATGCTCTTGCTGTATGCTCTTTATGCAACATGTTTCAGTTTTGCAGCCAACGCTCTTCCAGTTTGTCCTATATCATTGAACCAGAGGTCATCTTCGTACAAAATTGACCTCTGAACCACAGATATAGCTGCAGTGTTGATAGAAGCAGTACGCGTAAAGCTAAGAGAGAAGAAGAAGAGTATGGCGTTTGCATGCGCCCCGCTGTCAGCCGCAGAGGCTGCTCCGGCTGATGGAGAGCAGAGGTTCCTGGGCTCCCGGGGCCATCCATCATCTCCATCAAGCTTAAGTGAGGCGCTCTGGAATGGAAGCCACCAGACTATGACAAGCCGGCCGACCCGGTCTGAGCTGGACCAAATGAAAACCAGCCCCTGCCGTCATCATCGCCGCCGTCATCCTCCGGAGACTAATTGTGGGTCAGGATGTCAAGCAGTAGTGGGGAGAAGTCTACAACGTAAGATGCTAAAATTGACTGTACTTAATAAAATATCAATAAATTTCTGAGAATCAAGTCAGAAACGTATACAAACAGAGTAATCTGGACTGTTGAAAATAAAAAAATCCTCTTATCTGATTTTCTTTTGCCCTTTTCCTTGACCCGCATGGGTAGAAGTGGAGACGAGAGATTTGAAACTAAACAGAATCAGGCAGCACTCAGTGAAAGCTTTTCTACATTGAAATAAAATGCAAATACACGGAAAACATGAAAACAACATGAAATAGATGATATAGCATCAAAAATATATATATTTTTTTTAAAGTTAATTCTAAAGAACAATCGGTCAGGTTAATGAAGTGTTTCATGACCAGAATTAAATTCATGAACCATATTTACAAGTTCATGAAGTGTGAATCATCTCTTTCTGTGTTTGTGTGAATTGTGGTGTTGAATTATCACATCAGCTAGTGCCCCCTGGTGGTGTTTGCCTTCAACATCTCCTGCACTCTATATCAGTTTTTAATCCCACATCAGATGTTTATCTTTGCCTTCCATCACTTGCTTTGTTTTTTTAACTTTGAGAAATGGTGAATCACACAAAGTCAAAGATCAAAGTTAAAGTGTTTTTAACATGTTTTTGTAGCATGTTTCTGATGATAGAGGACATCTATAAAGAAGTTTAAAACTGCACTTAATTTTTCAAATTTATTTTTTCAAATCTTGGTGAATCTGGAGCAGATAAAATAATTCAGTTTGGATAAAGCTCGTCACATTCAAACTACCGTCGGTGGACCACGGCCTCCCTGCTCCGCTCCATTCTGGTGCATTCACTTGCAGATAATTAGATCCATGAACGTCTTTGTTTTCCTTATCTGAGCTGGAATCTGGATCCAAACTGTATGACTGGATTGCTCTGATATTTCTCGCCATTTTTGTTGCACCAGTAATGTTAGGTTGGGGTTGTGAGGCGCTGAAAGCTCGAGGGAGAGAGTGTGAACCAGGGTTCTCAAACTCAATTTACCTTGGCGCAGCTGAAAGCAGAGTCTGGCTGTGGCTGGGCTGTATGGGGCTCCATATGTGCCAAAAATATGACAATTGTCTATGTCTGCTGAACGGGCCGCCAGTTTGAGACCCCTGGTGTAAATAAAGGGATGATGGGAAATTAGAGCACCAATAGATCCGCCCACAACTCAGAGGTGAGTTTCCAATTAACTACTGACACTCTGCAGAAACTATGTCCTGGAAAACAACAGTTGTTTTTTTGGTCTAAAAATGGCATAATCATAATGAAAAGACCACTAGGAGGAATTTGACTATAGATCAAAAGATGATCAAAGGGAGACTTCACATCAAACTGTAAACAGGAACCATTCATACACTTTGAACTTCTCTAGATAATATCAATACATGGTTGACCTCTTGACCCAGACCTCTACGGACATCTTTGTCAGTGGAGTCAAAGTCAAACTTTATGCTTCACAGATCAGAAAAAGTTTTCCAGAAAGCCTCAGGTCAGCTGAAACACTCAGTTTATTTAAATCCTGATTAAATTTAACATCAGAGCTCTAGTGTTTATGCTGTTTGATATACTTTAATGTGGTAATAAATAATGGTGGAAAAGTTACAGTATGTTAAAGATGTTGTGTTTACTGTCTGTCTGAGCAAATTTCTCTCCCAGACATACTCAAAAAACTCATCAGAACTTGAAAATATATTTTGGCATGATTTGGGATTTTGATCCATCTCCTCCTAACTCCTTGAGGAACATTGCGAAGCTACTTTGAGAATAAAATGTTGGTTGTAGTTTTTGAACTGCGTTAGCATAACGAGCCCACAAATGTAGCGCTTCCCGTTACTCACATATTTTTTAACGGATTATTGCAAAAATGTATGAATCCTAGGCTCAAGCTGAACAAAACAAAATTACATGCAATATCACCATATTAGTGGGCGTGGTTAACAAAAAACCTCAGTTGCCAAGGAAATACAAAAAATTACTTTTGACGATTCGTCTAAAAAGTACATAGATCTGTTTGTCCCCCCCAGGGAACCAAAAAATGAAATGGTTGCTATGGAGATAAAACTAACATATCATTGTTTTGTTGCCAAAAACAGCACAGAAACAGTTATACATTTTGTTTTATTAAACCGGCTTCATAAAACAAAAAGCCATAAATCCTGTCTGCTGCTATGGTTACAGTCAGTGTACACACTGGTCCTAAAACTGAGCAGCAGGTACACAGAGCACTTTTAATAGTTTAACCACTGGCAGATAGAACAGGTAGCACAGACATCTCTTTACATCATTCAGCTGGAAAACGTCTGTCCCACATTCGCACAGATGTCACTTTCACCCCCTTTTAGCCGTGGTTCTACAGACCGTTCGTGGCAGCAACGGGACACGTGAACTAGTCAGGACAGACTACAATCCTTTAGACAGCAGGGAGACGCCTCTACAGTTAACGCTACCAGTCACTCAGATGTGTTTTTGATTTTTCCCCCAATACAAGAAAGCGTATGGTCATAGTGTACTGATTAGTGCGTAGATGATATGGAGTTTTACAGACAAACACAGGCAGAACAGAACTTTTCAGCAAAATCTTTGCAAAACGGATTCACTTAATTCCAACAGAATAAACTATTTTGTAGATTTTACATTTTAAAGTCATTGGGATTGTGATCTTTAATTTTCAAATTACTTTATTAAGTAAATGTGACTGGTAACCCTTGTGCTATCCTTGGTATGTTGATGTTGGGAGTGGGGTCATCTGGACCCTACAAGACAGCGCTGAACTTTTTTAAAAAAAATTTTTGCTTTCACTATTATCAGCGGCAGACATAAAATCCTGTCCATCTTCATCCACATATGTCATGGGTGGATAACACATCAATGTAAGGCTTGGGTCATCTGGACCCAATAGGATAGCACAAGGGCTAAAAAGCTTATGAGTCTGATCGTGTTGTCATCTGCATCTTCTAACTGTAGTGTGATCTTCCAAATATAAGTTCATGAGTCTCCACTGCTTTCAAAAAATCGATTTAAAACAGTGCAAGCCGAGTTTTCAAATGAAACATTCTATAAATAGCTTCTCCCATTTATGCCATAATTTCAAAATAAAAGCAGCTTTATTTCCCCCATGCCTGCACCTCGTCATTGTAAGCAGTTAAATAGAACTTCAAGCTGGATTTCCAAAGAGCACAAAACTTCAGAGTCTATGCCAGCTGCATAGAACATAGTGTTGGTGATAATAAATAATATTCTAGTAGGAATAACTTCAACAATAAAGTCATTGGAGTCCATGGAAGGAAGTGATTTGGGCAAAATGAGTGGAAATAACATAACAATGATAATTTTCTAGCACATAGATCTCTATCAACAGTTCCTGAATTTAACTGATTTTTATTTTAATTTCTGCTAGATTATTTGTTATGGATAAGATACTGGATATGTATTTTTTGATTGGTTGACACTAAAACAATACATTTGAAAAAAAAAAATCTAAACATGCTGGACTTATATATGGTTG
Source organism: Oryzias javanicus (assembly GCA_003999625.1). Lineage (NCBI taxonomy): Eukaryota > Metazoa > Chordata > Actinopteri > Beloniformes > Adrianichthyidae > Oryzias > Oryzias javanicus. The sequence continues at coordinate 9,331,421 of CM012437.1, forward strand.
AGTATCTAAACACGTCCGCTGAGTGAGAAATTCACATGATGATCAATCACAATAGAAAAGTCGTCAAGATTTTTAAGACTTTTTTTGCTTGGGGAAAAAAGTTGTTAAAGGATAACCAAACCCTATATTAGATTTGTTTGTCTGTTGACCTCCCTAAATGGGATTTTAAAAGTGCTGTATGTTGGTCATTGCCAAATTTTTTTGACAAATTAAAATAAACTTGTTTAATGATTGAAAATATAGTCAAAAAACTGTCTGTGTGCTGCCCTCTACAGGTTGAATCGAGGTGTTACGGTTGAATTTCGTGATTGGTCAAATCATTTGAGTATCTCATCATTTCAGAGGTGTCACGTCATGATCTGCAACTCTAGTAATTATAACAGTCCTGTTCTCCAGCCCCACCCCTCTGACCGGTATTTTTAAGATTTTGGCTGTGGGTGGACTCCGCCTCCAACTTCCCTGTTTGGTTACCCTTTAATGGAGAATGAATGTGCCTGCTGCAATTAGGGTATGTTGTAGAATCTTTAACGAACTTTTGTTTTTTCCAACTTTGTAAAAATATTTGTATTTGATCCACGGACATCCAAAATCTTAAGAATTTCTGTGCTAAAAATGTATTTGAAAGTTAACCCTTTCGGCAGACTTGAGAGTACAGCCTCAATTTGTGATTAAAAAATGTTTTATATATTTAAAGACCCACTCTGATGAAAATGTATTTCTTCATTCAAAATGTCATGAATCAGGATCAGATTAAAAATAGTGTTGGAAAAAAGTCGATTTGTGATGTAAAAAATACGCTGAGTGGGCCACAAGCTCCCTGCTCTCAGCAACGGGGAGGGGAAGTGGGGCGGGGTTGCTCTGCGCCAACGGTCCATCTCATATCTCAGAGGTGAATTTCTAATGAACTAGAAGAAACTATGTCCTAGAAAACCACAATTAAAAAAAAAAATGTTTTGGCCAAAAGCGGCGTCATCATAATGAACCCTTTAACACCTGAACGTCACAGTGACGTTTTGAACCGTTAGCGCGATCAACGTAATTCCAGTAGATTTTGAAGGATAAAAACGCCGTGAATTGCGTTGATCGCGTTAATGGTTGAAAAGTTAAAATAAATCAAAGAACATAAACACTGGAGGTCTGGTGTTAAAGGGTTAAAAGAGCTCTGCTTTCAAAATATCTCCAAAGACGATCAATGTGGGTCTTTAAAACTTCTAAAATTCAAGTTTAAAACCAAAATTCGAAGTGACATGAAGCACTTGCACAAACATTGTGGAAGCAAAAGTCAAAAAGAATATGTCGGGATCATGTGACTGCCGTGGCTTCTTCAGTGCACCGCTGGCAGTGCTCCTCCTCTTCATTCTTCCTCTCACCATTCTCGTGAGTCAGTGCATTATCAGAGCTTGTCCTCCTCCAAACTTCCAATTTTTAAAGTTACTTTGACAAAACGTCACTTTTAATCAAAAGCTTAAATCACTATTAGTATTTAGTAGCACACGTTCTCTCACACTTTCTCTCACAGTGGAGTGGCAACGTTTAGGAGTTATTACAACCCGAGGTAAACGGACAGGTTGTCGAACATGAAATTTGCTAAAAAAAATTATTTCTGCTTTCCATGTAGCTCAGTTATTAATGCCTATCCTTCAGTGCTTTACAGGGGAAATGTCGGAAGCGGAGCTACGCAGCCACGTGGCCAATCAGGTAAATGTTATCGTAAAGATGGCCTACAAAGTCCTCGGAGACGTTATGTGCAGCTCTGCGCGTGTTCCTGATGAACTCCCTCTTTGACATCTTGTTCTTCACGTGCGGGCTGGTGAGGTCGATGGACAACAGGATCAGACTGTAGCACAGCACATACACGGCATCTGCAGAGACAGAAGCAAATCCAGGCTTAGGAGGGAGCTGAATACTCCATCGAATCTAAACTTAAGCATACAGTCGAGCAGAGCTATTCTTTTGAAAGCTAAACATGCCATTGGCTAGTTTTTATAATTAGCACTCTACGTGCTTTTGCATAAACTCTCCAAGCGGCAGCCCCAACGTGCGCCGATGCGTGGCCACTGAACTACTGCATTCAAGCTACGACTGTCTCGGTTGTTTTTAGCATTTAGCTAATGCTGTTGTTTTTTAGCATTTGGGCTCCGCCTCCCGGGGGAGAGACAAAGTAGTTTCTGGCAGGGAGGGGGAGAGTGGGAGCAGACAGACTAAAGGCAGCTCTCAGTGGTACTGAATAAATTAAATGTGTTGTGAAAAATGGCGTATCGAACCGCGGGAGGTGTATTGAACGTTTTCGGTTTTATTTTGAATACTGTTGCATCCCTAAAGTACGCTAGTGGGCAAAAATGTGCCAAAGTACTTACCAGGATTAAGGCCAAGGTCACGTACAAGAGCAGGGTTGCAGGTGCAAAACCTGTGACTGAACTTTGTGATGAGGGTCTCCAGATACTCTCCTCGCTCTTCAGGGGCGTGAATGTGTCTGAAGAAGTCTCGCAGAGCATTCGGGAGGAACTGGTTACTGAAGTTATGTAGGGTCACCAATTCATCCAAGACGTCCCGCCTGCAAGCGAAAGACTGAAACTGATCAGGTGTTGCCGCACAAAATACTGATTTTTTTTTTCTGAAACTTGTATTTATACTGGTACTACTGGAATAAAAATTGACCTTAAGAAACAAATGAGTACGGCACAGAGAAAGAAAATGTCACATTTAATAATAATTTGTCATCTATTCCAGTTTTTTAGGCTAATTTATTGGAGTTTAGTTTCTATTTTAAGAACAGGCTAACGTTTTTGACTAATTTGTTATCTATTGAGGAATTTTAGACTATTTTGGAGTTTAGCAAGTATTTTGGTAATGTGCTAGCTTTTTTGGGTAATCTATTGAGGTTTTTTTCTGCTAATTTGGAGTTAGCTAGTAACATGCTATTGTTTTTAGCATATTTGTTATCTACTGAGGTTTTTATAGGCTAATCTAGAGTTTAGCTTCTATTTGCCGGTAAACTACAGGCTATGATTTTTGACTAATTTAGTCTACTGAGGAATTTTAGTCTATTTTGGAATTTAGCTAGCATTTAAGCAACTAGCTGTTTTGGCTTATTTGGCATCCACTAAAGTTTGTTGGGCTAATATGGAATTTATCTCACATTTAAGCAGCATTCCAATTTTTTTCAAAAGTGACATGTCTTAGGAATTTTTAAGCAATTTTACTAAATTTTTTTCAGAAATTTGGGTCAACTTCAGCGCTCTTTTATAGCTCTTTAACAAAATCTGCCTCTTAGCAAATTTAACATTTAACAAATAACTTTTGCATTTTCAGCAAATCCCTTTAGCAATTAAAGTAAATTGCATCACCATTTACAGCAGCTACAGCAACTACTTCCAGCAAAAAGCCTTCACACTAGCATTATTTTAGGCAATGTAACTTTTCTAGTTATCTTTTATTTGAACTATATTGAAGCAATCCTTAAAGCATGGAATGTATTAACTTTTCCCTCCATGAAGTAAAAACACATCTAAAATCATTTCCAATGACCCTGCATTATAGACAACAAAAACCTTGTTTTAATATTATTGCATATTATTGCTTTAGGTTATGAGACTGTAAAAATGCAACTGTATTATTCTTAAAGTCTTTAAATCGTTTACTATTCCTATTCAGGCTGTTGAGACAGTATGATGGCTGTAAGGAATGCGTTAATCCCCCGACTACCAGAGAATAAAAATGTTTTAAAAAAAACTACACTTTACAGTCACATTTGGTAACATTGACAAGCCTCATATGTCCTCAGTAGATATCAGAAGGAGTTTATTCAATAGCCTGCAGTAGTTGGGAGATATTCAGGTTTAGAAATGTTCTCTACAAGGACACATTTATGTTGCTGCTAGTCGAGAAATGTAAACTCGTACTGTAGATCTGCAAAGAAAATGCAAGTCACAACTGCTTTTCTCTATTTTCCTTTGTGAAAAATTATGAAGAAAAAGGAAATTGAATAGCTCAAAACTTCCATACAAAATAAAGAACAGAAACAAAAAAAGCGATTCCCTTTTTCAGGTAAGAGAAGAATACGTGTGTGTTTATGCTGACCTCTCATCCAGATAAATCCTCAGCATCTTCCAGTTGAGCCTCCGGGTGTAAAAAATGAATTTTGCCAGCTCTTTTGGATGATCCACTAGAATACCTTTAGACATGAAATAACTGATACCCTGCACACACACGCGAGGAAAGAGGGCAGATAATATTAAGTCAGTCAAGCAATACAAATACACAATCAAATACTAATGCTGGTTACCCAGATCTTCTAGGATTTCACAACTATTAATGCAAATCCCACAATTTGTTGCACACCTTGCAATTTTTTGTTTTCACTGCAACTTTGACCAATCTACCATGACAACAGTCATGGATGACATGAGTTTTTCCCTTCTGACTTCTTCCCGGGTGCGGCGATATATTTTTTTTTATCATTTCTCTTTAGTCGTTTTCTCTTTAAGTGCGCTGATTTTCACAAATAACACGTTTTAGGCACTTTTTAAAAATATATATATAAAAACATTGCAACTTTTGTTGCAACTTTTAACAAAAGCTGCCGCAACATCAGGGATTTTAGGTCACAACAATTATAAAAATCTGCAGCAAAATCCTGGAGGGTCTGGTTAGCTACAGAAACGTTCGGCACATAAAGTCAGTCATTTGTGAGCAGGCTCCATGCAAAGATGACACTCTCTTATGGACGTTAAAGAGGATCTGAGGGTTTCTGGAGATGCCAAAACTGGTGCGTTTGAGCGTGTCTTACCTCTTGTGGATTAGCATTGAATGTCAGGCTGCCTTCATCTAGTTGCAGGTAAAGTCTGCGATAGGAAAAACCTGCAGGCAGTCTTTTGTTGTAGATTGAGCAATGTCCCCATGTGGACTTGCACAGCCTGATGGATAAAAACACAATTGTAAAGAGTTAGTAGTATTACAGAAAAGCAGAAGAGAGCCTAAATAGTTCAAAAGAAGTGTATTTGAAAGACGTAAAAATATAAAGATAAGAAACATGTTATAGCAGACCACTAAAGACCCACTCCAATGTAAATGGTATTTTCTGATGAGTGAGGACATATATATAAAGAAATTAAGCTTAAAATATTTTTTTTCAATATTGTTTATTCAAATGGTTGTACATCAAGAGCAGATAAAACCTGTTATTTAAAAATATTGTATTTGTTACATATAAAGTACACTACAAGCTCCTTGCTCCGTTCCATTCTGATGCATCCACTTGTAGACATCTAGATCCATGTATGTCTTTAAGTTCCTCGTCTGAGCTGGTATCAGACTCAAAACTGCACGGCTGGATAGTTCTGACACTGTTCTGTGTTTTTGTTGCACTGCTAATGGTAGGCTGGGGGTGTGAGGGACTATAAGCTAGCAGGAGAGCGTGTAAACAAATGGATGATGGGAAGTGAGGGCGGGTTTATTCTGCGCCAGCAGTACTGCGCTTAACTCAGAGGCAAATTTCTAATGAACTCCTGCCACTTTACAGAAACTATGTCTTAGAAAATGGCACTGATGTTTGAATTGAGATGAAAACCGCATAATCATAATTAAAGAACCACTGGAAACTCTTTTGTAACAGATCTAAAGATGATCAGAGTGAGATTTTAACTTCTGTTTAGTGTCTTTTATGGGTGACATTCACTGTTTCTTGATTTTTTTATGCAGCCTGTCAATCACTTTTGTTGCCATGACAACATGTTTCCAGTTATGGAGGCTGTGAAGCTCATCTTTTTGTGAATTTTAAAATCTAAAGACAGAACATGTGTGCAGTTTTGCCCTTTTTTGTGTTTGTTTTGTTTTTTCAGCTTGTGCTGCCACTTTAAACAGTCAGGTAAGAAATATTTCATTTGACAGACGGGAACATCAAGGGCCATAAGAGTTATGCATAAAGCTGGTTATTATGATCATATTTTATTCAAAATTACTAAAACTGAAAGATTTGTTTATTATTTAACTGCATAAATTATGTATGGAGCCCAAAATAAAATGCTGCCTAATAAAATAGAAAAAAAAATGTTTAAGAGTAGAGATGGGGTTACTCCCTAAGAGGACATTTTAGATTTCTAATAGATAAAACTCGTACAAGAAGAAAACAATTCTGTATTTCAGTTTTGTGCTGCAAGACTGTGGAATGCAGACACATGAATGTTACAGTACTGGCCCACATAAACGTACTTTAGTGTGACAAACTCATGGAGATTTGGAAAATATTGTAAATTGTGTAGAGTTTCCTGTAATGATGAAGAGTGAAGAGACAAAAAAGTGAACTCTGTACATACGTACCCCTGCCACAGATATTCGTCGTTCCCCAGGTCCTGCCAGACACAGCCAGCCAGACACAGATCAGTAGCATTCAGGTAGGAGAGAATGGTAATGCCCAGTTCAGGTGGAAGCATCTCCAGGTCTATAAAACCAGACTGCTCTTTACCTGTAAAGCAGAGGAAAAGTCTTCATTTTGTGAGCAGTCACTGATCTGAACTCAGTGACGTCCACTTAGTCATATTCTTAGCTCTAACTTTGCATCCCCTTCTCTAAAGGCGTCCAAACTTTTATAAAATCATGATCTCAATCCTTAATCTTTCAATTCCTGATTCTATCCATCCTCATCACTCCCAAAGAAGACCTGGAGATCTTCATCTCCATTTCCTCCAGATCTGTTTCCAGTGTCTGCGTGGCGCAGGCCGCTTTCACCTTTCCTTTCATTCTTAATGAAACCGTCCTCCACCCATTCCAACTTGCTCCCACACACTTCTTTGCTTTTTATTTAGACTCCAACTTCCCAGGAAGCTGTGCCATCAAGAGAAGGGAAAGCAGATTTGAACTGATCTGGCTTTCATGCTTTGCCTCCAAACAGATTAAAGTAAATTTTTTAGGCAAAATGTTTTATGAGACAACAAAATTGTAAATTGATCTTCTAAGGCAAATGTGTCAAAGTCTCAAGGCCCGGGGGCCGGATCCGGCCATCCGGGTAAATATATCAGGCCCTCCAGATCATTTTATTTTAATATTAATGGCCTAATGTTTTCTTTCGCTTATTTCTAATCTGTATAATTTTGACAAAATATATATATTTATGGAGAATAAAATATTGACATTTTTTTTTAAGGTTTAAGGTGGCTTATTCTGGAATAATATTCCTGCCTTTTTTTTCTTTATTTTGGACTATTTTGGTGTTTACTAAGATTGTCAGGCTATTTTGGAGTTTAGCTAATGTTTCAGCAACATGCTAGCTGTTTTGGCTAACATACGTTTTTGTTTTTTAGGCTAATTTGGCGTTTGGCTAAAATTTTAGTTGGCTATCAGCTTCAGCATTTTCAGTTATTAGCATCAGTGATTTCTGTTATCAGCTTCTGCATTTTGAGCAATCAATTTCAGCATCTTCCGCTATCAGCACTAGCATCTTCAGCGACCAAATTCAGCTTACAGCATTCACACTAACACTGTAGGAGGTGATGCTATATATCTAGTTCATAATTATTTTAAAAAGTTGTGGTTGTAAATTTTTAAAATTTAGTTTTGTTCAATAAATGTCTATCCTGTTCAGCCCGTGATCTAAGGTGTGTTTTGGGCTTTGGCCCCCGTTGTGATCGAGTTTGACACCTCTGTTCTAAGGGTAAAAATAATTCAAGGAAAATGTTATAAACATTTCTATGTATCTGCTGGATTCACATGTAGAATCTCTATATTGTGCACTCTGCCGTAAGTCCATTCTGTCAGTAGTTCATCGTGCTGTGCCACAATAACCCTTTAAATACAAGCTACAGCAAAACTATCATAGAAAAACAAAAACGTGACAGAAATTTTGAAATCAAGCAGTGGCTAACTGTTTCTGGACATAAACTTCTCAAGCTGGCAAGAAATAATAGGAAAAGCAAAAACAAAACAATTTAAAATTCTATGAGAACAAAACCTCATGAAGACTTCTTTATTTATTTACTTCAAACTTTAACAATCATGTCAAAGCCTTGGTTACATTCACCCATACGGAGCTACGGGTTTCTGGGTTGTCTGAGCCTGTGGTCGGCCTTCTTTAGAGACGGCATGAAAACGGACCGTACCATTATCATGCGTGTGCTCTTAGTAATGTATACTACAAGTACTTGCACTGAAGTACAGGTGATGCTGTTGTATATTGCTTTTATGCCTAACTCTAATGGTGGCCTCGCACTGACCGAATGCAATTGCTGCAGGCAGAGGTGATTCGTAACTGCCCACATGGAGCCTGTAGGACCCCCACACAAACTACACTCTGTCTAATGTCCTCATTTCTAACAGTGAGGAGCGCATTTATCACATGAACAGCACTATGGGTTGGTTTATACTTCCAAGTGATGTCTAATCGCTGGCGTCGCAGTAGTTGTGTGGCCATTGGAGCCGAATCGTCCCAGTCACTGCAGAAGGGAGGGGCCTCTGGTCACGTGCATGATGGCGCCAGAAACAATCTCGACCCAGTGGCGGATATTTGGCAACTTTAGCTGGTTGCGTAGCTGGACATTTCCTAAACTTTAGAAAACCCTTTCAAAAATGATACTTTAAAAACTTTTCAGAACTATAAGCTTTTTAGCTTTTAAATGTGAATAAACTGTGACTGTCTAACAGTTTAGTGTGCGAGATGAGCTTCAAATGGACAGATAACGTTAATCGTTTTATTAATTTCAAGTTAATATTAACAAGTGATCAAATTTGTATAACTACACCCGTTTACCTATTGAGGAAAAGGTGGCAAAATGACATTTTTTCTCTGTGTGTCAGTTGACTGTTGATCAGAGCCGACAAAATGCCGTTTTGAAAAAAGGACAGAAAAAAAGAGAGTAGAAACGGGGAAAAAAGGTCAAAAAGCTTAAAACGGGAGTTCCGGGAGAGGCAAATTATGTTTGGGTTTTTTTTGTGGGCGGTTCCGGCAGGGGGAGGGACTTTCAGCTGTTATTTTTTGAGCACCATATTTTTTCTCTGTGGCCAGATTCTCCTGACAGAATGCGACACCTGCTGGTGACGTCACCTGTAACTGTAGTTTTATGCTCATAGTGCAATCATGTCCAAATTACGTAATTAATCTTGAGTTCATTTCAGCGATTAGAAAAAAATTGCCCAGAAAAATGTCTGAAAAAGACGAGAACTAAACTGAAGAAGTTTGTGGAAACACTGAACTTCACAAACAGCGATTAGTCACAGTAGTTCATGAAAAATTTTTTTAATTTCCATAAGTGAATGTTAAATTGCATAATTTTGATAATTTTTTTACCAATAACGCATGGATAAAATGAAAAAAAAAGACAAAACTGAGCAAACAAAGGGGATAGAAAGAATAAGACTGTGTTGTTTCCTCGAATTCTTACTGCAGTGATTCGCAGTGATAAATGTCGGGGCTGTAGCAGTGCTGGGCAGCTCTTCTCTGTGCTCCTCCATCCCTGCCTGGAGAACAAGACGTGTTTCTTATCATCAATAAGAGGAGAGCGACATCTCTGTTCCTAAAAACTAACATTAACTTTCCTTGTTTTGAAATAAATAGAAAGTGTATGAAAATTTTCTAATATTCTTTTGAATATGTAATGTTTTTCTATTATAATGATTGTTAGTACCTGGGTAACTGAAAATATTTATCAAGCTAGCTACTTTTTTGGAAACTTATTACTTTTTTTTTTTCCACATTTCCAAGATGAAGTAAGTAAAAAATGAAAATCACACAAGTTTTTCCTTGAGGACAAAAATTTTTTTTTTCTCCCCCCCCCACTAAAATACAACATGATTATTGGGGGCAAAAACACTCAAACACTATTAACTTATTTTTGAAACTGTAATTATCGACACATTTCTGATCTGGGACTCATTTATTAACTCATTTACTGGTTCATTAGAAAAAAAAAAGCAGAGCTGAAAGAAAGCTGTTTTCTTTTTCAATTATATCATTAAATATTTTGCTAGAGCAGTTTTAAACCTAGTTTTTGAAAGGCCACAAGTCGCCATTTTACAACAAAAGAGAGTTCAAAAATATGTTCTAAAGGTTGCAAATACCTTGCTCTCGCTTTCCACCTCCTCTTTCAGCAAGTTGGTCGGCCAGCTCTTCCTGAAGCTGCTGCTGTTGTCTGGGAGAAAGCCTCCAAAGTGCCTGACCCATCTGCAGGAGGAAATCACAGGATCACATCCCCGAAGACAAACAGCTGGATAAAAAGAATTACTAGGGATTCCACAATTCCTGGTTTAAAGTGAACCACATGTCACACCACTAAATCGAATTGTGGGGAAAGTTTCACTGTTTGGAAAAAAAAAAAAGAAAAACTCAAAGGCAGCTTAATAAATTACAAAAGATACGCAACAAAAACAATAAGCTTCAGGTGAGAAAAATATACAAAATCATCTAATACTTTCGCCCATTTTACTACGGTAGGTTTTTTTTTTTTTTTTTTGAACATAGATTGAAAATATTACCTATAAAAGCAAAACAATCAGTTTTAAAATAATAAAACTTTCAAAAATAATCATCAAAACAAAAGATAACTAGTTAAATTATTTAAACTCTTTATTTTTCACTTCTAAAATTATATTATTAATAATAAAAAGTGATGTAAAATGTAATATAAAAAAGATAAATGTTATAAATGAAAGAAGGATTTTATCATAAGCCTAGCAAAAATTAAGCACAAATATTTATTACTATTATTTCTTTTTTTCTTTTTTGCATTAACAATACATTTACCTAAGTAAAAAAAAATAAAAATAAAAAATCTGAAATTGCGGGAAGGTAGTTCACAAGAAACACATTAAGCACTGAAACATATTTGCAAATATTCAAATGTTTAGAAGTTATTTTACTCTGAAATCTATGTGATGCTATTGTTGACTTCTGCTGAAGACAAATATGTGGACGGAATAATCTAACATCGTTTTACAAAACATTCTGTAATTTATAAGTTGTTTATCAATATTAATAAATCGGTGATTCTGGGATTTTTATTTACACCTTATCATTATAACATTAACATTGACTCCGTTTTCTGTATTTAGACAGATTCGGTTTGGCGATGTCATTTTTTAAAATCACATTATACAGTCCAGAAAGAGCGAGAATGACAGCTTCTGCCCCGTCGTCCTTCCAGATTACCCCATCAGCTGTGCTGCGTAAACAAATCCACGACACTGCTGTAAAAAATACGGGGGAACTTTCACAAAGCAAGCTAGGTTGGCCTGCAAGGCCCGCCTTTCCGTCAATCCTATTGGCTAAAAAGCCCAAGAGAACTCCTAAGCTAAAACGTGAGTGGTCTAAGTGGCTGTCAATCTTCACCATTTACAAATCACCAAGTTAGCTTACCTAGCTAGTTTAAATTAGAGTAAAAAAGAGAGCAAAACTATTCGATTTTGCATTTTGGACGCGTTTTCTAAATTATCTTATGCCCGTTTAAATATTTTTTGAAGTATCGAAAATATTGAAGCAGGTTAACGATGGAATTCCCTACCTGATTTAACGAAATCCTCTGACAGTCTGGGTTGTGCACCGCGGCAACCGAAAACATAGACCTCTACCATGAAGTGAATGAATCTGATGCCATGTCCTACCCAGGTCCTACTACACGGGAAGAAGTTCTGGCTGAATCACTGGAATCCTTCCGCAATGTTGTCTGCTTCTGACACAACTGTCATCCGTTCACAGCCTCAGCTTTCTCCTCCTCTTCTTCCTCCTCTTCCTCCTCCTGTCACCTAGGCTCCGCCCCCTCTGATCCCATCACTGCCAAACAAACGGGGATGGGGGTGAAATTGGAATATGTTCTCTATAAAGCTGTCACTGTCAATCATTGATTATGTATATCATTTCCTGAACCTGAAATTAAAATTGCTACTTCATTCAAGCACCTCTCTCAACTACATTACCCAGAATGCCTTTTGGGAGAAAACACTAAACTGTAGTTCTAATAAAAAAATCTTTGTTGTAATTAAAAAAAATCATATTTGGTATTTTTTTTTTATTACCAATCAAAAGTTCTTTCAGCTTCTATACAAGTTGAAGATGTATTTGTTTTCAATAGGTAACCACAAGAGGGCAACATAACCCCTGAAATGACTTTCAACAAGACGCAATCACAAATTCACTCCAATGAACATCAGGTTTTTGTTTTTGTGGTAATTCTTGGTGATGAAGGTCATCCCTCCGTCCATACTGGATGTTCTGTAACAATTGCAATGAGGAAAAACAAACAAAAAAGCAACTTTTGGTTAAAGTCTAACATTTTAAACGTTCACGGGACAGAATTTTATGTTCGTGTTCTGGCATACTTTGTGTGTTTACACACTCAAAATGTGAAATAGTGTCAGATATTTGTTATGCACATTTTGGACAAGGATAAAAATTACTTTACAACTTAAGGTTCTACGTTACCTCCCATGTTTTTTTTAAAAGATGTATTGAGGTCAGAGCTGGAGCTTTTTAAACCTACCCAGCTTTAGTCAAACCAAACGCCTGAGCCAGAGCTTTTTTTGATTAAGTTGTTGTTTATATCACTGGGCTGGCTGTGGCTATAACATTCTGGCTCTAAAAGGGGAATAAAACTAGCTTTGATAGAGTAAACTACTTTTGTCTGATCAGTGTAAATATCCAAAGACGCATAGAAGTAAGCTTTAACAGGCAGAAAGGCAGAAAGGCGCCCCTCTTTGGCCATTGACAGTACAGCCAGAAGTTGTGTGATTTTTCTTTTAAATAAAGTTTTTTTTAAACGTGCCGGCTTGCGCCGGAAGTATACGTCATATTTTTGACACGGCGGTAAAAACAAACCGAAGGGCGGCGAAAGAAGCGAAACAACTTTGTTTTTCTGCCCTCTTTTGTTGTTTGATATATTTTTTCGTTTGAAGCACTACTTTTCATACTTCTAAAGGTAAAACAAGAAGTGTTTTATCCGAGTCGATGGAGTTGTCAAATTCTTGGTTTGTGTGTTACTTGCTAGTTAGTTTAACCATTTTGGTTGAATTTATCCTGCATACATTATGTTGGTATAATGTTGCTCATATTCTTGTTTAGGTACCCGTCCTTCAGTGTGTTTTCTATTTTGAATTATTGTAATTATTATTATTTTTTAGTTCAACATGATTTCCACTGGAGATGTGCACAGTGGTCTTCGTAAACTGGAAAGCCTTTTACGGGTGATCAGATATGCAGAGGATGTCGATTATAACAAGTAAGGCTTCAGGTGACACAGTTCTATCTATCATCCAACTACTAAATACTACTGACTTAAAGACCCACTCCAATGAAAATGTTGTTTTCTAACATGTTCTCCTGGTATTTTTCTGATGATGGAGGACAAAATTGTATTTCTTTTTTCTTTATTCAAATTGTGAATCAGGTGCAGATAAAAATTGCCATTTAGAAACAAGATTATATTTGTAATGTAGGGGAAAAAATGCTGGACAAGCCACAAGCTCGCTGCTCCATTCTGATCCATCCACTTGTAGACTTGTCCAAGCTGGCATTTGTCTCCAAACTGTAAGGCTGGATAGCTCCAATATTGCTCGCCATTTTTGTGCTAATTCTAAGTTGGAGGTGTGAGGGGCTGTAAGCTAGCAGGAGAGCGCTTAAACAATAGATGATGGGAAGTGAGGTCGGACTTGATTTGCTCCTATTGTCTTGGCCACAACTTAGAGACAAATTTCTAATAAGCTACTGCTGCTCTGCAGAAAAAAAGTCCTTGAAAATGTCAGGTTTTCGGATTTGTGGGTATCTATTGATACCGAAAGTGCAGGGGTCGGGTTCTGGCAATTGACATTTTTGTGGATTTGAAACATTTTTCTGGTATTCGGGAAAACATATTACTCTTAAAGGTTTAGAGTATCAAAAATAATTTTTCAGTAGCGTGGGAGTGACAAAAAGTTTTCATTTTGTCTGACTCCAGGCTTTCCAAAGGAGATCCCTCAGCTTTTTTGCCCATAGTGAGCTTCACCCTCACCACCTTCTCTCCACCTTTTACTGAGCAGCTCCTGACAGCTGGATTTGAACTGATTGGAAAAACGGACCTCCGTTTCACAGATACTCTTTATAAGGTAAATTCAGGAATGCACTGTTAAGCTGACTGTCCTCTACCTCTGTGATGAAGCACTTCTTTGTGAGTCTTTATCTCATCTGTTTTGTGTTGCAGTTGCTCCGGGATATTTTCCACTACAAGCCCGTACTCACCAAACAGCAGTTCTTCCAGCTCGGTTTTTCTCAAAGGAAAATTTCTTTCCTTTGTGACATCATTACCCTGGTGCTAAAAACACAATCAGTTAAAAAAGGTGTGTGGACTTTTGTGTTAATTGGACAGGTTGAGATTCACGCGTAGACTGTCCTCTCATCATAATAAACCCTGTCAGTCTTTGTTGACGTATAAAAAATCTGGTTTCACAGCAGATAATTTATTTTTATCATGTCCATAAAGTTTTGACAGAAGTTCAATCATCTTTGGCACTCTTCAAAAACACTGCAATCAAATTTACATTTGGTCTGTACAGGTATTCCAGCATATTTTCAATTTTTATTTTTTTTTGTTGTCTCGACAAAAATAGTCAAGATCTGGAACAAGCTGTTTGATTTTTTTTAAGTCTTCCCAGTGGTTTTTTAATTATGATTGTGCTGTTTTAGCCAAAAATTAATAAAACTTTGGTCATTTCCTTAGACCTAGCTTCTGAAGAGAAACAGTAGTTTATTAGGTGTTCAAATAAGATTTTCGAGCAGAACAGTGAGCTTTTTGCCCAGTGATTGTAAAACCTACAAACTTCGTCAAATTATTATTTTTAAATCTGCTACAGCAATTTGATTAAAGAAAGACTCATAAATGCAATTTTAATCTTAATTTTCTTTATTCATTTGTCATCCATCACCAAAAAATGCCACAAGAGCATGTTAAAAACACCAAAAACACACTTTTCATCAGAATGGGATTTTAAATCTTCTTTTGTGTGTTTTGCAGCCCAAAGTCAGACGCCTTGTCCCACACAGTAATGTCCGAGTGGAAAGTCATACAGCAAACCCTGATGCTCACAGTGTAAGTCTAAATGCTGTCATAAAGGAAACATAGAGAGTATTATTGTACACATTTCTCCCTCTCGGTTACCTAGCAATTCCAGCAGTTCTTTATATTTGAAAGTCAGTCTTCTCAGCCTTTTGAGAAATGGACATCAATTACTATGTACAATTTAAAACAAAAGATCAACATTTTTGTGTTGTTTTTTTTAGATATCCACTGAGCCGTTTATTGTAAATCTTCATGAAACTCAGTCCTCTCCTACTACAATCGTCTCCTGTGCTGAGGAGTTTCCATCCTGTACTCCTCCCTCTGTCGAGGATCGCTTCATTCCCTCCAGAAATGAGATGACAAAAGTCCAAAGAGCAGAGGAGCCCAGTGAAAGCACTGTTTGCGTGAGTACTTAAAAAAAAATCAAATGAATAACATCCATAACGAACATTGTTTTCAGGGTTTACCATCAGAACTGCCAACATTTTGCACAAGCTATAAATGAGAATGTCGTTTTTTTTTTTTACGTTCTTAAATTCTAACTGTTTATACTTAATTTAAAGGTCCACTTGTTTGGATATTTGTGCTCCACATTTGATCCGTGCCTTGAAGGAGCAGAAATTTGAGTCACAGCTGTGTTTAAAACCATTTGGTGGCTCAACCAAGAGCCATGTGGTCTAGTTTCATACTGACCGAAACCCAACGAGAACCAGAGTCTAACCTCAACATTGTAGAAAAATACACTTTATTTATGTTTTTGTGGACATGAAGCTTTTCTTTTTATAAAATGTAGCTTTTAAATATGAACAATAACTGAATTATGACAGTGATATATTTGTCTATATTTAACTGTTTTAACAGTGACACACACTAGTTCCTTTCAAAATAAAATGCATCCTCCTGCTACAGCAGTTATTTGAGATAAATATGCAAGAAAGTAAAACCTGAACTTTTCTATTTGATTCATCTTTATCCTTTTTTTTTCGTTGTCTTATTGAATAGAAACATAATAGTGGTGTAGAATGAAATTTTTAAAAAAGTGTTTTAAGTGCTTATTCTAGTAAGAAACCACTGACAATAGATTAAACCTGTTACTATCATTTTGCTCGAGTAAAATCTAAATGTAAATGGCAAACTTTAGCTAAAACATTAAAACAAAAAAATTAATGAACATCTTTTTCATTATTTAGTCCTTTTGGTTTGTCAGGTTTGAAAAGTGCTAATAAATAAGGATTCATTTAATCTGAATATCAGAGAATCAAACTCTGGGATTCTTCATGTAACTTGCGTTCCTGGTCATGTGATCCAGTTGACAGAGATGGACAGAAGACTTTCAGCATTGGAGGCTCAGCTGAATCAGGTTTTGTCCGGGCTCAGCAAGCTGGATATTCTGGAAAAACGTCTAGATGAAGTTGAAAACTGGAAAAGCACAAATAAGGTAAAGTTAATTAATGATTAAATTGAAAAGAACATGACAAATTATACATTTGGCTTAATATTGTTTAGTCTGGGCCATCTTGTACGATTCTGAATTACAGGGTGACAAAGAAGTGATCACAATATCCAGAGAGAGCTGGGAAAACCTGATGGGCAGAGTTCTTCTGCTGGAAACCAAACTAGAGCTGAAAGATCCCAAAGTAAGAAACTTTGTGCTGCTTTTCATGTTGATTATTTGCATCCGTTTAATTCCTTTTCATGCAGTTCATCCAGATGTCTTTCATTTGTTCAGTTATTCGTGATGCTGCTGTTGCAAGGAAGTCATTGTTCTCTTCTTAACGTCCTTTCTGATAATCTTTTGATCCCTTTCCAAAGCAATCCCAATGGTCTTTTAATTATAATTACTAAAATCCAACGAAACAGTCGGTTTCTATGACATAGTTTCTGCAGAGCAGAAGTTTATCAAAAATTTTCCTCTGAATTGTGGGCGGGACTGTTGGAGCAGAGTAAGCCCGTCCGCACTTCCCGTCATCCATCTGTTTATGTGCTCTGTAGAGTGCTTGCTCACACCCCCAACCTAACATTATTGGTGCACCAAAAAGGGGGAGATGTATCAGATCTGTCCAGCCATACAGGTTTGAGCCCGGTTCATGCTCGGATGAGGAAAACAGACGTTCATCATTATCATCACTTTTATTTATAAATCATTTTAACACAAATAAAAATAAAAAAAAAGATGATGAAATGCTTTGCTATAAAAATGAGTCTTGACTCCAGTTCTGAAAGTGGATAGTAACTTGTCTAATATTTAGCGTCAAAATGCTTCTAAAGCTTCGGGGCACAGATAGCACTTTCTTTTAAACTTTTGTACCTCAAGGAGAAGCTGATCAGCTGATCTGATAGGGAGAGAGAAGCTCAGCAAAAGGTAAGGCGGGGTGATCAAAGGAATAAAAGAATCTTAAAGTGAACTCTAAAATGAACAGGTAGCCAGCCACATGTAATGCTGTCCTTCCTGTCCTCTGACCAGAACAGCTGCGTTCTGAACCAGCTGACAGAGAACTAAAAGTGACTCCAGAGTACAAACCAGTGATGCTGCATGTTTGTATTCTTCCAAATGACATTCTATGCTGATGTTTTTGTGTTTATGAAAAAAATCATCTTGACAGAAATCAGACTAATCAATTTACAGATTTGTGTTTTCTTTTCAAATTATTTGATTTGAAATAGGTCTGGGCGATATGGAAAAAAAAGAAAATCACGATTTTTTCAATTTTATCACGATTATCTCGATTTCTATTTATTAATAATTTAGATGTGACAAAAATTGAATTATAATGATTTTAGTTGAAAGAAGTAAACACATTTGAACAAATATTTATATTTATTCAAATTATAACTTCAAATGTATCATCCTATCTTACATCAGCCCTGATTGTATATTTGCTTTCTTCCTTTATTTATTTATTTTTTTGTCTTTACAGTTTTGTGAGGATGACCTGAAGGGCATGCTGGGTAGGATAACCAACATGTATGTCACATGACTTGTTCTGTTATAGACTGATTTAACTCTGTTATGCATTTGTAGTTGCTCTTTATAACCAGATTTATTTCTCTTATAAATGCAATGATGTCTGAAAAGTGTTTATTTATTTGCTGTACAATAACCTTCTGTGTTTGTGTGGCATTTGCAGGCTGAAGAGCACCTCTGGTCTGTTGAGAAAGGAGGAGTCTTCTGCCCCAGCACTTTCTTAATATATATTTATTTTCAGCTGTTTTGTACTTATGATTGATTGTGAATTTCTTGTATTTTTATATTAAATAATAATAAAATTGTAAAGTTATTGCCTTAACTTATTTTAACTTGGGAAAAAAAAGATTGTGGGCAAAAAAAAATCATATTAAACTCTTGAAAATATTTTTGGATTAATTGTGTAAAAAAAAAAACCTTAACTCAGAAAATCTATTCCAATTGTCTTCATGGGCACATTAACATAGAATATGATTTAGCAACATGTTAGGGTAATTAAGTGCAATTAATTGTATGATCTTTAGAACTCTATACTGATTTTGAATAGTATAGTGTAGTGGTTTTGAGGAGACCAATAGAGTATACAATAGAGTAGATGTCTTCCCTGTTCCGGTCCCCAGCCCGGATAAAATACAGGATTGTGTCAGGAAGGTTATCCAGGGTAAAACTGCCAAACCCTACTCTACCAATTGTCCAGATCAGTGAAAGCTGATTCACTATGGCGAACCCTGAAGGAATATGTCAAGAGGTGAACAACAACAAGAATAAAAATTCGTTACTAATTATGGTTATAAACAATAACATCTAGATAACAGCTCTACTCTTCTCAGAGATCATAGAAGCAATATGGGCGTAAAGGATAAGTGATACAGATTAAAAATGTAATCTAGATCTGACAGTAACAGCAGTATTGACTGAAAACAGATATGAACAAGACTATGTTTGTAAAAAGAAAAAAGTATAAATTCCATCAAGAATAAAATGATAGCTTTTTCATGTCCATATGGTGCAAACAAGATGACATCAATCACAAGCTTGCTTTTACCATCAACCTTCTACTATCAAACCCATTTGTGTTGTGTGCTCTAAATATTACAACCATTTTTTTTCACAGCACTTCAAACAATACTTGAATACATTAATATGAGACACTTTTATTTAACCTCAAAGAACAAAGCAGTCTAAAATTCCACAAGAACATGTTAAATAGGGCAGCCACGATAGTCTTGGCTATGTTGACTATTAGTCTTTTTTTTTGTTTGCTTTTAATTACGGTAAATCTCAAAACTATGGTGCGAACTTTCTAATGCTACATCTGCCATTGTCTTTGTCACATGTGGAGTAGTGCTAATCTGGGTCAGTAGTGATGTTACAGGAAGTTATAGGAGGACTCGGGTACCATAAAATTAAATGAAGGCAAGACGCTTCATGATTAAATAAAGGTTTAGTAAACTATCATCATCTATGTCTTTATTTTTTTAGTTAGCAAATAGCTTAAACTGTCCTAGTTTAAAGCTAACAACAGTTAAGATGTGTTTTTTATGTCCATTTTATGCACCCGCCCGATGAGTTGACGAATCAGAAAAAATAATCCCAGATTAGTCGACTATTAAAGGCAGCCCTAATGTGAAACACAGCAAAATGGATCTTTAAGTGTTTACGTCCATGTCACTGAGTCCACACCAGTGCATCAAATACAGGACTATTTAGGATGTAATATTGTTGCTTGAAGGCGTCCTACTGGGCTTAGCTAAGATGGCGTTTGAGGGTGTTGGGTGCATATGAAGTAGAGCAGAGTGCAAAAGACTCAGGTACCAGAGTTGATGGATGATGGATCTGGAACATAGAAGACTTCATGCAACATCTCCTATCTGGACATGTTGTGATCTGTTGCATTGAAAGTCCTAAATCCAGCAACAGAGAGAGTTGCTCAGTTTCGGCATGAGTTGGTTAGGAATGACTGTGTTCAAGGCAGAGGTGAAGTATGCAAATAGAAATCTGACGTGCTTGTTCTGTGCCTCCAGGTGAGTGAGAGCTGTGTGGCGTGCTGTAACGACTGCTTCTTCTGTTGACCTACTAACTCTATATGCAAACTAGTGTTAGTCCATGTTAACAGGAATAGGATAAGCCTCTCAAAACTTGGTAATTATAGGTCTTAAGGAAACCAGGGGATAATGATTGAAGAAATTCACTGGGGTTCTCTTGTGGGAGTGGTAGCTGAAGAATTCATTCATTACTAGACTAGTGAAGAAAAACTGGATTTAGTTAATAACAGCAGTTCACTATAATACTTTGTAGTATGGTTAATGACAGAAGTCAAATAAAGGTTTCCTCTTTTCTATAGGTTAGTCATATTTAAATTTTAAGGTTTTTAGAATTCTGTCTTAAGGCCTTGTTAGGCATTTCAGGTCTTCACACCAAAACATTTTGACATTTAATTCTTTAAAAGACTGCATTTTAATGTAAGAAGTATTTTACTATTGCATCAGTGAACCAAGAACATATTTTTTTAATCAAACAAAAATATATGCTGTACTGCTAGAGGTCGGGGGTTCAGCAAACAAAAGTAAGAAGCTGAAGCACGCTCACAAATAATTAATTAAATATAGTCTTGTCAGCATTTAAATCGATATAAGTATTAGAAAATGAAATATTGCGAAATATCAATTTCTCCCTACACCCCTATTGGTACGATAAGGCTCACAATTTTAACAAAAAAATTATAGAAATTAGTTTCTCACTAGTGCTTCTTATTGTCGCATTTTGTACCTCTTAATTGCAAATGTGTATCATATTCTGTAAAAAAAAATGTAGACATGTAATAACAGTATAAATAGGTGGTATTAGTATGATGAGGCAAATTTAAAATATTTAAAAATGTTTTTTATTTATATAAATATTAACTTCTTTTAGTAAAAATGAATTGGGTCTATTAAGCATTCTGTGATAATAGCTTCACATTATGACCAAATGGGGACAACATAACACTGAAAAACTGTTACCTTTAACAGGTGTCCTGGATCACACTTGACTTTTTGGAAAAAATATTTGGTGGTCAATTTATTGCAACCGATGCAACAGGTAAGCTTCATGGACAATAATAAGGAGAAAAGTCGTTTCATTCAACCAAAAAACAGCAGCACATTAGGAAAATGCCTCAAAAAATTCCAATATAATTGCAGAATATCTATTGTAAATGGTATATTTAAAAGAGATTGCAGCAACAACAATTCAATACATATCATTATTTGTGTTGTTGAGTTGATTCATAGTTAAAATTAATTTTGAACGATGAAATTCACTGACATAAAATCTGTCCAGGAGATCTTTGGTCAAAACTGTGACTCAGATGAATACCTGGTTCTGAACAGTGCAGGTGAAGGTTTTCCAGATTCTTTGTATTTTCTACTAGATAATCAAGTGTAAACCAAGTATGTGAACAAACAAGTAAACACGAATTAATCTCAAATCCATTCATATTTTAGTTTAATCAAGTTCAGCCCACATCAAAATAATACAAAGGAGACATTGTCAGAACATTATACCACACTGTATGGTCACGTTTCTTTGCAAAATTTAAAGTGTTTACTCACGTTAGACTGTAATGATAGTTTTATAATTTTTTGCTGCCATCAAATTTGTGTTGTCCGCTGTGATGACACTTGATTGTCTTTAGGCTGTATAGTAAAATAAACCTACCATTTCTCTATCACAAATGGTGTTATCCAATATTATTTATCGATTAATCTAATTTTAAATCATTTTTTTATGTTATAGATGGATGTTTCGATGAATAGCTTTCCTCAGACAGATCAATGAGGTTGAGAAATTGATTCATCAATTGATTTATCATTACACCCCTAATAGACTGATAGAAGTGTATGTATGTTTATACACAGTAAGTCTATGAGACTGTGCATATCTCTTTGTTTTATTTCAAGAATTGCTATCACATTATATTTGAGAGGACATAACTGCTTTTATTTTCAACTCGTTTGTTATGTTGACTGTTTTTTCTTTTAAAAACTGACAGCAAGTTCACTACCAGATATGAAACGACAAAGGTTAAGTAAAATGAATCAAATTGGCTATTGAAGGTTGAATATTTGCCTATTCAAAATTAACCCTGAAGTGTTTTTTATTATTATTTGGATTTAAGTAAAGCAAAAAATCAAAGCTGAAATAGCGAAAAATGGTTGAATGAAATGCATTTTGGTTCCAGATTATTTTACACTTGCATTGATGATCACTTCTGCACAGGACTGTGAGTAGACAGTGTAATTGTGGTTAATGAGTGTTTCAAAGTGTATCCTTCCCTCTCACACAGCTTGATGCGCATCTCAATACATGGTTCACAAATCGAAACATAAAAGATTCAACTAACTTTTTTTGCTATACGATATAGTCCGATTCCTTTACCAAAAACTCTTGAAATCTAGACGTTTCTGATTCATATGGCATTTAAAGCTTTAAATCAGGGATATCAAACTCAATCACACAGGGAGCCAAAATCCAAAACAGACAATGTCAGCCAAACAGGACAGACATTTATTGAACACATAAAAAACCATGGTAAGGTATTTTTAGTGTTCCGAAGGTAATAAGTGATCATATATATGGATATAGTTCACTCTGAAATGCTCAAGAAAATCATGGTTGAAATAACTTCTAATTTCTTTACTTGTATGTCATTTTATATTAAAAAATGTTTTACTTAGGAATATCCTAAAAGATTTTGTTCTCCTTAAAATGTATTACATTGGGCCGATAATAATAATACAAAATGATCTGAAAAGCTGGATATATTACTCCGCGGGTCGGATCTGGCCCCCAGGCCATGACTTTGTCACGTGCTAGTAATGTTTGGCATTTGACAGATTTATTCAGGTATTGACTTGAAAAAGGCAAATTTATGCAGAAATGCCTGGGCATAGGTAACCTAGGCAATTGCCTACGTCGCCATCTGACAACAAATCACAATGATCACATATTGTTTTTTTTTTTTTTTTTTGTTAAACAGATTGATGCACCGCCCATTTTATGTAAAAAAAAAAAAGAAAGTAATAACTAGAAAAACATAAATAAAATAACTCAAAAGTTTGATGTAATCAATAACTGCAATACAGTGCCCCTCCATTCCTGTTGCTACTGTCTGAGATGGGTTGGGGGAAGGAGAGGGGTGTGTGGTGTTGCTGCCGTTAGCTATTCTTTAAAATTTTAAGGATGATTAAAGAAAGAGGAGCAAACACAGATTCAAGCAGAGGTTTGTCTGTTTACTTTTATAAAATTGTTTGGAAATTGTCTTCTTCCCTGCATTTTGGTCAAAAAAGTTAAATTTAACTGGTTGATCTAATGTTTTTTTTTATTTCCAACAACTTTAACAGTTGAAATCCCCATTTCCTCTTGAATATTGACAATTCGGTGATGCAGTCAGCACATATGCAGAGTTTCCTGGTTTTAGCCCCAGTTGGAAGGTGTTAGATCCTGCAGGGGGCGCCATATTCATTTTTGCCGCCTACAGTAAAACACAGCTTGTCAGAAATTGATTATTTACTTCTTGATTGATTTCATGCCTTTTAACCAACATAATTTAGTTCATATATGTGGTTTTCAAATGATATTTTTAATCTAATTTTTACATCCCTAACGATACCGATGTTACACCCACTGCATGATAGATTTTTCGATAATATCTAATATCTTTTACATCCACAGTTTCATATACTAAAAATCTTCATCTACTTCCAATGGACAGCTTGCTGTATGCAGCAGTTCAGATCTACATAGTTTTCAAAGTGTCTGAAACACTTCAATATCTGTGGAAGTGGGGTATCATTTCCCCGGGAGATATATGGAGAGAAAATAGACTCACTCTGATTTGTGTGTGCATAATTCTTGATTTGTGCGTAAATTATGATCTGTGAGTGCATATATATGATTGGTGCATGCATAATTCTTGATTCGTACATAACTTTGGATTTGTGCGTGCATAATTCTTGATTTGTAACTAATATAATACATTTTTTGCAAAAGTAAAAAAATTACTAAAATTTCAAAAATACAAAATGCAATTTACACATGCACAAATTAAAATTACAACAGCCTGTAACTAATTATTCAAAAATATATTTTTAAAATACGCATGGATCACCTCTTACACACGCACACAGCCAAAGTTACACACAAATCTACCCTGAGACTCTTCTCACGTCGCACAAATTTGTCCGTGAGGGATGTGTTCAAGTGCTACCAGAATGCTCGTTCACCATAGTTTTCTTGTCAACCGTTTTAAACTTTGATTGTGAATAACATCCGGTAAAACTAGGCATTTTCCCACTTTCTTAAAAATATATTCCCAATAACTAATATAAAAAGTCTAAATAACGTGCTTTTAAAACACTTATACTTTTAAAAATAAGAATATTTCTAGAAAAGGGCGCTTTAGAACAGCGGAGGAACTCAGTATTGAGATCTGTCCCTGTGATCCCGTGATCTTAACCAAGAATTATGCACGCACAGATCTTAATTTACACACAAATCAAGAATTACGCACGCACAAATCAAGAATTACGCACGCACAAATCAGAGTGTGTCTATTTTCTCTCCATAAATAACCGGCCCGTACATCCACCACATTGTTGGGTCAGTTCAGCGGCCCCGTGGGGGCCTCTCTGCCCATCCCTCCTCCTCCCCAGCGGAGAGGAAGCTCGCAGACAAGTCAACAAGCCAGCAGAGAGAGGAGGGGAGACTGCAGCTGGAGTGCACCTTGCCCGCGGCGGACGGCTCAGTCTGGAAGCGTCCACACGGGCGGGAGCGTTGTCCCGACCCTCCTCTTCCAGCAGTCAGCGGCTGCCTGGTGGAGACGGAGCAGCATCAGTCAGCGAGGCCCGCGGGAAACTATTTCACGATAAGGTAACGATATTTTACCACTTATTTTGTGGAGATAAACACCTAACTTCGGATTATATTTTAAATATAACATCAAAGGAACTCGCGCAGGTAGAAGTGACTCATTCGCTAATAGGTAAATTGGAAAAAATGAACTTTTGAGCGTAATAAAACAGTAATTAAAACGTAGATACAAATATTTAAACTGAGTTTCGTTGACTTTTGAATACTCTGCTGTTGTGTTTGTGTAAATGGGTAGAATTCACCCCCCCTTTCCTGGAGTTAGGGCTGGACAGGTGAGGAGCACGCGGAAGTGACAAAGTACGAAAGTCCACACTTTTTTTTTTTGTTTCACGTTTGAAACGCCCACTGTCCGTAAACCGTGAACCCGCGTGCAACCTGCAGGTGATTATTCCCGCGCATGTACCGAGATTTGGAGAAAGACGACGGCGTTTTCCAAGTAAGGATTTTATCTTTCGTGAATAGGTTATTGAAAACTATCGTGCGGAATGTCGTAGTACTTCGTCGTTCTCTTAAGAGAAGGAAAGAAACGGAATTGGTGGGTGAAGGGTGAAGCAGGAACCTGTTCCGTGAGTCTGGGTGTGGTAAGGTTACAGACGTTTGTGCTGCCTCACTACACAGCTTTTTCTCCAGTGTTTTATTATTACAGAAAGTCATTCTTAGGCTCCATTTGTTGTTTGATTTTAGTGACACAGAGAACACACAGACCAGGTTAGAGGAGTGTTCTGTGCTCAGCAGGACAGGCTCAGGTAGATTCTCTGCTTTTACTTGTTGCAACACAATATAGACAGACAAGTTCATACAGGTGTTTGCTCAGAAACCTTAACTATTTAAAGTGAAACCTTGAAAGGGATGGGAAAACGGGGTTGTTGTCTTTCTTGTTGCTGTCCGCTGTTGCCCTAAGGTTGTTCCAAGCTGGGCTGTGATTTGAGTCAGTAATGAAGGGTTTTCAGAGCACACTATGGGTGTGTCCTTCTGTCAGGGCCAGAGCTGTCTTCTATTTGCTCCTTTTACTACACCTGTTCCATGGCCGTTTTAATGTTCTTATTTTTATCTGTATTACTACTAGTGACACACATTTCTTATTTCATACTTGTATGAAATCAAACGAGCCAAAGTTTGACTAAAGCATTCATATTTGAGAACTTTCTTTGGGTCTTTGATTCAAGGACCGTTCCTTTAACATCATAACCATATTCAAAATTTGGTTTAGTTTGCGACTAGGACGCTGACTTTGAATTGGAAAGCTATATGAGTAAGCAAAAGCAAACAGAGTAAAAGAAAAAAGGTGGAGGAGTTGCAATTTATATTAAAAAATATAAAGTTTGCTGTAACATGTCAGTTGAAGTTGGTGGATTACTGGAATGTATTGCAATTGAAATATGTAACAAATCAGAGGAAAATGTCATTATAAGCTGTATATACAGGTCACCAGTAAGGGTAGGAATCACTACGATGCAATTGGTAATACATGGCTCGCAATATCGATGATATCGTGATGCTGCAATAATTTGTAAATATCGTCTCAAATTACTTAGATTTTATAGAAGAATATTTTTTTAGGAAAATATATCTCATTTATTTTTTTAGCTTGAACAGAATCATAATAAACAAATTGTGTCTTATAGTGTGGAACAAATGATATACTTTTGTGGATATCAGTAATACCATGTCTTTGACAAGCATTGATGTCAATTTAATTGGAATTATTAGTAAAATTCAGTGTTAACAATAGTAAACATGAACAGCAGTCACACTACTTAGTACATTTTATCAGAAAAAAATTATATAATTCAATTACCTGTCAGACACATTGGTGCAACTTCTACCTCCAAAGGAACATCTCACCAAAGGATGAGGAATATAACATTTTACAGCCTCTTCAAACAAAAATAAAAGATCGATACTTGCTGAGAACCCATCGAGAATCAATTCCAGGACTAAATAGGGCTGGGAAAAAAACGATCAATCGATTTGAATCAATTTAAGCTTAATAGATCAAGAATCGATTCACAAAAGACGAATCTATTGAGCACATAAAGCTAAAGTCCTTGCTTGATGTTAACGTTTAATGGAATTCCCCATCGGACGACTAATGCTAACGCTCGTTTGGCCTAAAGATATATTGCTGACTAAATGAAGAATCTTTGTAAACTCACAGGCGTGAAATTTCCAAACTCTTTTAAGGTAATATTTTTAGAAGACACAATTTGTGGTCCAAAACATATTTTTTTCCCTTATACTGTCGTCTCCATCTGGAATAAGGTGTAATGCTACAGCGTGATCGCCACCTAGTGGCCAAACTGAAACGCCCTCCAGAAGAAGCAGCACAGTTTACAGTGTTAATGATATGAACCTTTTTGTTAGAACTTCTCCTTTAGAGAATCCATGTAACACTGTATGCTATTAACAATCAAAATATTTCACTAATACATTTTACAATATTTGAACTGTATCCGATTAATAATATATATATTCAAATTATATAGTAGATTATCAATGTCAATTAAATTGAATGAAATGGAAGAATGAAAATAATCTAAAAAAAATTTAATCGAATCGTTTCTGGAAATTATAATCAGTACCCAGCCCTAGGACAAAATATTGCGATACATCCCAGTACTGATATTTTGGCACACCCCTAGTAACCAGGGTCAAGCTTGGAAGTGTTTAGTGACTGGATGGACAATAAACAACCAAATAATAAAGAGGGAACATTATTAGAACGTTCTACCACGCTGTATGATCACATGTCTTTGCTAAATTCAAAGTGATATATGGTTCAAACCTAGGTTTCTGGGTCACAGCTTTGTTTTGGTACAAAATCCTTCTGTTAATTTGATAATAAGCAAGTAACAATGAAGAAAAATCATTATGTAATATCTCCAAAAATAACTCCTTCTTAAATTTAGCACAATTCGTGTCCACTTTCAATGTCGACATGCTGTTATGCCGTAAGTATGCAACAATTCACTTTTCCCCTAATTCGGTTTATTGGCATAACATACGGTTCAGTTTTGCTTTTTCCCACTCCCTTTCTAGCAAATTTAAACAAGTTGACTCTGTTAAACAATCAGTATACTGTGTGTACATATGTATTTGATTGCAATATATCTATTCATGATTATGATTTGGTGTTAACTAAGTCTTGACTTAATACCTGAAATAGGTATGAAATATCTGTGTTTTGTAGTTTGTCATTGTCTTATTTCTTTTATTTTTTAATGCTTGAAATAAAATAATAAATAGAATCAAATACTATTTTTATTATTTTCAAAATATAATCATGTGTTAGAGACCCAGATTAAATTTCGAACGGAAAAATAGACAAAATTCCATATTATCAATAACAAAGCACATTTTTTTTTAGCTCAAGTACTGTTAGGTCTTAAAAATGAAATAAAAAGAAGCAATAACCCAAATTTCATGTCCAGAAAAATCTAGTAACTGGAAGTAATTTGGTATATTCAAGTTTAATATAGGCCACTTGAAAATCCTAGTTTATTTAACAGTCATTGTTTGACAATTTTTCAACTACAACTACACATATACATTATGACAAGATTTTCCAACTTACTGTTACTTTTTTATATCCCTGACCCATAAAGAGATCTCACCCGTTTGGTCCATCAATGTAGCGTCACCGATGGTTGTAGCATTATCTCAGCTAATGTGGGAACTATTGTTGCTACAAAATGACCAACATATTGATCTTTCTATTTGTGCTCTGAAAGGAAGACACAGTGATTGCTTTGAAGATACAATGCTTTTCTGGGGTCTTCTGGGACTTGTTTACCCATGCAGACATGTTAAACTAAAAATGATTCTATTGAATATATATGGATACATAATGGAAAATATATATTTTTTCCTTTTAGGAAAAATCTACATTCATGCAATTTTTCATGATTGAAAAGCAGATAATTGGGTGAAGGAGTTTGAATTATTTGGTGTGCATGTCACTTGGATAATCAGATATTTCAAGAAATCAGATAGTAAGCCTTTTAAATGATAGCCAGATATTAAATATTGTCAGTTTCTCTAGATTTTAGAGTTTTCAAGTGACATGAAATCGAGAGACAAGATTATTACCCCTCTTTTAGAGGTAGAGAGAGCAGCATATCTACTTTTAGATTACATATATTTTATAGTTATACTTTTTTCATATCTCTAAAAAAGTGGGTATAGAAGGTATATACTTGTAGTTTCATAGGAACAGTGTTTAGTGTTTAAATGGGGATAACAAAAACTGTAATAGTGGATGTATGTTTGAGTAGCAGTGTTCTCCCAACAGCAAAAGGTTACTGCTTTTCTTTTTCCATTTAGTTAATATTTGACTATCACCATTTGGCATTTTCGAGCAGTACTCTCAGAGCAGCAGATCAGTTAAGTGTGTTAAGCCATATAATGTTCAAATAAAAAAAAAAAGAAAGCACGCTCTTTCTAGCTAACTTAAAAAATCCCGAAATAGAATCCTACCCTGTTATTCAGACCATATTTTGGGTGTTTGATTTGGCCTCTAGTATCTTTTCAGCTACTTACTTCAGTTTGAATCATTGTCATAGCAAGCTCTTGAGTGAAAGGAAATTGGATAACTTTCTATAAATTCTCTATCTCTGAACAAATGATCATCTTAATCAGTTTCAGTAAGCTGTTACTGAACCATGTACTTTAGGAGTGATCAAATCAAGGACCATTGTCCCTTGATTAGACATCTTTATTCTACCCATTGACTGCATACGAGAAATGGACAGAGTGAGTGTGACGTCACCCATAGAAAATTGCTAACTTTTGCCTCCAACAAGATGAAGCCAATTCAATTGCCATGTTAGAACTAGATATTGTCAGAGGTTAGGGATTGGTCAGTCAATCAGAATCATAGTGTCTATGGCAACCACTCTAGCCAATCAGGAGTTCTTGAAATTCCACACCCCGACCACTTGAAAGCGAGCTCAGCAGGTGTAAGAGTGTGTTTTCAAATACTGGACATGGAGGCCACTTTTATTAAGAGATCTGATTTGCCAGCTTATAACTTGAATAACTCTTTAACTAAAAAAGTATATGTATAATGGCAAAAAATTAGGATTTGCAGGAACATGTTAAAAATGTATTAGATTCAAGATTGCGATCTAGGGAGCAGGCTGGATGGATCTTAACAGCACATTGGTGTGTGACAGTTCTTTGGTAGCTAAGTGGATCTCACTGTGCTGGACTGAGAACTTGGAGCAGGGTCTGACAGACAGGAACAGAAGTTTTTAAAGCCAACCCTTCCAAATGGTTTCGCTGGAGTCAGTAAGTGGACATTCTGGCACAGAGTAGCTGAAGGTATTGGTCTGCCGGTATATTGGGTTATACTGTCGTCCTGATGAGAGATGCAGCTCCAGCGGGGAGGAGGGTGGAACAGGGTAGACTCACAGGAACAGCGGTGGCTATCCCAACTTTCTGACAAATAGAATGACTGAGCAATAGTTGTTTATTTCTCAATAGAGATCTATGGGATTTTGGCTTCTTGAGGATAGTGAGTACTTCCTATTACGTGGCTCATCTGTTCTACACCAATGAGAAGCTGCAGATTAAAAGGTTTGAAAAATAAGTGGACCAGCAGTCTTTGAGGCCTGACATCTATGTTTGCTCAATAAGGGATATAGCTCACTATTAACAATTGTAGTCTTTGGCAGTCTCTTTCTGGAGGGTGGAAGTCATAGCTTGAAGGGCTGTATGTTGATGAAGAAATACCTGGTGGTGTATACTGTCTTGTATTATTTCCCTGAAATAAATTACACCATGCAAAAACTATTGGCAAGAAATCTATAAAACTGCTATAACATTTTAGTACCATTTTGCAAACCTAATGGATGTCAAATGCAAGCATAACATCTTTTTCTGACAAAGTGTAATTTACTGTGTTGCCTGTAAATCAAAACACCTACTGCAAGTGGTTATGATAGGATGTGGGTTGACATTACCCTTGTATTGTTTCTGTCACCACAACCACAATGGTATATTATGACTTGATAGACTGACTACATAAAGTAAACCATGCTTTAGTGACAAAAATGATACTCCAAAGTGTTATACTGATTAATACAATCTGATTGGCTCATGAGAGGTCACAATGACTGGTGCTTGAGGGAGAAAGGTGGTGATTAGTTCAGACTGAGTATTCTTGTGCAGTAGTCAGAGGTTGAAACTGGTATTTGTCTGGAGCTGTTTCCTATCACTGGTCCTCACAAAAAAACTGGTCCATGTTGTCCTGCTTATGTTTCAGCTCATTGTCAAGCCCTGCAGAAGTCTGATAAAGGCAGTCACCAAAGGCAGGTGTGCTAGAGCAGGGTGGGACTGAACAAAAGCTGGACAGTGTTCTCAAGGACCAAGGTTAGGGAGTACTGGTCTGAATGTCACAGAAAAAAAACATATGTTTGTATGCTGTTTTAAGGACCTGAAAATGTTTCAGAAGACCCAAAACTGAGATTGTAAAAGCCCAAGATGGGTTGCTCTTGAACTTTTTTGTTTGGAGATTCAAAATCTATTTCATGTGTGGACATAGTTGAACAACTGTAAAATGCATTTGAAAAAAATAATTTCACAAAATTAATTAGAGGTTGACCAGCAGTAAATCAACTTTTTAACGTCTATGAATGGGGCTTTAAAAGTGCTCCCTGTTGGTCCTTGCCACATTTTTCACAATTTAAATAAACTTGTTTGATTTCTTAAAATATATTCTAAACATCCCCCTACAGGTTGAAACGAGGTATTACAGTTACATTTTGTGATTGGTCAGCTGGTGCAAGTCCCTCATCATTTCTGAGGTTTCACGTCATTTATGCTCCACAGCTCCAGTATAACTGTCGGTTGTTATCGTGTTAGCTTTAGCATGGCTCGTAGGTGTTTTGCTTTGGGTTGTCAAAATCTACTGGGTTGCGCAACTTTCCAGTGGATTTGGAAGTTAGGCTACAGTGGTTTAGTGTAATTGGTATTGAATCCAACGGACTCTGTCATGGTGATGGATAGTAGTTTTATGTCTCAGAAAATGCAAGAATAAATGTAGAAGAAAACCAACTTTTTTAGTAAAGCTTTAATATTTATGCTAAACCCAACCCTTTGTTTTTTGGTGAGTGTCTTGGGAGCTTAAATCCAGGACTGTACCATTTCCAGATTCATTTGAGCTTCGCTAACAATGATCTTACAATGGAGCAACGGGTGATTCCAAGCCTCAGAGTGGCAAAACTTACTTACAGTTTTAGACAGAACCGCACCCTTTCACACAATGTTAGTTGTAGAACAAGTAGAGATCATGTGGGTCTGCATCATTCCTCACCAAGACACCAACGTTTTTCCTTATGTGGAAACTAAAAGTTTCATCATAACAAAGTCTATGTTTGGGAACACTACTACTTTCCCTCTACGCAATACACATTCTAATCTAGGAAAAAATCTGTTTGACAGCAGCAAAATAAAAGAGTAAAGGGCTGCCTCCTATTACATCCTCATGCAGCTAAGACAGGACACAACACGCTGTGGAATTGTATCACAGTGATGGTATGTGGGTCTTTGTGCAACTTCTTTGACTCAGACCAAACAGTTGTTTTCATTTTCTACACATTTGTAAAGATCTAATGAACACAACTCTAAACTTCACGCAGAAGACTGTTCATTCAGTCATTTTATTTGGACGTAGAGTTCGTCTGATCCTTGTGAGTCAGGAAACTTGGACAAAACTAATTTTTGCTTTTCAGGTGAGTTACATTTAGAGGATACTTTTTAACATACTGACATACTTACTGGAACCATACGCAGAGGCTTGTGAAGACATTTTATCTTGCTGCTTCTGCCCTCTTGACTGCTGTTTCTTCTGATGGAGAATGTCTGAGTTAACCCTTACAGCTAAGGCCTCCAGCGTTTACATTCTTTTAACTACCATGACCCTTCGACTGTTCACAGACTTTATGCATTTCCAGCAGTTTCTGAAGTGGATAAAAGTAGCCTTGCGCTGATATGCAACACTTACAGTAGTAAGTTTCTTACACAATCCATGTAAATCGGCTGATTCTGTCTCAGAAAGTAGCTTCTTTCTTTATGTGAGTAATGTTTTGCATATTGGTCCAAAGCCGATACGATAAGCTACTTTTTTGTCCTCATCAGAATCAGCTGATTCACATTGATCATGATGAATGGTCGAGGTGTTATGGTGCCTTCACACCAGACGCAGCAGGTGCGTCAAAATTGCATCTGCCACGTCTCTTTTGACGCGTGTCAAACTTAGTATTTATAGCCTTGATGCGCCTGCCATGGAGCAACCGCAAAAGTTGTTCTGGAATTCATCCGTTGCCACATCATGGAAAACATGGATGATGCTGAGCGAGTAGCATGGGTTTACATGTTTTGGAGAGCTCTACAGAGACGCGGGCAAGCACATCCCTATGTTTGTTTTCACCCGATCCTTTGGAGTCTCTCACTTCACTCGTGCAGTGATAGTTTCACCTGAGAGCCATTTTAAACGCTTGACTTAACAGTGAAGCTTGATGCTTCTGCCGCACTTGCCACGTCTGGCGTGAATCCACCATTACAGTGTGTGAAAGAGTGTGTATTATTGCCGACGACATTTCTGGTGATAAGGTTTAAGAAATTTGCGCCTCTGTAGTTGAGGTCTATAGAGTGGCATAATTGTATATATTTAATTATGGTTATGATCATCTGTTGCCAGTGCCTAAACTGTATTACCTTTTTAAATTATTCCTGGTTGCTAAGAGCAAATAAACATCAATTGAGTTGCCTCATTCTTTAAAGGCTCTTGATTTTAGTACTTGACACAGCTTCTATTCTCAGTAAATAAAAGTCAAAAACAATTGTCAAAAAAAATAATAAAGGGAACCATTTGAGAAGAATACAATTTATATTTCCTGATCAGAATTCAAAACTTTTTAATGTAAATTTTCCCTTAACAGTAGCACAATAGCACAGGACTTTCCTTTAGGTGTGCATAGCAGTTAGGAGGCAACTGTCTACAACAGGGGTCTCAAACTCGCGGCCCGCGGGCAATCTGCGGCCCGCGGGATGATAATTTGCGGCCCCGTCTCATAGAAGATTACTGTTAGTGCGGCCCGCAAGGCTGATATGAATGACATTTTGTGTGCTGAGCTGAACGAACCAATCACGGTAAGGTATATGGTTCTTGAGGCGGACATCCGGGCTGTCCGAGCCTCCTCTCTCTTTAATTCATTCCTCCAATCAGCTGGGCGGAGGAGGAGCCATGAAGCTGCTGGAAGTGCTTTCTCACTGAACGGGATTCGCGGGCCCCGCTCCTCTTTCGCCACGTGACAACACGTGATACACAGCCTGCCGCTTGTCAAAAAGCGTGCTCCACGCATTCCGCGCACGCATCAAATATTCCACGGACAAATCAGACCCTCACGATCGCTTTTTCCTCCTCCACGATCAGAGAAAGTCCTCGTGAGAGAGACTGACTACTTCCGCGTTCGTGAGTGATGCCCGCGAGCGAGCAGAATCTTCAAAGGTGCTTCCACACCGGCCGCATGTCTGCACGGGTTTATGAACGCACGCTCAGCAGGTGGTATCCACACCGGAGCAGCGCGGTCACGCACGCAGCAGCAGAGAGGAGATTCTTCTTCTATGGTGTTTTTACCATTCATTAGCGCTGCTGCGACTGTGCGTGAAATATTGAACCGGGTTTAAGACTCAGCGCGCGCTCAGAGCGTGCACGATTTGTGCGCAGAGCTTGAGACCAGATTTAAAAACTTGCGTAGCAACGCGCGCTCCAACCTTTCAGTGAGCGCTGCTCTCAGCTCAGAAATGAAGGAGGTTCTGTAAATACAGACGTTTGAAACTGAATAAAAATAGTTTTCTCTTGTCTAGTGTTTCTCAGGTATTTTCTCTTTTCTCCCCCCCCCCTCCCCCCCCCCCCCCCCCCCCCAGCAAGCATCATTAGTATACGTTAATTTGCTCAAATTAAACGTATATCTCCTCAAAATATCATACTTATATTATCATTAAAGAATAATAAATAATAATAATAAAAAAAACTTCTAAATAATCAGTTTTATCAATTGTTCTCTTTTTTTTTTTTTTTTTTTTTTAGAATACCTCCAAAACTTCCAGACAAAGTAAAAACAATCTTTCCATGTTTCTCTCCACAGTAGTGCTAGGATTCTGTCTTTTCTCAGAGATTCAATTCTTTCGCATTGGCTAACTGTAAATTGAGTTTTAGGTTGTTTTTGCTATACTGAATTTATTATCAACTACTATGTAGGATTATGCACAATATTCATCTCTAATGTAAACATGTTTTTATTCGCATTCCCCCCAGGGGGGCGCGCCCCACCATTTGAGAAAAACTGAGTCAGTCAGTCAATATGTGGTTTCAGTCGTCTGTGTCTGCTGTATGGTCATTGTTATTATTTTAATTAATAAAAAATGATTTTCTGATTCATTTTTTAAAATTAATTTAATTCATTCATTATTTTGTGTTAAAAATAAAGATATTTGAGAACATTGGAATGTTTTATCAGCGATTTGCTTGTGGAAATCCTGATGCGGCCCGGCCTCACCCAGACTCTGCCTCCAGCGGCCCCCGGCTCAATTGAGTTTGAGACCCCTGGTCTACAAGCTATAGCCCTTCCCTAATAAGCTGATTAGGAAACAAGTTGGGACTTTTTTCAGGCAGTTTAACTATGGCTCTAAAGGGGGAAAAAAATTGCCCTCTGAGCTTAGGTTTCTGTGATGTTCTCCCTCAGTTTTGAGACCCAGATTTCTCATTTCTATGAGAATCAAATAACCAGCTTTACTGGAAAAACCAACTGTAACAAGAGAATGGCATTACCATGCATTTAGATTATCTAAACACGTCTAAATACTTTTATGACACTACTGAGGAGTTATTGGTGTGAGAAGATGTTTACTGTTAAATACTTCGCTGCAGGTTTTGGCGCATAACTAACAACAACTAAAAAATAAATTAACATTAATTCTGAATGTGCTATAAATGTCAAGTTTTAACATGACTAAAGCACATAAACCTTCTTGCTTTCTGACATTTGTCTTCCATTCTTTCTTCTTGCTGTTTTGTTGCCAGGTGAACAAGCTTCACATGCTGCCACTCCAAAACAACCTGGAATGGCCCTTTTTTATGCATTTTATTCTTTGTTTTCATTCCATCTGTCAAAGTGTAGAAAGACGTTTATCTTACTACTTGCCATGTTATGTCACAACTTTGTTTCCGGGTTTATATTTATGCAATTTTTTCACTTCTTCCTACAGTTCTTCTCCTTTTTCTTGTTTTTCTCTATCTAATTGACCATACTTTACATGCACAGTATCTTAACCCATCTGAATGCTTGTGAATTAACAGATGTCTTTCCTTTACCAAATCCTGGTGTCGGTGGGGTGTGTCTTTGCTATCTGGTATTGGTTTTGTCCTGTCCTTTGCTCTGCTCTCAGCGAATGAATGCAGTAGTGTGTGAGTGCCTCCTTGCTGGCCTCTGTACGGGAGCAGGAGAGGCAGTTTACGACACGGAGCCGAGCTCTGGAAGAATAGGGGAGGTTGTGTGCTGTCACCTTGCCCCACCCCTTCCCCAAAATGTAGGTAAAGCCCGGTGGATCCCGTTCATACCACCATATCATTCCACAGTCAGTCATACTGACTCAACCCATCTCATATTTGTTGACTGAATGGTTGGCAGCGGACTGTACCATTGTTGTTATTGTTTATGCGTGTGCAGTGTTACCTTGTTTATTGTGTTATTATTGTTTTGAAGTTGTAAAACTCCTCACTACATACTTTATACACTTTTTTCAGACAGAGAAAGTTTAAACCTTCATGAAAGAACAAGTCTAGTACTACAGAAGGAAAAGTAAGATCTACTCATGATCAAACATATACAGTATGGAGATTTGGAGAGCTGAACACATCCTGTAAAGGAGACGAGGCACAAGAGAGATTAATTGACAATGCTCTATAGCCAATCTAGACACAGAACACACGTTGCTGTAATGAAATGCACTGAAGTAAAAATCTGTTAAACAGTCAGACTGTGAAAGGTGAACCACAATAAAGTTTAGTTTAAGTTTATAAAAGTGAGAGAAAACTATTCAAGATGCATATGAGATAGCTAAGCTTTTCACTTCTCAGAACTCGGCGCTCAGACTTGTTTCTAAGTAAAGGACTTTCTATTATCTTATCTTATCCCTCCATGAATGTCTTTTTTTAATGCTTTTTTGGTCCTATAACTTGGTTAGTTGATTCTGAACTACCTATACCATGTGATTTTGAATTTATATCTAAAACTATGTTCACACTGAACATTAGGGATGAGCATCGTTAACATTTTATTGATACTACTCCTTTTTATCGATGCTGTTTATCGATCTGGTATTCTTATCGATACTTTCATGTGTGAAAACAAGGAGGAAAAAGACAAATAACAAACTATGTACATCAATACCTTTTATTTTTAGAGCAAATAAAAAAAAACTATATAATAATTTAATGTGGCAAAACTATAATAAAACCGTCAATAAATACTAATGTGTCTTTGTAATAATATCATACACTTTAACGTAGGGTTGTCAAACTCAATGGCACAGGGGGCCAAAATCCAAAACACACAGTAAGCTGTGGGCCGAAGTGTTGGTGTAACGGCTGGGGTGACTGGAACCCAGGAGCAGAGAACAGGCTTGGACTCGGGAATGTAACTTAAGATTTTTAATAAACAAAAACACCTCACAAGAGGGAAAACTGCACACGGGCAGAAAAACTAAAGACCATGAAAAAACACTGAAATGATAACATACCTCAGTGTCGGCTAAAGCAAGGAACTCACGAACTAAACAGGGACACACCGACACTGAGAACTGAAATGCAGAAACTTAAATAGACCTAACTACAAAGTGCAGACAGCTGTGCACTCCTCCACAGAGAGCAGCAGGGAAGGAGGGGCCATCCAGGAGGAGTGACAGCTGACCTGCAAAACACAAAATGACAGTGAGAACAGAAATAAAACCCACAACCGTGTCAGTTGGATATCGTTCCCTTTGTCTGTCTGGGCAGATCGTGGTTTAAGTGCGGGTTTTCCTGATGTGTTTTGGCGTCTATTCTGCTTTGCCCTTAGTCATTTTATCCTCTTATGTTTATTTCTTTTTACACCATGAGTCAGAGGGAGAGAGAGAGGATGATGACATCCTTGTGATGTAACAAGCTGTGTTTAATAAAGAAAGCCAGAAGTCCTTCTAACTGATCTCTCAGCCTCCATAATCTTAGTGTTCTTTCAATATGTTAGGAAGAAAACA
Source organism: Oryzias javanicus (assembly GCA_003999625.1). Lineage (NCBI taxonomy): Eukaryota > Metazoa > Chordata > Actinopteri > Beloniformes > Adrianichthyidae > Oryzias > Oryzias javanicus. The sequence goes on from CM012437.1 coordinate 9,369,605, forward strand.
CCAAGTCATTAATAATATAAAATGATCTTGAGGGCTGGACTTGGACATGTGTTTTAAGATATGTTAAGAGCTAAAATGCAGAGAATATCATATAGGCTCTTTACTGCAAAGAACATAACAGTGGAAATAAAACCGCACAGTATCGTATTTAGATTAATTTTGCATTGCTTATTTAGTTTTGTCTAGATTTTAATTGTTTAATCTGTCAATTTGTCTGTGCCCTACGAGTGGTCATTTCCTGATTGGAAGACTGTGGGTTCAATTCCCGCCTTCCCCGTCCATGTGTCGAAGTGTCCTTGGGCAAGACACTGAACTCCACATTCCCCTTTGGTAGAAAGTATGCGCCAGTGTTCGGCAGCGGAGCTACCACCAGTGTGTGAATGTGTGCGTGAATGAGTCTGTGACTGTGAAGCGCTGTGGGCTTTTAAAAGAAAGTAGTTCCAGTGTTTATGTTCTTTGATTTACTATAATATTTTAATTGTTAACACGATCAATTCTGAAGGAGAAAAGCAGCTAGTGACGCTTTTCTCTTTCAGTATCTGCTGGAATTCCGTTGATTGCGCTAACAGTTGAAAAATTACAGTATGTTAAAAGTTTTGAGTTTAAATGTCACCTCAGGTGTTAAAGAGTTAATAGTCATTTTGCTTTTTAGTTTCTTATTTATATGTCAACTGTTCATGCGAGTCAGTATCTATTCTTTTACTTTCTCATCATTACTAAGACTGAAGAACTGCACGTTCATGAGGAAACTGTCGTTTGGCCTTAAGTGAAGTTCTGAATGTCAGTGGTTACAAACCAGATCTTCTGCTTTCTCTTTGTCTTTTGAATTTGTTGGACTTGCTTTTGAGAGGGAGATGAATCATCTTATGAGAGTTAGACAGCCTTAAACTAGTATGTGACATGGAGTGTACATGTCTTGTGAAAGCCTGGTAAAAATATGGCCGGCTGTCTCTGCTTGCCCCAGCACGTCTTTGCCACTCTGTCAAGACAGTGTAACAGGGTCTCCGTTCGGCTCATGTGTATTTGCGCGTTCATTCTTGCCTGTCAGGTGGGCAAGTGTGAACGTGAATCCATTTAGCTGAAATTTTTTGAAATGTTTACAGCTGTACTCCTTTTGTTTTGTCTTTTCATCATTTGAGATAAGATGTAGGGAGATAAAAAAAATGTGCAGATGCCTGAATAAGTTGTTTTTACATTTGCAAGCTTGACACCTGTGATGGTGTTGATAAAGCTGCAGATCTGAGCTCCTCCCCTTTGGCAGTGCCTCTATGGGGGCTGTCGAATCATTTCAACACAACATAGTTTCTGTTTGGTTTTGGTTTCATTTGTGACATTAGTTCTGCAATTAGTAACACATTTGCCTAAACCTTATGTAGAAATGCTGAATAGTCATATGAATTAAATTTTGCCAGTATTAATATACATTTACTGTTTTCATTGCTATTTTTTTGGGATTGCTCATACATTTATGAAGTTGATCTTCCCAAAACATGAACATGGTCTCCTGTGCTATCTTAGGCATGTTAACATTAGAAGTGGGGTCACATGGACCCCACAAGAAACTGTGCTGGACTATTTTTGTCAAGGATTTTTTATTTCATTTCTTCTCTGTCTGTGGAAGACATGAAATCCTTTTTTCCTGTTCCATAACCAATCAATACACATCACAAACAGATTCATACCTTTTACTTAACTTGTTTTAAGTTATGCATCAAATAGATGAGAAATATTTTCAAAAATCTTTGGAATGTTTAGGGTGTTGTAACAAAATAAGTCTGCAGAGGTCAGTAATACCAATTGTAGTCTTTTAATGAGGTTTCTTCTTCAGTTTAAAATAATGATGAGGCTTGCAGCTTAATTATTATTCAGTATTTGTAAGCTACAATAAAATACACTGCATTGAAATGCTGAAACAGGGTAGTTTTCCTTGTGCAAGTGTGCTAACAGGAGTGTCATCCCAGTGTGTTCTCATTTATTGTCTTGCTTTTATTTGTTGATTTTCTATATGCATGCTGTATGTTCCTCGATTAAAAAAAATATTAAAAAAAAAAACACAATTTGTGCATACCTTTTCAATCAAACTTAATGTGACTTATCTTTTAGGGCCCAATTTTCAAAAAATGTGCGTATGATAGCAAGTTGCCTTTGATTTACCAACTAAATTGGATGGGTTGGGGTGCTATTTTGCATTTGTGATGTTAATGAAAATGAACTTTAGTGATCTTTAATAAAATATTAACTCAATTTTCTTTTTAAATGTGTATGCAGATCAGGATGGAGGCTGTCCCACAGGTGCAGGACGCGGTCATAGAAAACAAGCTGCAGGAGATGCCTCCGGTTATATCTGTGGAGGCTGTTGTCGAGGGAACCGCTGAATTGCCTGTAAGGGGACCATCCACATAAAGCTTGTTGTGAAATTACAAATGTAAAACTTCTTCCAAGGACAACACGTACATCATTTGTTAGATGTTGTATTTGGTTTAAAGACCCAGCTCCGATCCTCTTTCGATCGTCTGTTAAAGCATTCCCAGTCGTCTTTTAATTATGATGATGCAGTTTATAGCCCAAAAAAAAACAAAAAAAAAAAACGGTGTCATTATCTAGTAAATAGTTTATGTAGAACAGCAGTATTTGATTAGAAATTCACCTCTAAATTGTGGGTGGAACTTTTTGCCGTGGTTCAAGCACACCCCCACTTCCCATAATTGAGCTCTTTGTTTACACGCTCTTCCACTGGCTTACAACCTCTCACTCCCAACCTCGTGGTAAGAAATATCTGAGTTATCCAGACGTACAGTTTTGAGCCAGATTCTAGCTCAGACCAGGAAAGCCAAGACGTACATGGATCTGTTTGTCTGCAAGTGAATGCATCAGAATGTAGCAGGAAACTTGTGCCTGCCGATTGTAGCTTCTATGTCACACCTGAAATATTTTTTAAAAGCCATTTTTTTGTCATTCACTATAATTTGAATAAAGAAATACTCAAATGTTATTTCAAGCTTAATTATCAGAAGAATGTCACAAGAACATGTTAAAAACACCAAGAACACGATTTTCACCAGAGTGTGTCTTTAAAGTAAACGTTTCTGTTCTGTAACAGTTCTGTTTGCAGACCTCTTATGCCAAATCTTCTTTTCAAGGTGAGCGAAAATGTGACCAACCCCACCCCAAGTGTTGTCATCCCCTCAGTGTCGGATGGGGAAGGCTCCGGGACTACACCCATTGATCTTAGAAACAATCAAGGTCCTGGAGGCGGTGTTCCAAAGGATTATCCTGTGTCTACTGTCCCCCGAAACCATCACTATAGACCCCAAGGGGGTTCCAGTGATTATTCGTCTCCACCTCATTCTGATGCATACGCAAGCCTGAACAAGGGAGCTCGTAAGGATGATCGTTACAGGTAACCAATTTGTTGAGTCCGGACTCAGTTTTCAAATGGAAGAACATTTCAACTCTTCTTCTACATCACATCTGTGTTATCTCTTCTCAGACCCGTTCATCCAGATGGGTACAGGACTCTCGATCCTAGCTTCAGAGCCCCCAGCAGAAACCAGTTGGACCCCTATGGTGCTCAACCACAGGTATTATTAGCAGTTTTCACATTGTTTGTCCGGGACTTTTCTTTTAGGAATTTCGCCAACTCACTATAACCCCTGTCTACATCTAGGTTGGACGTACGGGAAATCCAATGGAAATGTCCTCAATTCCGAGATTTGTCCCTGACCCGTACGGTCTGGAGGATGATCAGCGTAGCGTGGGTTATGAAGATTCTGACTATGGCATGGGGTACCCCAGGCAAAACCACTATGGTTACCCTCGTGGGACTCCTCACAGAACTGCGTAAGTCTGCACTGACATATTTGTTGTGCAAAGTGCAATGCTATCATAACAGAAACAATTAGAGATCAAATTATTTTGTTTTTACTTCTTAGTAACCATGAATATTCTTGTCCTACATCAGGAGTTACGAGGGCACTTTGGACCGTATGAGTGGTGTCGGAGATTTTCTCTGGGGTGGAGGTGCTCCTCTGGCTCAGGGTGAGAGAGGAAGCCTGGCCTCACTCGACAGCATCCAGAAGAGAGCTCCAGGCGCCGATGGCTGGCGACAGCCAGAACTGTCAGAAGTCATCGCTATGCTAAACTATAGACTGGACGCAGTGAAAGTCAACGCAGCTGCATACCTGCAGCACCTCACCTACAAAAACGACAAAGTAAGAGATCATTTATGTTAGCAATGTATGGCAAATTTTCACTTTAGCTCAACTGAAATGAAAACTCTGACCTCTCAGTCGTGGTTTGATGTCTTTGTTCTGCTTGTTTTTTTGTTGACCTTTGACCTTGGGAAAAGTCCACTATCCTGATTTTTTTTTTTTTATATCGCTTTTACTACCTCCTATAAATTCAAACTAATTCTAGCGATCTATCTTCTCCTAACTCCTCAAGCACATTGCGAAGCTACTTGAGGAAAAAAATGGTATGACCCATTAAGGAATGTGGGTTTGGTTTAACAGAAAACGTTAGTGTACAAGGAAATCCAGAAGTTGACTTTTGCCAATTCTTTTAAAAATTACATTAACCCGTTTAAATGAAATGGTTAACACAGCGATAAAACCAACAGAAAGGCCACCATTTTGAAATGGTTTTTAATGTTTTTAAATGTTACAAGCAGCCCTGACTAGGGGGGCAGGGACAGAGGGAGGGGAAGGGGTTATATGCACGACCTACTTCCACATTCAGTACATGACCGCTCATGTGACCGGTGTTTTGGATATTTTAAATACATCTAAGGCTAAACGTTGTGACGGGTTGCATGTGTTTAATACTAAAGTCCCGTCAGCGGTCACGCAGCTAGAGCGCAGCTGCGGCTGCAATTGGGAACCATTTGATGCATTAACCTGAACAGTAACCGTAATCCTAACGTTAACTTTTCCTCTGGGTCTGTGGGGCCAAGAAAAAAGTTCAGAACGGACTTCGATGTTTAGATAATTACATGGCAATGCTGTTGTCACTTTTCATTTGGACTAATGCTAACTAGAATGAAAGACACTTCTGTTAGTTGTGTTTTAATTACTCCATAGGCAAATGTTTCTAAATTTGTTTAAATGTAGTTTTCAGTGTCAGGTTGAAGCAGTCTGAGATGAGATTCTCTTTCCTGAACGTCTCAACACAGGCAAGGTTACCGTTAGCGCACGCTGCTACCGCTCGATGAAGAAGACAGACACGTCATAATCACCTGGGAGTAGGATCAGTAGTCTAAAAAGTCACTTCAAAGTTTGTTTACACACACAAAGTTCTGTTGAACAGGCTTTAAATGTTCTAACATGGCTACATTTCATCTGAAGAAGTCATATGATTCTACAGTACATGGTAGCGTTTTGAGTACTTGGTGTTTCATGTTTCAAGAAGGCCTTTTTGCGTACACACACAATGACAAACTAACATACAATGTAAAAAATAATGAAGATTAGACAATACCATGAATGATACATGGAGATTTGCTGAGTCGATGTATAGAGTTAGCACTCAACAAGTGGGCGCTACAAAGACGGGGGAGAGTAGTGCCTGCAGACCTTATTTGAATGAAACTGTTTTTATTATTTTATTATTGTTGTGTATAAGTACCCCCTTTTTGCTAAATATTTAACTTTTACCTCATTATGTAATTTGGGGAGAAAATGATTGCCTGCTTGTCATTTTTTTGCAACATTTTTTTATTTGCAGTTTTTATATTCATGAAAATATTGCTTCCATTAGGATTTGTCAATTTTCTGATTAATTTCTGATAAAGCTTTCCTTATACAATAATATAGTTTAATTGATATATCCTTTGACGTGTAGGTGAAATCTGAACTTCGCAGTCTAAAGGGTATTCCTGCAATTGTGTCCTTGATTGACCATCCCAGCAAAGAGGTCAGTTAATTCCTTATTTGTTTTTTGTGTTTTTTTTTTTTGGAAATCTGATATCACTTTATACAAATTCCAAGATGCAGTTCTTTTGTAATGTGTGATTTTTATGCCATTTCCTAATTATTATCCTTATACAGATGTGTACAACTGTATAAAAATTGTTGATGTCCACTAAACCATCTTTGTTCATTTAGACAACCCTTTATGATAAATTAATAGAATATTTAAATAAAGGTCAAAATCAGCATAAGGTTTGAAAATCATTCCATGAAGCTTTCAGTTTAATTTTTGTATGAAGTGCAACGCACCGGAAACAGCCAAAATATCTGGACAAGACTGACAATGCGAGAATCCCTTGAATATTTTAGACACAATAGCAAATTCAAACCAGCTGCATTGAACTGTGAGACTGCTGTCTGCCACAACAAAGACTCCAAACCCGTGAAGTGGTGATATTTGTTGCTGGGCAAGCTCCGTTCTTCAGAAATGGTCTGAAGCAGAGAAAAATTTCCAGTAAATTGCAGTTCTTGGCTTGAAAAAACTGGTTTGATCAACGAAGAGAATGACTAAGCTGTTTGAAAATAAAGACAAGATGTGAGTAACTAATAACCAAAATGGTCAGTTGTTACAGCCAAAGTAAAAGCCCAGTTGAATAATCAGAACAGAAGCTCAGAAGACAGGACAATTCTTCTTTACCTTTTGGATGGTTGGATTTCAGGACTGGGGTTTAAAATGGGACTGATTGAATAAGAACCATAGTTTTTACTTAATTTATGAAATGTAAATGACATGGAGGAGATTGAATAGCAAAGTCAGAAGTCAGTATGCTGTAAAAGAAAAAAAGCATGTATTATATATGAAAAAATCTGCCATACAGCGAGACTTCGAAAGGTAAACCATGATACCGCGAGGGAACACCACACTTCAATGATGGCTGCCATTGCACTTTTAACGTTATGTTTTCCTGTTTAAATAAAAAAAACGTGGCATGTGGATAATCTGTAGTTTCCTTTCTTACGGTAGATGAAAAAGGTATTTTGGCCTGTATGGTAACTTACCAAAATCCTTGGTGTTAAATATTTACCGAAGCTCTCATTGTCCTTGCAGGTCCACTTTGCAGCTTGTGGAGCTCTCAGAAATATTTCATTTGGCAAAGATCCTGAAATTAAAACCACAATTGCACACTGCGATGGAGTTTTTTACATGGTGAAGCTACTAAGGAGGACGAACGATCGGAGGCTCATAGAGATCATAACAGGTCAAACACACACACATCCAGTAAAATCTTCATCCTGAATAATGCTTTGTAATTTCTGCCATGTTTGCTAATGTTGTCACATGCTCTACACTGAATCATGCATGAGCTGCTGTCAATGTTTATTTTTGCACACAAAAGTCCACAAGTTAACTAAATTGTTTTGAAATACTAGGGGGGTAGGAAAGAAATTGATTTAGTGAAATATCGCGATTCTTGATTCGACAATACTATGTAAAATGCTAACGAGACAATATTTAAATAATTATATTATTCACTTAAAGTCCTGATTGCTAGTTGGAAGCACATTGTCAGCAAAATATAAACAATAGTTAGTTATTAAACTACACTGTAAAAAGTGAAACATTAGATCAATTAACATAGCTTCTGTTATTTGTTAAATTTGAAAATATTAGTTTTTATCAAATTACATTTCTGAGTTGAGTAAACCATAAAGCCCAAATTTTAATTCGATAAAAAAACAAATATTTTAAAATATTTTTAAAACAGAACTTTTTTAATGGATTTTTTTAGAGTAGACTAAACAGACATAGCTAAACTGGTTATCCCTGCCCTTAGACCCGCCCACTCTTTAAGGAAAAACTTAAAAAAAAAAAAATGATCCTAGAAAAAAAAGAAACCTCGGGAACCATGAAAGAGAGATATCAGCATGGAATAGAGAGATCCTCTCACCAGGACGGAACAGGGTCAATCCAGTTTTTTAAAGTTGATATGGTTCGCATCAGACGTAATCAGAGGTCATGTGCCTTGGTTTTAGTGTCAGGCACAGCTGTGTGGGCGCGTTTTGGACGCTATGTTTCAGAGTTCAAATATTTCAACTCTGAGGAAGAAGATGCATCGCGTCAACCAATCAGGGACTCAGCTTTATCCTGTGACCTGTTGACGATGTGATCAGTGGGTGGAGTCCAAAACCAACATGGAGGAAACTGATCATTCGCCTCCTAAACTTTATGATCATTTGATTGTTTATATTTAGACCATAATAAAAAGTTTTGTCCTTCCTTGGAGTAATACGGGTCAGCTAGTCATCAAACTGAGTCACAGAGAGAGGGAAGTACTGCTGAAAGCGGCCATCATTCCTGCAGTAGATGGTGACTTTCACTGTACTGAGAGTCTCAGAATGATTCCATATACCCAGACATGGAGACATGTTTACGTTTGCTTTTGTAGAGCTCTTCAAAATAAATAACCCTGATCTGTCAACATCATCAGTGTCTTCCATGCATTGTTATTGAGATATACAGTCAATGCCTCCATGAAGCAATGAGGCTAAAATCATGACAGTAGCTCCTCCCACGCACGTCTGGAGCGCCAAGTTTATGAACACGTTTTTGGACAAGCATCAAATTTGCACTGAGTCAAATTTGACTTGTGGCATTGGGTGTAAACCCATCAAGATAGCTTCCTTAATTATGTCTATGAATACATACCCCGGAGATCATCTTTTGCCTAAATCTTTCAATGTAGCTGTGCATCTTGTTTTAAGTGCTAAATTTTTCCTGCATTATTGAAAACTAAGGTTGAAAATGTGTTGAGCGATGGGGCCGTTTTTATTCATTCATAAAACAGTTTGAATGAAATCCTTACGTCAATTGTATGCGTTGTGTCCTTTTTTTCCCACAGGAACTCTTTGGAACCTATCGTCTCATGAAGGCTTGCTCAAAGATCTTGTAGCTCGAGCTCTGCATGCCCTCGTAGATGAGGTCCTTGTGCAACATTCAGGTGTGGAGCAGAAGAGCAATGGAGCAGAAGGAGGCAAGGAAGACGGCAAATCCCCATTCCAAGAGTGGGAGAAGGTCCTCATTAACACTACAGGATTTCTGAGGTATGGACCAAAAGCACGAGGGTGGATGGGAGTTACAGCTGAGGATCCTAGGGGAGAGTTTAGAAAGGCTGGGAAACCGTGTAGACAGTTGCCAGACCAACAGACCAATGGGATAAAGTGAAGAGGAATAATGAGGCCAAACAGAAGACAGAGGGGAATGACATTGCAGTCAGAAGTTTGACATTATACATGCTTTAGTCTGCTGGGTATTATTTATTTTATTTCTTTGTTTTCCACAAGTTAAAAAACGATTTTAAACTTTTCGTATGTTATTACTGTGAGCTTTTCTTTAATCTGCTTTACTTCCTTTACGAAGAATCTGATGTAAATGCTGATAAAACTGATAATTACACATATAAACCACAGATTTATGATATATTTTCTTTTAGCACTAAAGCAAAACAAATAAATTTTAAAAAAAGTATCAAAGGGGGACAACAAGAAAACGTGGGAAGTCGTGGTAAATGCGGTTAAGTAGATGACATTGGGACTTATTTCTTATTGTTGTCTGCATGTTGCTCTCGGTCATGTGGTTAATTAGTGTTCTTGTGCAGAGGCATGCATACATGATTGGGTTATCTAAAAGCTTGACAGCTTTTACAGAGGAGACAGTGTTAACATTTTTCGGGATAACAGCAACCAGGACTACGGCTTTCTTCTGTTTGTTGATTTTAAATATCCACTCCAAAGAAATGAGAGTTTTTAGCATATACTTGTTGCATTTTTCTCATGACGGAGGACATATTTAAAATAATTTAAGATTAAAATGACATTTCTGAGTATTTCTTTATTTAAATTGTGTTGGATCAGGAGCAGAAGAAAACCCGTGATTTGAAAAAGCTGAGGTTTGTGACGTAGCAACTGCCATGAGCGGGGCAGACTCTCCAATTCTGATGCATCCACTTGAAGACAAACAGATGCATTAATGTCATCATTCCAGCTCAGACGACCACTGTTGTTAACTGTTATGCCTCTCAATCCACAGGAGGTGGTAGAAATAAGTAACAATGAAAAAGTAGAACTCCTATTATAATATAGCAGTACTCTGTAGTTCATTTACTTTGTTTTATTTATTTTTTTCCATAAACCAGTCTGTGGAACTTTGACATTAACATTTGTGAGGTCAATCATTGATGTTTTTAACTAGAAGGTCTAGCTCACAACAGTCTTTGCTCCAATTCTTCATGAAGATCTCCTGTCAGGTTGAAGTTAGGATTCTGTGCGAGTCTTTCCACGCCAAACTTCCTCCACCATGTGAGCTCAAAGAGTTGTCTCAAAACTGTGAGCTTGGAATGGTCGTGAATCTCTTGTTTCTCTGAGAAGTTGAGCCCGGCACCTGAGAAACAAGCCCAGACTGTAACCCTCCAACCAAGCTCTACATTTGGCAGTATTCTCCTGGCAACAATCAAACCTAGACTAGATGGAGAAGCATGAGTCATCTTTCCAGGGAACTTTGATACAGCTAAATTGAAATGGAAACCCATCCCACAGAGATGTCTGTGCTTTATTCTTGAGTCTGAATGACACTGGATTTTTTAGGTCTGTAATGGTTGACAGTGCAAAAGTTGCTGACCTCTGTGTACCATGCACCCGGCTCTGTCAGGTTACGTTGCTTACTATTTTATGCCTGAGTTGTTAATGTTTCTAATCACTTCCACTTTGCTATAATATCGTGTAATATTGATTTTGTTCCACCATGAACCAATCACAGTGTATCACATCCTATCAAACAACCACAACTTGAATCCACTGAGCTTCTGAGATCAACCCATTTGTGTACAAATGTTTGTTGAAGTCTGAAGGCTTGATTTCATATGGATTTGGCAACAGAAGAGATTAGAACACCTACATTAACATTGCTTAGTATACCATTAGTGTCTAAGCTTTGCAGAGAATTAACAGGAACGACAGAATGTCAGCGCTAACTCTACACAGCAGTCATCTACTTATTGGAAGTTTCTAAAACAAGTGTCCAAAGTCAGTCCTCGAGGGATGATTTTCCAGAAACTCTGCCCTGTTTGCTGCTGATTACCTGGATCAGGTGTGTTTGATCAATAAGGACTTTCAATGGTAGGTTGGTTGGAAAGCTTGTAGGACACTGGCCCTCGAGGACTGACTTTGGACACCCCTGAGCTGTCCAAGTTGCTGCCTGAAAGTCAGTTTATGAAAATTAGGGCTGGGTTGATAAAATCAATTTGAATCGACCTAAGCTTAATGGATCAATAGTCGATCCATAAAAGTAGAGATCGATCTAACACCAAAAAAGGTAAAGCTAGATAGCTTGATGCTAATGTATAATGGGAAATCTATGGAGAGAAAATAGGCTCATCCCAATATGTTCATGCATAATTCCTGATTTGTGCGTAACTGGATTTGTGCGTGTGTAATTCTTGAATTGTATGCATAGCTTTGATGTTGAGTTTGTGCGTAACTTTGAATTTGTGTGTGTAATTCCAGAATTGTGTGCATATCTTTGGATTTATGTATACAATTTATTTTTGTGCACAAGTGCAAAAATGATTAAATGAAAAAAAATACAATTTACACATGCACAAATTAAAATGACAACAGAATGAAAATTAAAATTACAAATCTTATAAAATTACGCATGAATCGCTTGTTACGCACACACAAACCCACCTTTGAAACGATGTGAGACTCTTTTCATGCCTCCAAGGTTCGTCCTTGAAGGATGCATTTAAATGCTGCTAGAATGCTGGGTCAGCCGCTTTGCACTTAGATTGTTGATATCAGGTGAAACTTGACAGTTGGGAATAAGTTTCTGTTGTGTATTTGAATCTTTATTGATCCGAAAAATTCCCCATGATTCTATTCTTTTCTTTTCCTTTTTCCAAAGAAATGTAAGCGCTGCAGAGATTGACGAGAGGAAGAAAATAAGAGAATGCAAAGGATTGGTTGATTCTGTCGTGCACATCCTCAAGTCACAGACTAAAACATCATCTGGAGCAGTACGTAGAAGTTTTTTTTGTCTTTGTTTTTGATGTATTAAAGTTTAACTGTTTTCCAGCAACTTTTTTCTTATTATTTTTTATTGCAAACTTCACAGGTTGACCCTGAAAAATTGAACAGCAAAGTAAGTTTGTCTATCTTTATTTGTGATGCATTAAAGTTTGATGGCTTCAAGGAAGTTATTTTTTTTGTTTAAAAAATGCAAACTTTACTTTGACGATTTCCGTTTCATTTTTCACTCATCACGGTTTTTATCTATGTCTGCAGTTGACAGAGAACTGTGTTTGTGTGCTGAGGAACCTGTCCTATCATCTGCATTGTGAAATCCCAAACCATGAACGCTACAAGGAGACGCCCAACAACACCTCCATCCCCCAACGCTTCGGCTCCCGCAAGAGTAGAAGTCTGTGTTCATAAAGTATTTCTGAAATGATTCACTCACTAGCAGTGGCTCCATTTCCATTACACATATTTGCAGAACTTTATTGAAATTCAAGAAATGTCAAAAAACCTAAACATTCTCATACATTCTATGGTCCGGGCCCCCTCCGCTTCATTCTTTGACGTTTTGGGTGTCCCCAACTCTGTTTTTTGACATGCTGACTGTTCCCATTAAATCACGGGTCCCCAACCCTCAGGACGCAGTACCGGGTGCGGACCGCCCCACGTCCAGAGAGTTAAGGACGTCTTGATACCGTCTGTGGCCCTCGGACCACGTACCGGCCACGGCTCGGAGGTTGGGGACCCCTGGTATAATGGGAACAGCTGCCACGACAAAAAACGACGAGTCGGGGACACCTAAAACGTTGAAAAGTGAGGTGGAGGGGGCCAAACCACACGTCCATATATGACTAGTTGAGAGGGAAAATAAGATGAAAAAAAAACACAATTTTGCAATTACTCTGTTTCCATTAAATACTAATTATGTCAACACATGCGATACGTCGTCCACAACCACGGCAACGAATGAAAGCAAGTATTGTTTTAGGTCGATTCACAAAAAAGGGAGCATTTGACAGGGAACCACTTCCTAAAAAGAAACACATTTTATTTGAAAATGCTTCCATTGCAGTTTTATGAAATGTATCCATTTTGATACGCCCCAAAAACCACCTCCTCCAAGCGCATAAACTTTTTTTGATAAATGCGAGTTCTTTTCAAAATTGTGGTGTTTCCATTAAGCAAATTTATTGATTTGTAATTTCATGCTTAATGAAAATGCAGCTAATAACACTCACCCCCCAAGTTTTGTCAGTGAAGTGTCTTCTATATCCCCTCTTTTTTTAAAAGTTGTCTGTTTATTTAGTCTTATATGTGGGGATGAAATAAGGCAAATCTGTGACATTAACTAGATATCTCTGCTTCTTTTGTCTCCTCATCCTGGTCCCTTCCGTCATATCCATTGTGCTTTCCCTATCTTGGCTCCCGGTTTTCTAAAGGTAAGCATTCCTTATCCCGACATGATGGCGCTTTGCCTTTACTGTTCGATGCTGGTTCTTGCCTTAGGGAAAATGCCAGTAGACTGTGGACGTATTTTTATATGGGATTTGTTCATTCTAACTTGCACTTGTTTTCTGAGTAAACATGTTTAAATTGGATGAGTTATTGCATGTGGGTTGGTCTCACTAAACTGAAGGAAAACACTAATGTGTCAAATATCCTGATAAGAGACTGGACTGTCTGTAGTTCACTGTTTGGATTTGTTTTCTAGGAAACAGAGAGAATGATGGCATGGCTATGACAAACATCTCTGCTAAAGGTGAGCTCAGACTTAATGATGGCGTACTGTGTTGTCCTCACTACCTCTCCGTTTTGTTTTCTTGCCATTGGATTTGCTGCTTTTAGTCCCATCTTACTCTTTCCTTTGTGTCATGCAGGCAGTGAGCTGCTGTTTCAGAAAGACGTGGTAGAAACGTACGGCCATCTTTTGACTTCTAGTACAAACCCACTCGTGTTGGAGGCATCAGCTGGAGCCGTGCAGAACCTGTGTGCTGGAAACTGGACTGTAAGTGATGCTGTTGTTCAGTCTTTGTTCTTAAAGCGTTCCATTTTACAACACTGGCCAAAATATAGAAAATATTAAAAAAAACATTGAACGTTTTCAATGAGGATAAAGGTGTTAAATATGAAGTGAGATTATTTTAAAAGGGGATTAGGCTAAATACTAGGGGTGTAACTGATCTCACGGTTTAGATCAGGTAACAGTTTTAGGGTCATGGTTCGGATCACCAAAGAAAAAAACAACAAAATCAAAGTCTAAAATACGTTTTTTGAAAAGATTCAAAACATATTTGATAAACCATATATAAAGTACTTCAAAGCATAAATATCCACTCACACACATCACATAAAACATTTGGAAATTGAGGCCTTTTCATTAAAACAAAACATCTTTAAACTTTGAACACAAACAAAATGCTAAAACTTGTAGTTTCTGATTACATTTACATGTCTTGAGACCAAATCTACAAAAACTGAGAGAAAAGAATGGTTGAAAACAGGGGTGCAACGACATACAGATCACTAGTCACGGTTCGGCACACACGTGTACCGCAGACCATCAACACCCCTGTGCACGCATTATTCAAATCAATTATCCATTCAAACCGAATGCAATTTGCATCAAATTCATGTACACCGTCTTAACGAGCAGCAAAGTATCCGCTTGACGGTTATCCAAGTGTGTTAGCCTGAAGTCCCTGCTGTGTGTGGGAGGAGCTTCAAGGACTTTTCTCAACCTCATCACGAAGGACACGGATGATGAGAGATCAGGTTTATTGTGATGAGCTGAATAAAAGCATCGGTACACGTCTCCGTGTCAGGGGTCAGATCTCTAGTGAGGAGCAGCAGCTGTCCCGCACAGGAGAAATCTGCTGCTTCGTCTGTAACAGGGAAAGACAATATGGCAAGAAAAATGTATCATAAATCTGCAGGAAAAGCTAGTCGGACAGTGCCTCACCTGCACATGCTCATCTTCTACGAATAATAATAATATTTTAGATATTGAAATGTTTCCACAGTTTTAATAAATCAATTAAAACCAAAAAACAATGTAAGTTTCATTTTAAAATTTTCTCCTGTCTTACCCCCTCCCCAATGTCCAAATTAGATCTTAGATAAAACGGTTCAAAGTGAATTTAATTGTTTTATTGAAACTAACTGTGGGAACATTTACATATTACAAATATGATTATTATCAGAACATTTGCAGGTGAGGCACTGCCCCAGGTGATTTATGATACCTTTTACTTGCCATACTGCCATCCCATGACCGCATGTTTCTGTTACAGAAGGAGCAGCAGCTTTCTCCTTTCTCTACAATTAAATAAAAAAAAATGTATATTGATACATAAAATGAAAAAATAAGTTAAATACATAGCCTAGATTCAAAAAGTGGGTCTGGAGCCTCTTCTTAAAAATCTCTATGGTCTCTTCAGTCCTGAGGTTCTGACTGGAAGGTAGCAGGTTCAATTACCATCTTGCTGGCCCAAGTATAATTGGGTAAATAGTAAACTGATATATTGATTCTCTACCAAAGTGCTTTATAGTGGATGGGACATCCACCCATATTCACACACTGATGGCAGCTTTGCCTCGGATTACTGGCGCCAACCTATAACTAGCAATGCGAGGTTCAGTGTCTTGCCCAAGTACACCTCCACACATGGGTGGGCAACGAGGGAGCTGAACCTGTGATGTTTCAAATCCAGCAAATAAGGAATTGTGATTGGCTCAGAATGATTAAAAACATTGACCTATTTTGTCGGTTTAGCATGGACGAAAAACCCGTGCCAATATGATGACAAACAAATACGGGGACAAAATGGTGGAATACCTGGATCATGACAATGAGCTAGTGGTCCAAGCCATGTCTGGAGCCCTGTGTAACCTGGCCCTTGAACCGCTCAATGCAACTGAACTGGGTGAGTCCTAAAGCGCCGTCTCGGTCCATGTGACGCCAAGATTTCATGATCTGTAGCCTTAGGACTTCAGTTGGTGATCAGTTCAGACTGGAAAAACATTTCTGTTTTAAGGTGTGAACGCCGTTCCTAAGCTGTTGTCGAAGCTGCCCGATGATGAAGGTCACTCGTCGTTTTCTGAACAGACCAGGATGGCAGTGCTCAGCGCCCTCTATGTGATATTAGGCCAGAGTCTTGAAGCCACCAAAAAACTGGTCCCTAAAGTTCCCAAGGAAACCCAAGGAATCAATAGACTGGTGCTCCTAAAAAACGCAAGGTAATGGTTCATTTCTATTGTCCTTTTTTTCAGGTTTGTTGCCAGTTCCATGTTCAATTAACATTCTGTTGATGTTTTCCTTCTGTTTGTGTTTTTTTTTGGCAGCGACCGACATTCAGAGCGTGAGATTCGGGCGGTCAGCCTCGTTCTGCAGAAAGTGTGGGATCACAAAGAACTGCGCCGTACTTTATTGAGGAATAAGTATAAAAAGACTGACTTTGTGATATCAAAAAACCCCCCAAGCAAGAAAAAAACCAAAGGAAGTTCTGAAGGAAGGCCCAATGAAGAAACAAACTCTAAAGAAACGGACCACCTATTAAAGGGTAGGAATGAGATTAGTTCTTTAGTTAAATATTTCTGCTTTTTCATAGCAAAACCTTATCAAACTTTTTTTTGTAAAACTCCTGTCTGTTGTTACTCTACTTAAGGGTATGCCTGCTTGTTTTTTTAAGCTCAGAAAAGATCTATCAGTCTATTTATTTATTCCTGACTTGTATATATGTTTATATTTAGATTCTGTTTTCCTATCTTGTTGCTTTTCAGGTAACAAAGATGAGCCAAGTGGCAGGAATTTGGCACAAGGCAAGTTTGATTCAAAATGACAAAACATACATCCACGCTCAACGCACTATTGTTTCATCATGGGAGAGAAAAGCCAGTCTTTATAAATAAGGCCAATTACAATTTTCTATTTTTTTTTTAAGATGTGGGATCTTTCCATTACAAACTAGTGCTTGTTTGAATAGTTTTCCATGTGTCTTTCAGATTCAGGCCCCACAGTTAACCAAGATGGCCAGTTGGACACTGCTGAGATAGCTGCACAGGTATACTGGTCTCATGAGATTACTGCACAAACACAGTCCTGTGTTGTATGTTGTAGTCACAACTGCCCTCACAGGTAGTGAAAAATGGGCAAAACTGCATGGGGCATGGAGGTTTCCTGCAGGCTATAACAAGAGGGTAGACTGTGATGGTGAGTCCGTAGAAGAAAAAGATCACGGATATTTTCTTCTATGGACATACTGTAGTTGACATGATTTGAAGCGTTTCCAAAAATTAATTTAGCTTTTTTTATATTGCAGTATTATGTCTTTTTTTTACTTTTTACTGATCCGAAAAATGATCCGAACTGTGATCCTTAAGCCGTGACACAATCTGAACCATGAGTTTTGTGATCCGTTACACCCCAACTTCCTGGTGCAGACATGGCTCAGTTCCTCGATGACTCTGTGTTGCTGCCCTCAGGATCTGTTTTCAGACCAAGTAAACAAAGCTTGAAGATAAGAGTCTGTTCAGGTTCAGTGCCACTGTTAGCACTACATCTCCCATGATGCATCGGGTGAAAGTGACACCCTCTCTTACTGCGCTGCTGTTAACTGTCATGAAGCCCAACAAAATACAAACATGGATCAGACAAATTTAATTTCAGACATTAAGCGCTTTTGAAAAAATGTATAGTCAAGTTTAAATAAAAGTAATAAGATTATTGGTAAGTGGCTAACAGACACATTTAAACTAAATTGAAAAGAGTTTATTCAATCAAAAGGTTTTATTTGTTTGCTAAAGTTACATTTTTCTATTTAGACAATAGAAAAACTTCAGTGAACATGAATATAACATTGGTCTCTTTTGTGTAAGATTCATCAAGCATGTTATATAATTGTTCAAATTTTGCAGTTGCTTTGGCATAAATAAAAAAAACCAAACAAATTTCAATAAATAAATCCCTATTTAGACAAAAATGTGTTTTATTTGTTTCTTTTTGTGAGGTTACATGGAATTGCACTGCAATAAACTGGAGGGAAAACAGCTACCTGGCTAAACTTTCAACTAAAAAAATTATTATTGACAGCTATCACAACTTTTAGGAGAAAACAGTTGGAACTTCAAGCTTTTTGTGCATTGATTCTTACAATAAAATTCCTGTGAGATTGTGGAGAGACTGTTCATATATACAGATGAGTTTCTCATTTATTTTAAATTTTGGCTCAAAAAAGTTTGAAAAACATTGTAAATGCGACGGTGGCTCAGGTGGTAGAGCAGGTCGTCCAATGATCGAAGGATAGGCGGTTCGATCCTCGCTCCCGCCAGCCAAAATGTCGTTGTGTCCTTGGGCAAGACACTTAGCCCTACTTGCCTCCAGTGTGGCTCCACTGGTGTGTGAATGTGTATGAATGTCCCGGTGATGGTCAGAGGGGCCGTAGGCGCGAACTGGCAGCCACGCCTCTGTCAGCCTGCCCCAGGGCAGCTGTGGCTACAGTAGTAGCTTACCATCACCAAGTATGAATGAGGTGTGTATGAATAATGGGTATTCATTGTAAGCGCTTTGAGCGTCTGGAAAAGTGCAGATAAATCTAATCCATTATTATTATTATTAAATGCAAACTTTACCACCTACTAGAGCAGGGGTGGGCAATTGTTTTGACTCGTGGGCCACAAAGGGTTCTAAAATTTGGCATAAGGGCCGGACAAGGAGCAGATGGAAGGAGAGATTGGGTAATCAACCTCATAAACTAAAAAAATAATATGGAATTTAGAGAAAAACATGCTTTAATTTGGATTCAAATTCACATTTATTAATTTAAAAACAGAAAATTTGGGAGTTTTAATTTCTAAATTTTGATTTTTGTTCTCTTTTGGGTGATCCAATGGGTTGATGTTCTTCAGAGGAAAATGTGAACTCAAAGAAATGCTGCATTTATGTGGTGTAGGAATAATCCGAAAGATCACCATCTGACTCAGAAAGGAACACACACGAACGTCAGAGAAACAACATCATTCATGGGAAGAAACCAGAAATACAATGAAAATAAAACAATAATTAGGATTTTTGATTCAATGTATTTTAATTTCGAGGGCCATATTGAGTAGCTTAAGGTGCCGCATGTGGCCCCCGGGCCGTAGTTTGCCCACCCCTGTACTAGAGTAGGGCGTTAAAGCACTTTAGGACAGGATCACCCATACATCACAGGTACATGTAACTTTCATTATTCTTACAACTACTTCTCTGTACCCTTACCACACAAACAACAATGGTACATTTCATTTTAATGACATCCCTTGAGGTGGCCGCTCAGGCCTCAAGGGAACTAAAAGACACACCAGCGCCAGTATTAGGATGCAACCACTTGTGTCTGCAGCAAACCTCTACGGCCCCAGACAAACCAAAAACTGAGGCCTTAAGACCCACTCCAATGAAAACTGTCACTTGCTCTTCTAGCCTTTATTAAATGATGGAGGACAGGTTACGAAAATTAAGATAAAACTGAGTTTCTTGGTATTCTGGGTAAAAAAAAAAAGGAAGCAATTTGAAAAACGTATAAATCAATGGTTACTGTACTTTTTTCCCCTCTATTTGTTGATAAAAGTATCCACACAAACTACTATATGAATTAATTTATCTTATGTTTTTTTTCTTTAGGGTGAAAAATAACTAATTGTTTACATCTCAGCAACAGCGTGCCTCTACCAACGGGTCTCGCTGAAATGATGATGACAACTATCTGACACATCCCCGTCTCCAACACCATCCCGTCTGCCCATCATTACTCTGCTGCAGGTTTTTTTTTTAAATTTTTGTCTCTAAGATATATTCTGTCAATGAAACCAGGTCATGTAGATATTAATTTTGTGGCCACACGAGTACATCTCTACGCAAGACCTACAGCAAACCAGAGAAACACACAAACGCTCTACTATGCACTCATGGTAAAAACACTAAAGAGATCAAGGGAACCTACAACTTTGTTATTTTATCTTGAAATGTTTGTTAAACTTTGAAAAATCATTTAAAATAATTGTTAATTTGCTGATGAAAGCTTCAGTATTCATACTAGTTGATCTGCTCTGTATCCACCAAAAGTTACTCCTGCAGCTACCAAGGATGGGAGGACTTAGATTCCTCCATTTTCTTTTTTTTTTTTTTTTTGGTACATTCCTGGTTTGCAACTACTGGTCTTTGTGAAAATTGAAATTGTTTTGAATGGGAGTAAATTATAATTTCTCATATCCAAAAACATTCTGTATGATTTCTGTTCCAAAGTTAAGTCTCCATATTTGTGATTTTTTTTTTTTTTTTTGTATCATGCTCTTGACACAAAAGTGCTTTTTTACAAACTTAGTCTGACACTTGGGAAATGACCAAATATTGTCTGTTTTTTTTATTTCTTTGTGTTGAGTGTACTGTACATATTGAATGGAAGATTAAAGGAAACTCTTTTGTGGGATATTTCTTTCAAGTTTTTTTTATGTTTGTGATTGCCTTTGAGTGAACTGACTTGGAGAAAAGTTTATTTCTAAAGAATCTAAACAGGCATAGAAGTGAAATTAAAAAGCAAAAAATGAAAAGAAAAGGAGCACACACAAAGTATGTACTAGAATAATGTGTATTTCTTATATATATATAAGAGGATTTGGGATATTTTTGGGTGCTTTTGGTGATATACAATCTATTTTTTCTTTAATTATACATTTTGCAAAGCTCTGTATGTTGTCATTGAAATGAATTTAAAAATGCTCTGATTATGGACTGCAGGCTATTTTCTTAAAAGTTACACAGTCGCATTTATGAATGATTTATGTAATATCACTATATTGTTTTCAATAAAAACCACATGGATTATCTATCTTTGTGACATTTTTTTTCTGCTACTTTTTGAGTACATCGTCAGAATGCATCTATTTCTTACTTGGAAGTATTTCATTCTGCTTGCCATGTCCCCCATTACCTTTCTGTACACTGGAATTGCTTTTTTTCTTTTTTTTAAAGATTACATTAGTTAGTTGTTTTTTATGGACTGCTTACAGTTGTGATTTGAAAATATAAATAATTTTCTAATTTTTTTTCAAAAATAAATGACCAAAAAAAGGCAAACAAAATCATTTTTATTATGAAAAATCAAGGGAAAAAATCGTTAGAACGGATCTGTGTGTAGTGCGCTGGAGTCGCCGCTAGTTGTCGCTGCAGCGACATAAAACGGAACTGCACAAACTTGGAGATGTTCACTTTAAGTCTTCAAGATGAATTGTTGGGTTTGAATTCTAAAACTTAAGTTTTGGAGCTGATAGAGACTCGGTGAGTAACTGAATGATTTGCGAAACATTAATTTTGATAATGTGCGGTTCTTAACCAGCTAACCTGAATGAGCTTCCGTTTTCGCGGGTTTCATCCGCGATAGCTAGCTTGTGCAGCTTCCTCTGGCGGCTAAAGCCAGGTCAGCACGACAAAATCCAGAAAGTAGACTCTAAAGTTGGTTAAATTTGACCGATATTTGTGTGAAATTCTTGTTTTATTTTTCACTTGGCGTTAGCAGCGGTCAGAAACTGTCCTAGTCTGGAAATGTTTGTGTTAGGTTGTGGAAGGGTAAGCCACAGAATTTTTTTTTTTTTCCCTGCAACTTAAATTAAGCTAATAATGTTAAAATGCTTCAGAAGCTAAAGTAGCTAATTGTGAATTGATTGACCCCCCCCCCTCATTTTTTAGACTTTAATTTCATAGCATTTTAACTTTTTTTTTGTCATAAATGTAGGCTACAATTCTAGTCAAATTGTGACTTTAGTTTTCACTCCAAAATTTGAGTTTTTACCCTAATAATTATAGGATTTTAGTCATGTGACATGTATAATTTTTTTTTTAATCCTAATTTTGCTATTTTAATAAAGGTTGACTTTTAGGCTGGAATTTTAGTCCAGTAAAATTTCAAATTTTTACACATTTAGTTTAATTATGTAAAGCTTGACATTTTTCCCATAATTGTAGACTACGACTTTATTTATTTAGAAGTTAGACCTTTCCTTTATGGTTTTAGGCTTTTAGTCTTGTAAAATTTAGACTTTTTTTCCTCCTAAATTTCCTCCTAAGCTTTATTCCATCAAATTTCAACTTTTTTGCTTTTTTATTGTGACTTTAGCTTCATCTTATGAGGCTGTAACTTATTTTTTCTCAAAATTTTAGGCTACTACTTAAGTCTTGTAAAATTTCAACTTTTTTTCATAATTTTACGCATTTATTGTCATGATTTTATTTTTCTTTTATTTGGCCTTAATACTTTGTCTTAAGGGTCAACTAATAAAACAACTAAAAGAAAACATTTTATTTGAATACCTCTTTGGTAAAGTGGTCTACTTTTCTGAAATATGATTAAAAGCTTATTCTGTTCCAGGAAAGAATGTTTATTTTTAGTCTATTTCTGTCTGTGCCATCCTTTTATTTTAAATGAGTGTTTTCCTTTTTTTTTTTCTCTCTTTTTTTTTTTCTCAAGGCCAATGTGTGAATTTTGTCTAATTTATACAACATTAAGTCCTGTACAAAAACAGAGTTCAGAGTTTTCTTCTCCTAACTGGTTACAGGTTCTAAAACAATTCAGACAAGCAAGTTTTTGGTTGCTTATCATGTCTTTAATGACATCATTTTAAGCGTATACTTTATTGCTTCTGTCAAACCATGTTCCGTTATTTCTTGTGCAGACATGCAGAGGTTCCATTGGCCCAACTATGAAATGCAACTCCTCGGAGAGCTGCAGAAGCAGCAGAATACTGCCCAATTCTGTGACACTCTTCTGCAAACTGAGGGTGAGAACCCCCTAAAAAGTATGTTGCTTGAAAGCATTTAAAAAAATTATAACTAATTAATTTTACTTTAACCTGTTTTCATGAAGGGATCTCCGTCCCAACTCACAGTTGCATCCTGGCAGCTCTTAGCCCCTATTTTTCCCAGAGGTTGTCTTCTTCATCTCCTCCATCTGGACAGAAACACCTGTTAAAACTCCACACAGTCACAGCTCACATCCTCCTGAAGCTCGTTCGTCTCATGTATTCAGGGGAGCTGGAAGTTAAGGGAAATGAGGAGAAGAGTGAGTTGTTGGAGGCAGCTAGCCAATTCGGATTCTCTAATCTTGTAGAAGGTTGTAAAGACGGAGTTAGATGGCAGAGCCCGCCGAGCTACAGAGAGGCGTGCAGAAGCCTGACAACGCAGGATGCACAAGTTCAAGTGAAAATGGCTGTAAATAGCTGTAATTCTCCAGCGAAAAAGACCTGCGTCTCCGTTGGTACCCAAACAGTTGTGCTCTTTGATAAGGAAACGTCTCAGCTCCCCTTTGTTGTGGGTTTTTCTGCATTGTCGCAGTGTGAAAACATACCAGTGGATAAGCTGATGTGCCTGACTCCCTGTCCAACCATTACAAGTGATGGAGAATCTGATGCAGGGCCGTCCTCAAACCACAAACAGTCCTCTGCGTTGTTGTGTGAAACAGACACCTTCATTGGTAGCTCACAGAGGTCACGGGAAGAAGGCTGTTCCCAGCAGTCACCTGGGTATGAGGGCAACTTTCAGGTATTAGAAAGAAGAGAAGAGGCGGCGAGCTGCAAAGTGACGGAGTATGGAGGAATTTCACTGCACCAAGAACAGGTCAGCAAGGGTCAAATGTTAGAGGAAAAAAACAAACAGGGGAGGCATTCAATCTGCAAGGCTGGAGTCAAGAATTTGGCCAAGATGAAGCAGATGATGGACCCCACAGAGATCTCTATCAAGGTGAGACAGCTGCTGTCAAAACTGGATCTTTTTCCTATGCAATTCCAAACTCTGATGCAACTGTTGTCTGAAACTTTTCCAAAATGATCAAGCAGAGAAAAACAATCAGGTTTTCATGCACAGATGAATTCCTTTTGATAAACATTGTCGAAGTTGTTCCTTTTAATCTGTATAAATATTCGTTATTTCTGCAGGTGAAGCTAAGAAAAGCCCCCTCAGGAGAAGTTTGGGAGGTGGCGCGCATGCAGGACAGTGATAAGACGGTGCCGCTTGTTTCTTCAGTGAGACGGGTAGACACCATCTATAGTTCACGTACCACGTTAAGGGGTTACTAAACTGAATTCCTGAACCACATTCTAGTGCAGGGCTCTTCAAACTGGCTGTCCGTGGCCCCCAGACAATGTTTTGCGTCCCTCACCCTAATATGATAGTTTAATGTGAGTGTGGTTAGTGAGTTTTGAATGAATAGCACTATTGACACGATTTGTGTGTGGAGCTAACGAACTGACCAGTCGTGGTGGGGTATATTGCTCTTGGGGGCGTGGCAATGACCAGGCTTGAAGCAGGGAAACCTAACACCCCCCTCCCCAGACCACATTAATGAGTTCCTTACTTTCCTTTTCAAAAAAGGAAGGTTTGCACATTGTTTTTTCTCAAAACTTGCAGCCGGTGCAGAATGGTTTTCTTGGCCGCACAGACCTGTAGGAAAGGTCAAGGTTATGATTACAGTTAGGGTTGCAGCTGTGTCTGCAGCTCACCACCTGCCCAAGCGGGTGGGTCCATTGTGGAGAATAGATGAATAAATGTCACAGCAGTTTTTTGAGACAATCTGAAAGGTCAGCCATGTTTATGTGCTTTTCATAATGTCGGGGAAAACACGCTTGGCATTTAGTTAAGCTTGTTACTTTTACTTTAAACTATATTAATTCATAAAATGTTTCAGAATCTTTTATGGATTGTAATCGTAATTGAGTATTACCCCCACCACTAGTAAATGTGTGAATAACAGACAAGATTCTGTTGCAAATAGAACCACCCCACTAATTTGAGGTTAATTTCAAAAGTTTCTCAACCTTTGAAAAAGAGAGAGAACGGTCAAGTTTATCTATTATTCATTTGATTTATTTTCTGTCATGTTCTTCATATGATGCACCTCTTAGGGACTGAAGCAAAATGTTGACTGCTGCTCATTTCTCCGTAGGAATGCTCCACAGTGAAAACCCAAGTTAAGGACTCCCACAATCCTTCTTTTTCTGTTAAACAGGTCCAGAACCCAGAGGCTGGGAACCCTCAACCTCTCGTTGCATCTTCCCCTATGAACGGTTCAGACTCCTATCTTCTTTCTGTTGGCGATCTCAATATGAGCCACAGCAGGGAGTTGGAGCCAGAGCTGGAGGGGGATGACCCCCAGCTCCAAGAGGAAACAGATGAGCAGATTGACATGCTGCTGGAGGACATCATGAAGGGCCTGAACATTCTACCCAACCTGGATGGAGACTGTAAGAGACAGCAGGCAGGCAGCGACAGGGAATCTGAATTTCACCAAACTGCAGGGAGCGATCTTAGGCAGAGCCCCGTTTATGGAGCCGGCAGCTCAGCGGAGCGTACTTTCTACCAGGATTTGGAGGTGGAGAGAGGCCGTCCAGCAGCCCACACAGGTTTGCTCTTTACTCTGTTACCTAAATCGCTTTTATGAAATCACAAACTCTTTCTCCGAGTTCAGTATTTTGGTTCAGTTGTTTTTCCTTTCACAAATATCAAAGTGATTGCATAAAATACTTTTGGAGGAGGGATACAGATAAAATAGATTAGACTGAAAAGTGTAGACTAAAAACATGCATAATTACACAAAAGAAGAAAAAATGTAAAACTAATTTAACATTGTTCATTACAGCTGCAATTTATTTCTGATAGAAATAAACATTCTCTGTATGTAGCCGCATTCCTCTTTACTTAAGTTGTCAGGCTGTCATTTGGGATTGTTGTCATGATAAAAGACCTACCCACGCTTCATCTTCAATACTCTCACTGTAGGAAGGTGGTTTTCCTTTTTGTTTAGAGTCGCACCATACATGGTCCCATTCGTTTTTCTGGTACACTCAGAAAAACCGCCGCAATGCATGATCCTTCCACCGCCATGCTTAGGTATCTTTGGAGAGCGCTCAGTATTCTTTCTCCTCCAAATACGCAGAGTTGGTTTCATCAGTACGGCTGTGAATCAATGCTTAGGTGGCGATCTGACTCGATTCATAAATCAAACTCAACGATTCCAGAATCGAACCACAATTCTTACTTGTTTGTTTCTATGCGTGGCTTTTTACTAGATGCTTGAAAACTGATAAATAACAAAACTGATAAAAACTCAGATTTAGATAAAAAGAAATTGTTTGTTACTTTAAACTTTTTTTGTCAACCTTCTGGTTAAGTTATGCAGTAATAAACAATAGAAAAAAAAGCACTGCTTTTTTGGATTATTTAAAATAAAAAAACTGAAAATGTTCTCACAGTTTTTCCATCCTCAACGTTCGATCATTTTTCGGATCAGTAGAAAGTAAAAAGACAAAAGGCAAAAAACAGAAGATAAAAGCCTTAAATACATTTCTTGAAAAGCTTCAAAGCAAATATTTAATAACATTTGCTCATTGAGACCTATTTATAAAAACATCTTTAAACTTTGAACATAAACAAAATGCTATAACATGTAGTTTCTGATTATGTTTACATGTCTTGAGACCAAATCTCCAAAAACTGAGAGAAAAGAATGCTCAAAAATAGTGCTTGAAAACATCAAATATATCTGGAGTACCCCTTAAAATGCTAATGAATAAAACTATTGAAATTAAATTTAAATTTATTTTTTTGTATTAATTGTTTTACAAACTGTGTGAAAATTTAAATATTTAAAATAATTGTTATCCGTAAAGATGGCGCTGCTGTGTCTGCTTTTCCTGGAGATTTATGACATCTTTCGCTTGCCATACCATCGACCCTGTTACAGAGCAGTGGCTTTCTCCTGTGTGGGACAGCTGCTGCAGTGTCTGATCCTAACTGGGAGATTCTCTAAACCTGATGCTTTTAGTGAGCTCTTAAAATTAAATTAATCTGATATTTCATCATCTGCGTTTCCATTATGAAGTTGAGAAAAGTTTTTGACGGGAGCTCAAATTTTCGGGAGCAGATCACGAATATCCGACCACTAGGATACTTGTTATCGCCCTATTCATCAGACCATATGACATTCCCCAAATCCTCGTCTGGATTATCCAACACAAGGCGCAGTGTGGGCTGGGGAAGTGTCTGGGGCACCTCCCCTTGGGAAATTTAGAAAATTAGGGCCCTTTATGTGCATTTTCCAAGCATCAAAGTCATTTTTTTAGCTCATTTGAAAGCAGTAGAGAAAGGGAGACTTTCTCTATCACTTTTGACAGCCATGATTTCCCACAACCTGTTTTCCTGTTACTGCTTATCTATGACAACTTCCAAAACTTTTGAGGAGGATCCCCTGAAGGACAATTGTTTTGAATTAAATTCAACCAGTAATAATATTTTTCAAAAATTCACTGAGGCTGGTGTCAAGGCTGCTTTCAGCTTCGGTTGCTTATGGACTAATCCCAGATGCGCTTACGAAGGCCTTTTGGTGTATAACAAAACCAAAATGGCTTCACTCAGTGGCTGAGTTAAAAAATCTACCAGCCAAATGACACTTTTTAAATATAAAATTGCAGGTATTTTACTTTATAAAATGATATGGTGAATACAAACAGAGACTAAGTAAAAATATAAATAAAACACAAGAAAAAAACAACTGAAATATTTGTTTAAAGAAACTTTTTAAAGATACCCGTTTATTAATTTTGAATCAAACTCCTCCTTGCTTTTTACTTTTACTATGTAAAAGAAATTGCATAAAAGTAATTCATAAAAGGTATGAAGATGTTTTTAGAATAATCTAATGGTGTACTCAGACTGAGAAAGTCCATTGGTTCAGATCAAGTCCACTTATTTGTTTCTTATCAAGATTCAAACTTTATTTTGCTGAAAGTTTAGAAAGTTTCTAGGAAGACCAGGTTCATCTTTTTTTTTACTGCTGCTTTGGTACAGTGCAGGCATGCAGCAAGATGCTTACTGGGGAAGCTACGGCTACAAGGTATGATATTAAGAGTTTGTGGCAAATAGGGATGTGAATCAACTCACGATTCGATTCCGATTTTTGGGGTGCCGATTTGCTTCAGAAAAACAAAGGAAATCTTTCGATAAAGAAATAGAATATATTTATGATACTGTGGAAACTCATATTATTCAGACCCTCCAGGATTTTGTGACTGACCGATCGGTACCTGCGCCCCACCCCGCCGTGTGCGCGCTTGGGTACAGCGTACCTTCACCCTGCGGTCTCCACGCTTGCGCTTAGCACACCTTCAATCCGCCACGTGCACATGCCCACCCGCAGGGTGATCGATCACACGCGTTTTGAAGAGAAAAGTCTGAGAGCTATAGAACAATAATAAAAGAGAGCATGGATGCGTAACAAATCTCGGGGTTTGATTGGATTTGTATTAATAGTTGCAATCACAACATCACGAAATCCTGGAGGCGAGATATGAGCGCGATCATTTGAAGTGTTCCCTAAATATTTGATTTACAGATTTTGCACACTGCACATGTCAAGTCAAGATTCTTACCCCAAAATTTGTAGAATCCGAAGTGCGCCCAAATATTTGCCTTCATTGATGACAGGACAGAAGGAATCTCTTTTTCTTCCCCCATGTTGTAGCCCAGCGCGCGCGCTTAGTAAGCTCTGCTCACCTCCAGGAAAAACAAACTACGGTAGCCGTTTCAGGACAAACATTACGGCTTGCAAGTAGTAGTTTTTGTTTTTTTTTTTTTTTCTCATTGTTGTGATGTTATGCAATTGTTTTTAAGAGAATTGTGTTAAGGAACTACCAGGTAGCTTTTGGGATGATGTCACAGCAGTGAGAAGCGTACCGCGTATTGAGGCAAAGGAAAGCATTTAAGAAACGTTTGTTAGCGGCGTTGGAACAAATGTTCCAAAACGTATGGGGTTGTACCATTTTTTTCCCTGTTTACTAACAAGACAGTTATTGCTGTACATTTGTCCGCGGCTCATCCGTTGCATTATTCCTTTACTGTTCACATCACGTCACTATTGGCTATGGTGGCCGTTTTGTTCAATTGTTTTGGCCTCGGAGCAGATTGTATTCAGACCGAGGAATCTCAGAGTGAACCGAAGCTCAGTCCGATTGGAAACGAACCGAGACCACTTCGAAAGATGGGTCCCAGAGCAGTTCCTGGTCCTGGACCAGGATTTTTTTTTGTGCGTTTTCAGACTGAAACTTTCTTCCGGATTATCAGGGGAAATAAACTCTGGTTCACTTTAAGCAAACCGATTGTGTCCACTCTGAATACACCCTAATTGTAAACTCAAAACATTCTGAGAAATCAATGACAAATTTACTAGATTGTGGTATAATAACAGAAGATGTACTTTTGAGGCCCTTGTCCTGTCTGTCTTTTTAACTGAAAACATCTATCCTCTCGTCGTGCAGATCTCCATTGTTATGGTCAGAACTGGTCAGGCTTCACAAACCCTTCAGCCTTACAGCCCAGTCCAGTGCAACAAGACTCTCAGATCAACTTGTCTGTGAGGTCACTGGGGAAGACGGATCCACTTGGATATTCGGGAATGCTCGTTTCCAAACATCAGTGTCCTGCTGAGCCTGCCTTACCTTTAGCATGTACTTCTGAACAGAAACATCAACAATCCTCTGAGAAAGACCAGACCTTAATGCGCCTTTTACCCCTGCATGAAGATAATGGCCACTCTGATTATCTTTTTTCATTACCCTGGATGGATGAGATGAGGCTTCCTCCATGCCTCTCTCCATTAGAGGTCTCCACTCCAAAAGAAAAACATCCAAACCTCCCAAGTGACCCAAGAAACAATGAAAAACAAGCTCAGAGGCGACGTCGTCAACGGCCATGGCTTACTGAAAGCCCTCAGTCTCTGCAGCTTCCTTTTAGCACCATCATAAAAAACAGCAATGTTTCTCTGGTGTGTAAAAGCAGGAATGGTGGTTCAGAGTTCTGTCAACAGTATCTTGGAGCGAACCAAAAAATCATAGATCTCAGGAAACAATCTTGTTCTGTGAAGAGTTTGGACCCTGAGAAGGCGGACACCTTAAAGCGCAAATGCGTCTCTCAAGGGCAGGAGGTCATTCATAAAAAAAGGAGGAGGAGACAATTAGAGCTCCTTCAGGATTTCAGCACGTCTTTTTTGACACCCATAAACATAGAAGTTACAGATGGAACAAATACTCTGAGAGATATTAAAAAAGAAACTACTAGTAAGAGCGCTGAGCAGACCTGGATCCGGACCAGGGGCTTTGTTAAGAGATATCTACAGAGGGCTTGTGGCACTGTCACGGAAATGAGCCACACAGGTGCAGGGCTCTACAGAGATGGGAACAAACTCGGAATCTCACTGCCAAAGAGGAAGCCCGGAAGACCGCCTAAAATAAAGGTTGAGCAAAAACCTTCTGGCAAAATTCCTGCCCTCGCTGAAGACAAGAGCGACAAAGTAGTGCAAGAAGATTGTCCTAATAAGAAAGTAATTCCTCAGTGCTCTAAAAGAACAAGCAAAAAAAGCACAGGAACATCCAAGCCACAATGGATGACCACACTCAAGGAGTTCCAAAAGCTCGTTCAACGGCGGCACTTAAAAACAAAAACTGTCAAAGACGGCCAGGAAGCAGCCAAACCTTCAAGGAAGTCAAAAGGAGAAGATGGAGGAAAGAAAAGGGGCGCTGGGTATAAATTTGCCACAAAGACAGAAACCGACTCT
This sequence comes from Oryzias javanicus, assembly GCA_003999625.1. Classification (NCBI taxonomy): domain Eukaryota; kingdom Metazoa; phylum Chordata; class Actinopteri; order Beloniformes; family Adrianichthyidae; genus Oryzias; species Oryzias javanicus. The sequence goes on from CM012437.1 coordinate 9,400,209, forward strand.
ATAGAGGCTTCAGAAGCTAACAACCAAGAACCCAACAGAGCTGATTACGACAATCAGTCATGTAACACAACTGCAGCTCACTGCAACCAAACAGACCACGATGACAACAGTAGATCTAAGATGTTACACATCTGTGGTGATGAATCCCGTCCTCAGGATTGCTCGGAGGAAGAGTCTGTGGAGGTATCACCCAACAAAGAGCAGAACAATGCTGATAAAGGTATGGTAAATTGTATTTTAAAGAATCACTCCGATGAAAATCACATTTTTTGTATTTTTAACATGTTCTTGTTGATATTACTCTCATGATAGAGGAGATATATTAAGAAAATGCATATCAAAACTATGATTATTTTTTCATTCAAATTGTTGTAAATCAGAAACAGATGCAAAAATGCAGATGGAAAAATCTTTTAGCTGTTTCATAAAATCTACATTGGCAGGCCATAAGCTCCCCATTCTGATGCATCCACTTGTAGACAAATAAATCCATGAACGTCTGTTTTTCTTGTCCGAGTTGGTATCTGGTTAACAAAAAATGCTCCAATGTTGCTCACTATTTTTGTTGCACCGGTGCGGATGCTGGTGTGTTCAATCTACGGCAGATGACTCGCATTGGCTACTGCTACCGACCTCACAAAACTTCCAACTCATGAAGGTTCTCGGAATAACCCACCATTTATATAGGAAACAGTAATCTTCCCTCTTATTCGCAGGGGTTGGGGACCGGAGACACCGTAAATACGGAGAACCCCTATCCCCATCGGTTAACGGGTTGGGTAGTGAGGGAGTTGATTAGAGCGGGGGAGCGTCTATGCACTGACTCACCAAACCGAGGGGAGCTTGTTGGAAGTCCACAAAACTTGATCTTGGGGTCTGGAGAATCAAAAGTTTTGACTGATCAACATGAGACCACCTACTTTGATAAAACAATCTGATTGGTCAGTTAATTGTTTTATCAACTTATCTTAAAATAGTTTTCCTGTCTTTTCTTTTCCTTTTTTTTATTTTTTAAATCTATACAGGAGTGATCTGCTGTAGAGATTTCAAGGTAGACCAGCAAGTCCCCAGTGATGGAGGTGCGTCTTATTGCTCGTCAATCCAGTCCAACGTGTCCGTGAACCACTACTGTCTGCCTCAAACCCCCCAGAAAACGGGGCAGCAGGTTACCAGAGGTGATCAAACAGAAGAGGAGGAGGAAGAGATAGATGTTTTGATATATTCTCCTGACAGAGTGGATCATCAGAGAGCTGTACTCAATAGCGTAGTCATAACTGTGGATGACGAAGAGGAAGAGGAAGATGAGAATGAGATTGATGTGACTGGAGATGAAGCATAGGAGCGTTTAGGCATCATTTTCAGATCCCTGTGCCATGTAACTTTCTTTTAGTTCTTCAGCAAGCTCTTTATATGCAGAAAACTAATGTCACATTGTTCTGTTCCAAACACACCATTCAAATCTGACGTTTCATTTTCTGTAATGGTTTACAGAAGTAAGTATGACTATTGTTTTCCTTTTTTTATCTATAGATTTGTGATGTCAATAAGAATTAAATTGGTTTTTTTTTCTATCTGTTTTGAGTGAGCTCGACTGCTGTAAGTTAATGTATGGTTTGGAGATTGCTTTTGATGTTGAATTTAAAAAGCATGGCATGTTTTATGTGCAGTTTATTAAAAAAAAAAGTCAGTTTTCATTGTGGTGCTTTTTTGTTGTGGAAGTAGGTCCTGGTTCAAATCCTGAGTGGTTTCTTTCTGGGTAGATTGCGTGCATGCTTGGATCTTTTCTGTTTTCTTTAACTTACTTTCAGAGTCCAAAGCATGTTACTTAACCTCTATTGTGTTTGGGTCAAAATTTACCCATTTTCACACTTGAAAACAGGTCAAATTTGACCCAAGCACAATATAAGGTTTAACTGTTCACTACAGTTTGTCACACACAGCATACCCAAAGAAAAAAATGATTGCTACAGGCCCACTGACTGCAAAATGTTGTTCCCTGTATAAGTATGCCCAGTTTTCACCCGAAGATGGGCAGATAGGCTCCAGCATCCCTGTTACTCTGCACAGGGAAATCGACATAGAAGATGATTGATATAGAGCTGTGGATATCAATCTCAAATGTTGATTACACAAGAACTGAACAGAATATTTGACATCACGCTTAGAAAGTGACTTACTTTCAGATCTAAATAAGTTAATTCAGGAGCCAGACATTGTCTGTGATTTTAGATTGGTCCAAAATCTGTCAAAACACTTGAAACTGTGGGTAAACACCATAAACTGTTATTGAGGGATCTGATTGGCCAGTTTATAACTTTAATAACCAATTTCATGAAGAAAATCAGGATTATCAGAAACGTATTAGTAAAAGGTATCTGATAAAGTATGGTTATTCTGACAAATAGAATGACTAAGTAATAGCTTTTTATTTCTCAATAGAAGTCTTTAGGATTTTGGAGCCAAAGATGCTTATGTACTTCAGAGATCGTCCACAGGAGGGCGCTCTGCTCTTCAGACGACCGTTTCAAACAAAACTTTATTTATAACGGAAGTCAGACAGACTGAACATCACACGTGTTTTAGAGTTTGAAGGTGACAGTAGCGGTCTCAGCTCACTGTTATTCAGCTGAGGAGGGTCACCGGCGGTGTGCTCGGTTGTGAGACGACACGGAGGGCGAGAATGGACCCCATGAAGGCGCAGCAGCTGGCGGCGGAGCTGGAGGTGGAGATGATGGCTGACATGTACAACCGGTAGGTCTTCATCTCGGTGCGTCTTGATGTTGCACTGCGCGCTGATCCTGATTCAACAGCACATTCATTCATTCATCCTGCCCATCACCATGGTCAGGTTGAAGAGGGTCAAACAATAGCGTCATGTTATCATCAAAATTGCCTGATGTCCATATCTATGCAGCTTAGGCCTCTGCTGGAAATCCTTATTTCTGCACGGCACCGTCATATAAACGACATCCATTACTACGGAGCCCTGGACATGACATTCAGAAAAGAAAAAATAAAAGGGCCTTGGCTAGTATTTTGCTGCTTTTATTTATTTGTAGAATTTTGAGGGCACAGATTAGCATTTTTGTGGGAATTAATTAGCATTTTATTGTGTGCACCAATGAGAATTTTGAGTGTACAAATGAGTGTTTTGTTGGCACAAATGAGAATTCTGAGGGCGCACACTAGCATATTGAGAGCACATAGTGTTTTGAGGCCACACTTGCATTTGTAGGGCACACAATATTTGGTGATCAATCATTAAAATTTCAGTGCACAAGTTAGCATTTTGTGGGCAAACGTAAAATATTTTATAACTTTTGACAAAGATTCCTTACAAAATAAAGGACTTCCTGTACCACATTAGATCATCTTAATGTATTAAATGTTGCACTGAGTAGTATAATATTTTAGATGAATTTATGCCTTTGGGATATGAATAAAGTTCAATTCAATAATGTCAACAGTGATTAAAAAAAAAAAAAAACAACCTCTCACAAAGTTTATTTTATTGTTTGTTTGTAATTCTGGTTCTGCTCACTGACTTACAATTGATTTTCTCTGGTAAATGGCGCTCATCAATCATGTTAAAAAGTTTTCATTTGACTGATAAACTACAGACTACTGGATGGATTGTTGGATCATTGTGGTTATTGTTGTCAAGAGCCTCGGGGAGGAACACGTACTGCTCTTTGACTGTTTTTAAATTAGTCAAATAAGACGCTCTATTAAAAACATAATTTTTTCTTTAATCAGGGAGGTGAAACAGCCACATGTGGTGGAGCCACAGACCTCTGGGTTAAACTGTAGGTTGTGTGTAGACACACTTTCCTCCCAACAATGTGGAGACAAGGAGGCAAGAGTTCAAAAATAATTAACCGGCAAAAAGCTGAATTTACCAGTTTTTATTCAACTATCTACATTACAGTTTGAAAAACAATGTAGTCGTGTTGGTTTCAACCCTGAGCAACAGTGTTGGGAGTAACTTAATCCAAAAGCAATGTATTAATGAGAATGAGGATTAAAAAAAAATGCCACACACAAAATCCTTTCATGTTTAAAAAGCTTTTCAAATGGAAATCGTTTGTTTAAATGAATTAAATTAATGTATTACATTTAAATTATTGAGCAAAATATTATTTTAGCTTATTATTGATTTTGTTTGATTTATTTCAAACTTAGAAAATAATGGAGGAATTTCGTCAGAAATTTGCCTTAGAGATGTAAACGGGACCATTGGTGCAGTATAAGCCTCCCACACGTCCCATCATCCCTTCATCTACACTTTCTCCTGGAATATTTAAAAAAAAAATGATTAAAAGACGATCCGAGTGGGTCTTTAATAACATGACTGGTGTCTGAGTAGGAATGGATTTAGTTTAATATTTAATCATTTTAATAGTTAAATAATATTTGTTAAAAATATAATTTATTTTTCTCCAGAATGACCAATGCGTGCCACCGGAAGTGCGTCCCGCCACACTACAAGGAAGCAGAGCTTACCAAGGGTGAGGCGGTTTGCCTGGACCGCTGCGTGGCCAAATACCTGGACCTCCACGAAAGGCTGGGACGGAAGCTGACGGAGCTCTCTGTCCAAGACGAGGAAATGATGAGGAAAGCAGCAGTGGGGAGCGGGTAGAGCCACGAGGGAGGACACGGAGCAGCGCTGTCGGAGCTACGAGGAGATTCTTTCAATTAGAGAAGTGTGTCGTAATGATGGATAACAAACATGAAAAAAAGAGTTAACTGGGATGCGGCTCCTCCTGTTCTGCTCAAAGGAAGAGGATGAGGAGAAAGGCCTCCAGCCTTTGGGAATCTGTTTACCTCCGTGCAGCGCAGCGTCACAGGGCGTCGGTCGGCTGCTGAACACCGCCAGGAACGTAGAAGCTCCTTTTCGTTTTGCAGCTTCGAGGCAGCAGCTGCTGATGCCGTTCAGTGTGTTAATGTCAGGTTAAAGCAATCGGAGTGAATTTAGTCTGGGATCACCCTTTGACTTCAACTGTTGGGCTTTTATTTTGAAGGTAAACACTTGTGGGACAGAAGAGCATCATCAGTTCTTCATATGTCACATGCATGGCGTGAGATGTTACTGTGAACATGAACACGACTGATGGCTCTTTGGCTTCTATCGACCTATTTAACTTTAATCAACTGTATGTTCTGTTTAAAAAAGTAATAATAATATTGGTCATCTGCATCCCCATGTAAAACCTCCTTAGATTCAGCCTTTTTATACTCTGTTTTCTTGTGTCTGAAATGTTGTTCATGTCTGTAATAGAAATGTTTCATGGAAAAACCTCAGTTTTCTGACACTTTATTTTCTCATTATGTTCTAAACTAAACTAAAAAAGTAGAAATCAGTCTTACAAGCTTATTTGGTTTTACTCACTTTTACCAAGTTGGAAATATATTTTAGGGGAGGGATTTTGTGCTCGTATGAATTCTTTAATACTTGTAATTCCAACATATATTTAGCAAAAACGATTAAAGTCTAACTCTGACCATATTTTCAACCAATTTCACAGTGTTCCAAGTGGTCTTTTAATTTGTATTTTACAGTTTTAAGCCAAAATTTAAGAACAAACAGCATTGTTATGTGGGACATAGTTTCTGCAGAGTGGCAGTAATTCATCAGAAATTCACCTCTGAGTCGTGGGTCCAACCATTGGTGCAGAGCAACCCTGCCCCCCTTCCCTCTTTTGTTGAAAGGTAATATCTCTTATTAGAGCTGCATCCTGCTCATTGACTGTATAAGGGAGAACTGGACTGAGCATGCCCCCTACTTCCGTGTTCCATATAGGAAGTACCCTGGGTAGCAAAAAGGCCAAAGTCCTATTGACTTCCATTGAGAAACAGACAGTTATTTCTCAGTCATTTTCTATGTCAGAATAACCATTCTTCCTCTGGTGCTTTCTGCTTAACTTCTTTTTTCTAATCCTAATTTTTTTTTAAAGATTTTTTTTCCATTATTACAAGTTATTTGAGTTATAAATTGACCAATCAGATGGCTCAATAAGCGTTTGTGGGTCTGACGTCGAACGTCTGGGGGGTTTGAGTGACAGATGACGGGTAGCCAATGGGAGCAGACTTCATCAGTGCGTCCGTGAAGACCTTTTAACACCTACTTTACAACAACAATGTTCCAATCATTGTCCTTCTATTGTTTTCCTCAATGGAATGCAGCAGTTTAAAACAAGAGGCGCATGCTGTCGCCATCTTTTACTCTGTAGAAATAGATTTCGAGGCTCAACGCGGTTAAACCGGGTGTAAAAAACACGCTCGCTTTGCAGACAAAAGAAGTTGAAAGTTAACGCGGACGTGCGTTCAGAAAGGCCAGCGTATACAGTCACTGGTTTCAATATGGAAATAGATGATTATAACTGAGAACGTTTATGTTTCCAGAATATATGTGGCGAGACATTATTTAGCTCGACAAAAAGGAAAATATGTAAGTCAATACAACGTTTGCAGTGTTGCGGGAAAGCTGAGAGAGAAAGGGACGGGCGGCGCGAGTGTGATTGTACGTGCACGCGCGCATGTGTACGAGAGAGAGAGAGGATGAGAGCGGAAAGAAAAGGAGCGGGCGTTCGGGGAAAGTTGGAGTAAAGCAATGTGCTGTGAAACAAAAGTGAAAATAAATGGTGGATTCCAGCCTCCAACCAGACAGTGAGGAGTATCTGCCTGCAGAACCAACACCCCGCGGGTTTACCACGAGGACGTTCGTCCGAGGAGCTGCAGCGGATCCCTGCTCCCCCCGACCACGGTCAGGACGAGGAAGCAGGAAAGGTTAACAGCAGAATCAAATGTTGGAATGGTTCTCCCTCAAAGACTTGAACAATGACTTGTACAATTCCAACCCAGTCTCAGTGAAATGCGTACCTATTCCACGGCTTTGCACCCTGGGAATACCGTGCATAGTATACGCCAAACACGGTTTTTGCGTGCATATGATACACAGTTGCAGCCCATTCAAAACAACAGGAATGGCTTTTAGGCCCTGTCCACACGTAGCCGGGTATCTGCTAAAACGCATATATTTTTATCCGTTTCGGCCTATCGTCCACACGTAACCGAAGATTTAAGTCACTGAAAACGGTGCTTTTGGAAAACTCCAGCTAAAGTGAAGATTTTGGAAAACTCCGTTTTCGCGTCTGCGTGTGGACATGCATAACTGGAGATCTACGTTTTAAACGTCACTCTTTTGCAATTAGTGCATACACGTCATAGATGCGCCGCTGTTTACGGTGCTCAGCATGACCCGAGGAGTGTGTTAATTATTACGCGTACAGATGCTTCATATTGCTTTTTTTACAACGCAATACTGCTTCTTGTCGAGGAACAAAGGAGAATAAGCGCTTTGCAGTCGGCTATTTTACAACAAATATCCCATCCTCCTGCTCCTCGAAGGCATGCCACTCGTGAAAGACGCCGTGGAGATTTTCAGGACTTTGGAAAACACTGCCAACTACTGTTCTGGCATGCTCATTATCGCCCAACAGCGCAAGTATGCGGGGACGTGTGAACGGAATTATTTTGAAAACGATCACGTGTGAACGCAACCGTTTTTATAAAACGGAGGTCGGCAGATATGCGTTTGTAGAAATACCCGGATACTTGTGGACATGGCCTCAGGTTTCGTTTTGATCACGTGGTCGGATGTTTAGGTTTCTCCGGATCATGTGACTGATCACGTGACTTTTGAGTTCTGTCGTCTATCACCGTTAACAATATGGCGGTAGATCCACTACTTTTTTGGTGTAAAATCCCTCAGAATAAAATATTTTGTGGACTAATCTTTATTTTGGTCATATTTCTAGCGAGAAATGTCCCCGTTACTATCACGACATGCATTTATTTTGGACACACAGTTCGTAGTTTGTCTGTTTTGCTTGTCTTTTCGGGCTCAAAAATCGTAAAACAGCAACGTCTGGGGTGCACGGAACAATCACGGAACCGGGCGATCAGCAGGATTTGGACCGACCCGCATCGGTGCCGGGTCAAGGTAGGGTTAGTGTAGGTTCGGAGAAACCGCCGGAACCTTTTTCAATCGGGCTCCGAATGACTTCTGTAAAGCTAGAACGTGATCACAGTCTGACTACTTCCGGTCCAGGAGACGGTCAAACGTGATCCCGAAACGAAAATTATCAAGCATAAAATAATGTTTGTTTAATTTCTGCCTCATAAACAAACACAAATGGGGCCCATTTCAAGAGGCAGGTTTAGCAAATTCCGAGTTCAAACCTGAACTCAGAGTTCACTGACTCAAAGTTCGCAAACTCAGAGTTTTCGGTTTTTGGTTTCAGGACAGCAGAAAAGAGTTGATTCAGTCAATTCTGAGTCTTTGGACTCACAAAGCCCTCATCACTGGAGCAAAGACGTTATGATTCACCATGGTAACGGGAAACACCAAGAGGGCATCTTACATCCGCAGACAGAAATTGATGTGCTACTACAAGCATATGCCGACTACGAGCTTATTTTCCTGCTTCAGATCAGGTTACGTTCACAGTCAGTTGCCACAATGATGAACTCTGAGTTCAGCTTAACCTACTTTATCAAAAAGGTTTGGTTAACCCACTTTCACAGGTTTAAGTTACATCCATTTCTGAGACCACAAACTCAAGAGTTTTCCTTAACTCAGAGTTCACAAACTCAGAGTTTCAACAAAACCTGCTTCTTGTAACGGGCTCCAGGTCTGCAAGCCTTGCAATTCTCCTCATGGGTTTAACTTGTACTATCTTTAATTTGGGACTGTTTTTCACTATTTCTTTCTTTCTGCATGTATTTTATTTGCGTCTGGAATTTTTAAGCTACAACACTAGAAGAAATGTGAAATAAATTAAAAACAGTAAACAAACAGTACCCTAATCCTAAATAGAACTTCAATTCTTGTCCTTCGTTTATTCAAACCTGAAACCTCTGGTCTAAAGATATTTGATAACAGAAAAAAATAGATTCTCTCAAAACGTTTAGTTTATTTACAGCATAATTTAAACAAATCAAGAGCTATAAATTAACTTTTCAAATCAATCTGAAATGTTCTTTTACTAAAATAAAAATTAGAGTTGCCAGGTTGTGATAAACTAAAGTCTGTCAAACTGTAGGAGTTTTAAACTTTGAAGTCGATGGTCCGCCCCAAAACTGTTTTTAATCTGCTGTTATATATCTCTATTTCTTTCAAGCAAATTATTATCACAAATACAATTTGTGTAATTTCACAGTCAATGGAAATGCAGCTAGCGATGTCATAACGGCATAAGACGTGTGTCATTATGAGGTACCCCAAAATATATTCATAAAAGTAAAGTATTGAACAAAAAGCCAGAATTCTTGGCTCTTAAAATAGGACTCTGAAAATATTTAAAAACCATATCAACCACCAAGAATATTAAAGCTCAAAAAACTCCTGTAAATCTCTGGAATTGATAACAAGAATAAATCAAAACACTAAATATTGCTTTTTATTTTATTTTATTATTATTATTTATTTATTTTGTTTACTTACTGTCCTGTATTCTCCTATTTTTCCTTCTTTCACAATTTAATGTTTATTTGTAATGTTTATTGAGCATGAGTTCTAATGTGTCATTTTTAATTGTACTTCATTAAATGTTCAACAAAAAAAAAAGAGACACACCCCAAAATGATGTTTTGAGAAAGAGCAAGCTTTTTCCAGAAGACGATTTGTGAGGATTTTATCAAACAGACTATTTTTACTGTGTACCATTTTTGTTCAAACTTCAACAAAGTGTATCACATCTAGAAAGGCAATCCTGGTGGATTTCCTGGTGGAAGTCATGGTGGATTCTATGATGGTGAGCTGACCATTACACCACACCAAGTCTTTCATTGATCAGAATAGAGCTGTAAAAGAAAAATCCTGGAGCCAGATTGACCAGATTTGCTCCAATTTGACATTTAGCACCCAGTCTCTTCCAACTGTAGAGGTGGACATGTAAACATAAGCCTTCTTTGCTCATTCTGTCTGAACACCATGGTCTATAGTTGCGTTATAGAATGCATGTTTAGCGTGTCAAACACGTCTCATATGCCTGGTGTGAACGTAGCTTCATTCGCTGCTGTTTAGAGAAGTTCATAACTTGGTAAAAAGGAGGATGTGATGTAGGTGGGCTGTTGGCCCTCGTCATACCCGGTGTTGAGGAAGTGATAAGAATATCTAACATAAGCACAAGGCTAATGAAGATTTTATTTCAGTGTTTATGGAGTATTTCCTTCAAACTACAGTTGAGCATTAATTTTGAATTAATTTTGTTAAAAAATTTACATTCACAGAGAATAACACACATTAGCCTCCATGTTAGCATCATGCTAACATTGCTTATAATAGCTTTACCTATTCTACTGTTGGATTTATATTTCCTCAATAAGGTTTTACTTAGTAAGAAGTTTCTCTTTTGCTTTTACACTTTAGGTTGCAGTGCTCAACCTTTCATGTATGAAAGTCAAAATTCTGCAGGACGCCGTAGGGAATTGAACCCCAACCTGCTAAACAAGCATACTATCACCAGTGCCTTTAGTGTTTTGACTCCACATGAAAGCTGAAGCCAAACTTCCGTTCAACTTTGTTTGTGTCTGCAGTTCTGCAATGTTTGGTCTACTTTTGTACCCATCAACAGTGTTTAACATCTGGATGCTCCTGTGCTTCTGCAGCAAAACAAAAGCTTCTTCATTCTAACAATGTTTTCTCCTGTTGGAATGAAATACTATCGCTGTTCTCGGAGTTTCCCTAAACTCCCTCGTAGTTGGAACCATAGACTAATTAATATGAATTTACTCGACATAACAAGTGTTGAGGTCCCTCTTAGGAAATGCCTTACCTCTGGGCCTCACGAAAACCAGGCTGAAGCCTTCTCCATCACTTCTGAGAGGAAGAAGTGTGATTTTTCCAACAAGCTCACTCCTGATTAGCGAGAATGGTTGCCACGGAAACCCTGAAGCTGACCGACTCAGACCAATCACTGCTTACCAATGTTGTCTGATTCCAACATGGCAAAGTTCGTATTGTAGAAAAATGGCGACTGATTTGACTTTATTTCAAACATTCATTAGGGTGATGGGGAGGGTGGTTGTCTTGCATTGCGCTGTGGGTGGACCACTTGGCAGTGCCCCCCCTCCTGCGGCTACAGCAGGGATTTGCCCCTCCCCTCGACATCTCTGTGAGCAATCAGGAGATGTCCTGTCTATGCCCTACCCCAATTTTAACTGCACCCTTTAGTACACACACCTCTCACACTCAAAATATACACTCTAACACACACCAGCACACATTCATCACACAAGGAAGGTGGGATCTTAGACCTTCTGTCCACTACCCATCCCTGGCGGGGGGCGGGTCCTCCTGGTGGCCAGAAGAAGGACTGGATCCTGTAATCAGATGGTTTTGGATGAGTCACCCTTAGTCTGGCCCGTCCCCAGCCAGTTTGCCTTGAAGCAGCCCAACAGGGCAAATGCTTCTAGCAACATGGCTCCTGGGATCCTTCGGGCACGCAAACCCCTCCACCAACGTTAAGGTGGAGACTCAGGGAGGGTTTTTTATCAGTTTACTAGCCAATTACTAAAATTACTGTGGGGAAACGAAGTACTCGGAGGAAACCCACAGGACGGCCAGGATTTGTTTGAGCTATTTTCCTACAAAATTGGTGACTGATTTGTATTTATTTTATTTCATATATAATATTATTGATATGAATCATTGTTAATAATATTAATTTTTAATATTGATTTTCTCTTAGGGGAGGGGGTAATAATTTGAGCTGTACCTTTTTACTCAGTGTAACTTGATAGCTACAATGACAAGTTTTTTCCTTTCTTTTTTTTGGCGGTACAGACCTGGCAGTCAATGTCCGAATTAAAGCACACCCTTGATTGGGTGAGGGTGGGGACTTTTTTTTTTTGGGGGGGGGGGGGGTGCAGGAGGGTTCTCCTGATTTCTCTGTGTATTTTATTGTTTACCCTTACTTTAGGAGACAAAGTTGTTTTTTTTTTTTAGGGGGTATTAGGGTTTTTCAGGAGGGTGTCCTGATTTCTCTTAAAGCCTCTTCTTCTTCTGAACGCTGCTTCAGTTTGTAAACTCTGTTCACATCCTGACTCTGCTGAGTGCAGGATTCCTCTGTTTCACAGCAGCTTGATGCTTTTATTATGTCTTTGTTGTTGGACCCTGCCTGGTTTGTTTTTGGCACAGGGACTTTTTATCACTTTCTCCATTTTTGTGAAGTATTCCAGCTTGTAAACTTTATTAGTTTATTCTTTAGTTGTATTTTATTGTTACCCCCTTAGGAGACAAAGTTGTTTTTTTTTTTTTTTAGGGGGTGTCATTAGGGTTTTTCAGGAGGGTTCTCCTGATTTCTCTAAAAGCCTCTTCTTCTGAACGCTGCCTCAGTTTGTAAACCCTGGTCAAATTCCTGATTCTGCTGGATGGCAGGATTCCTCTGCATTCGAGCGCCTTGATGGTTTTTCCCTGCGTCTCTTTGATGTTGGATCCTGCCTGGTTTCCTGTTGGTACCTGGATTTTCCTCTAATCTATCATGATATTTTCTAATTGTGTCCCTGTACTGTTGGATCCTGCCTGGTCTCTTTTCAATCTTTTGGGACTCCTGGAGAACAGCAGCTGGTCTTTGAGGAACATTTGTGACCTGTGTTGCTTCATACCTCTGGTGGACCTCCACTGCTGCAGGTTTGCTGATGTTGCTGCCAGCAGTGGGCTGCATCCTCCCCAAAGTGAAGAACGGATGTTGCAGTGCTTCACTTGGAGAGATGCGTTTGCTGGGATCCACCATCAGCATCCGCTTCAGCAGGTCCACAAACTGTTCCGCTTCTCTTTTCTCTGCTGGGTCCAAATTGTCGGGGATGAGTTGGTCAAAGGAGGAGAAAATCAACTCGTCTGAGACCAATCTCCCTGTTTTCCCGCTTTGCTCTTCGGGCGTGTCCAGTTTCCAGGCACACTGAGAGTTTCTTTCCGTCTTGGAGAAGAAACTCCCGGTGTACCACCCCTGGTTCAGCACTTTCTGCTCCGGCATGCCTTGCATCTTCACCATGGTTCTGATGATGTCATATTCAGATTCCCTCCCATGGATGAAGGTTCCCGTGTACAGCACAGAGAGAACATAGCCCAGTGTCCACATGTCTAACCGTTGGTCTAAGGGCAGACCTAGGATGACCTCAGGTGCCCTGTAGCACATGTTCTGCATGGTTCTTCCAGGACGCATGTCTCTAATTTTACTAGCCATACCAAAATCGATGAGTTTGACCCTGAAAGGCTCTGAAACTTGATCTACCAGCATGATGTTATCCAATTTAATGTCACAGTGGACCAAGTGATGCTTTCCAGGCCTTTCAGGGCAACTATCAACTGCCAGGCAATGGTTTTGATTTCCTCCACAGTCAGGGGCTGGTATTTCCTCCGATGCATGAAATCATAAAGGCTCTCATCTAACATTTCCATTGCGATGCAGGTGTAGCTTTTGTAGCGAAAGCAATCGACCATCTTGACCACGTTTTGATTGTCGCCGTCAATCTCGCTCAGCTCTCTCAGAAAGTTGATTTCTGTTTGAGCTGAACCCTGAACGATTTTAATCGCTACAACTTTGTCAGTTCCCAGTTTTTTACATTTGGCAACTTTTCCAAACGATCCTTCACCGAGGAACTTTTCCACCTTATAAACTCCCTTTTTACCCAGAAGGATGAAACCTTCTCGAACTTCAATGTCCAAAGATGAATTATCCGACATGATAATTTTACTTGGACGATACTGTGTGCTAATATAAAAATACCAGATATCCGGTGTGCTACCGAAATACCAATATCCAAATACCAGACCAATATCTCGCTCGCAAAAAAGGGGGCTTCAATCTTCACAGTAAACCTGCTGGACGTGTCGCTCAGTGGGCTTCTGCAAAGTGCCTGCTTAGGTGGTGGGGTGGGGTCTATTTATACAGTTTTTCTGATGACGTCATGCTTACGTCACAGCCACGTTCCGTCAACAAACAAACGCCATGGCAACGGCAAGATTTTCGCGCATGCGCACATCTGGACCGTGATCCATATTCGTGCTGAGTCCGCGTCATGTATTGCATTTATTTTACCATCTTATATCATATATCTGAATAATTCTCCTCCTGTGAGAGGCTTTATGGAGCCGAACTAGCAGAAAGGGGGAGGGGCCTCATCCCGAGGTTCTGGTTCGACTCGTCCAGTATGAACAGTCCTTCTTTGGAGCTTTTCCCGCTAAGAAGAAAGTTGATTCATGTTCCAGCATGTGGTAAAAGACGGGAAGGATATTTGAAATTTCTATTATAAAAAACAGAATAAAAGCTCCAAAATGATTTTTTCTAACTTAACTGCGTTTTTTGAGTTTTCTGTTTATACCTGATCAATTTTTGTCTTCTAACATTATAGAGTTTTTAATGTATATTTCATATAAATAAATGTCTATTTTGATACAGACACTAGACTCCAGGACGGTCGCTTTTACGCGCAGTGGATCAGACGTGAAGATTTTCTGCTCCTTTTCTTTGAAAGCGTTCACATTCGCCGTAGCCGTGGTGCATTCAGGGACTGCATGGAATTTTCTAGGTGTAATTGAGAGCTCGCTAGTGCTGCATTCAGGTGCCCTGGTAATTTATAGGATATGCTCACTCTGATTTCAGCCAACACAAACACACTCACGTTTTGCCAAGTCAATGCTTTAAGAAAGGTACGTTTTCACACGTTTCAGGATTCTGAAACTTGTCAAAACAGTGTTTTATCTGCAAGGTTGACAGAGATTTATTACTTCAAATCTGCAATGGTGCAAGAGAGTAAAGTCAACATAAAATGTTGGATCACAACACAGAGAGGTGATGTAGATGATTGATATGAAAGGGTTTGGTTTTCTTCCACTGGGTCAGCTCAGACACGTCCTAAAGTGGAACTGACCCGGTTCTGTGGACTCCTTGTAGTTCTGGTTCTGAATGTGACTGGAGATTCAAGTAGAATGTCTTTGAATCAAAGGAAGGAGATGAACAATCCTGATCCAGAACAAAGGAGTGCATGATGTAAAGTGATTATAACTCATGATTTGATATGATAAAACTGAATCAATAAAACATTTTTAGGGTTTAGTTTTTGCTGCTTTTCTTGATTTATTTGACATTTTCAGATAATTTAATGGAAAAGTAAATTCTAGACTCCACAGACAGAAGTCATTTCATATTCAAACATTTATTTCTCAACTTTAATCAAACAAACAAATATAACAAAAACTAAAGTTATTTTATTACATCATGACTTTTTGTTACATTTGATCATTCATTCACATTTGTCTCTCATATTATTATAAACATGTCTGTTAAAACTAACAAATACATTTAAACAAATAATGACCATTTCATAAATCCAGATCAAAGTAGTTTCATCTGTTTCCATCTAAAACTGATCATGTCGTTCCATGAATCTGTGTGTGAGTCCATGTGTTCCTGTTGGTTCTATGGTGTGTTGTGAGTCTGTGCTTTGCTGTCTTGTGTCTGTGAAGACTCTCTCTGCTGTGGTTCCTCCTCCTCAGCTCCTCCTGATGCTCAGCTCTCTGTCAGCCTCCTCTTTGGCTGCCTGGATGTGGCCGGAGCTTTCCGTCTGGAGACAGGCAGCAGGAGACGGCTTCAGGGTTCAGGCCTTCAGGCAGATCCAACTCCCGTCTGAACTCCTGGAGTCTGGACGAGTAGGAGCCTTTCCCGTCCTCCTGTTTCTTCTCCGTCTTCCCGCTGACTCTCAGCTTCCTTCCTTCTACCTGCCTGACAGACAGCTCCTCTGGAGAAAAGTGTCCAGGGTCAGGACAAAGTGCTGTCCGTCTTTGTCCAGCTGGAAGCTCACTGGTTGCAGGGTCACACTGCTCTGGAGAGGCTCCGTCTCCTCCAGGATGTTGTGATGAAATGTGTCCATCAGCTCCAGACTGCGGCGCATCTCCTGCAGGTTCCTCTGCAGCAGATCCTGCTGGGTGACCTCTGGCCACAGACTGCATACAGGTGGAAAAAAGAGCATGGATGGACTGAGGTCAGAGTCAAGTCCCTGAGAGCACAGCATCTTCAGAGTTTCAGGTCTGGAATCTTTGTGTTGTCAGATGAATGTTGGTTGAATCCAACCCAGTCTCAATGAGGGATTTTACACCAAAAAAGTAGTGGATCTACCGCCATATTGTTAGCTGGTGATAGATCGACAGAAACTCAAAAGTCACGTGATCGGTCACATGATCCGGAGAAACCTAAACATCCGACCACGTGATCAAAACGAAACCTAAAAGCCGTTCCTGTTGTTTTGAATGGGCTGCAACTGCGTATCATATGCACGCAAAAACCGTGTTTGGCGTATACTATGCACGGTATTCCGAGGGTGCAAAGCCGTGGAATATGGACGCATTTCACTGAGACTGGGTTGACAATTCTCTCGAGCCGCTGTTATTAAAGTGGAAGCTGTGTACATTCCGCTGTCTCGTGGTAGAGGCGTGGAAAGAGGCGGAGACACAATAAACTCACCTCAGATTGGTTGAAGTCACTTCCTATAGATTCCATGACTCACAGAGACTCGGACCAACCGCTGGTGATTGTTTGCAAAATGGCGATAGCCGTTTCAGGAAGTGATGGTGAAAGTGGTGGCCTACTTTCGCGAGGAGAGGAGGTAATGCATTTCCAATGGGAGACCTCATTGCTTGTTTTGTCCAGTGTTTTTACAGTCTATGATCCTGCTACATCACATAGATGCTGATTCTCCATCATCTCTCCTGTCCTCACACACCTGAGGGAAGGCGGAGCCTGGAGCTTGTGGCCCGCCCAGACTATTTTCTACATCACAAATGAGCTTTTCTTTTTTAACAGCATCATTTTTTTTCTTTCTATTTGTTTTCTCCAGACTCACGGCAGTTTAAACAAAGAAATAGACATGCAATTTTTAACTTAATTTTCTTTATACATGTCCTCCATGAGAAAAATGTTTTAAAAAAACACGTCAAAACATTATTTTCATCAGTAGAATAGGGACAGCGAAGAGCAAAGCGACACATAGAGTTGTAGATGACATTAAGGGAGTTTAAATAGGCTGAAGAAGCGTTGGAGTAAATGTTATCGGCATAATCCAAAAGAGGGAGTAACAATTGTGATATTAGTCTTTTTCTTTCATGTAAGTTAAAGCAGTGAACAGATTGATTAAGGGATTTAGGTCGGTAGTTGAATTTACTGGCGATTGACTGAATATGAGGTTGGATTAGGTTCAAAGCAGATACCTAGATATTTAAAAGATTTTGTTTCCTCTAAAGGAGAGGAATCTAAAAAATGCAAATTGAGATTTAAACCACCTGGGTTTATTGTATTAGTCTGAAAAAGCACACAATGTCATTTTAGTTTTATTCAAAATAAGCTTATTTGAAATCATCCAATGTTGAACTGAGTCAAAGTCTCAGTCTAAGTAGTTGTTAGTGTCGGTGATGTTTGGTTTGGAGCAATAAATTGTTGCATCATCTGGATAAAGATATTACAAATCAATCAATCAAAAAAAAAAAAACATGTTAAAACATAATTTCCATCAGAGCAGATCTTTAAGTGAATGCCTGAAATCGTAATTGTTCCAAATCACTTTAATCAAAAGTTTAAAATGTTTCAAATAGTATATTTGAAGGAATAATATGTCAAAGAAGAGATTCCACAATCAAGACTTTTGTGACAGATCTATCAAAATGTAAAATTATGACTTTTTTGTTTCTAACAGTAATTAGAACACTTAGAATACATCTTAGGTGTGGTTTGGTTGATCTGCTGCTGGTTGATCTGTTACGACTGCAGTGCTGTCCATGGATCAATTCTGTTTGTGTGACTTCATCATATAAGTCGTCTAATTTAACCTTGAATTCTCCAATAAAATGTTTGTAGTGATGAAGCAGAGAGTGAATTGCCTGAAATGTGATCAGGGACCCTAAAGCAGGGGTTTGCGACCGAGGCTCCAGAGCCACAAGCAGCTCTTTCATCCTTCCTCTGAGGAAAAAAAAATCACAAATGATTTGAATAAGCTATGATTTTGTAGTTTTTCATTAGTGTTTGTAATTTAAGTTTTTATTTTTAACTTGTCGGAGACAAAAATGGCGAGTAATATTGGAGCCATCCAGCCATAGAGTTTGGAGCCAGAAACCAGCTCAGACAAGGAAAACAAAGAAGTACGTGGATCTATTCGTTTACCAGAGTATGCATCAGAATGGAGCAGAGCAAGAAGCTTATGGCCCGCCAATTGTGGCACCTACATCACAGCAATTTTCAAACTGCATCTTTTCATCTGCTCTTGATTCACAATGATTTAAATAAATTAAAAAAAACCTAAACGCAAATCTAGCTTTAATTTTCTTTATGTGTCCTCCATCATGGCACGGTGACAAGGTGACGACTTGTCGAGGGTGTACCCCGTCTTCCTTCAATAGTGGCCATGTTAGGCTCTGGCAGCCCCATGACCCTAAAAGGGATATTTATGAGTCTGTCTGTTTTTGTAATATTATCCCATTGATAAGAAAAAAGCATAATATTTTTCAGTAACAAGTAATCTCAAAATGATGTTAAAGGCTATAGGAAATAGAGATCAGTTCCATCAGCAGTGATGTTTTTATAGCTCTGAAGAGCTTTATTTGTTGCATTTTAATATACTTTTTAGATAGAAAGACAGGCAATATTTTTTTGCAATACTGTGTTGCCGTCTTGTAGCCAAATAACAGTGTTTGGTTTGAATCATTGACATACATACAGATGGACAAAGAAAGGCTTTGACATCACCAATAGAAAATGCTTTCTTCTGATATATTTTACTTATTACGGACTTTGCCATTTTGGGAGCAGACAATGTTAGTAAGCAGTGATTGCTCTGAGTCGCTCTAGACAGGGAGAATGCACTCGGTCCAGTTCTCTCATACAGTCCCCTGACCTGAGGCATCGAAGATGTGTGCCTGTACCTTTAAGAGGGGCAGTCAACAAGAATGGGAAGTGGAAGAAAACAAACTTTCGCTTCCTCGTGAACATTGTATTTATACCTGCTAATGTTCAGAAGAAAGAGGAACCAACAACCAGAGGGACCGAAGTGCTCTTCAGCATGGTAAGTGACCGATGGCACGGACCGTAGACGTAATATTATGTCCATTATAGGACGGTGTTGCCGTAAGTCGCTACTGAGGTGTTGCAAACCAGGTGAGGCTGACAGAAGAATGGATACCTCCATTTAAAAGTTGTTGAATATAACATTTTTGTCTGTAGAATATCTATAATAATAATTTAAAAAAAAAAAATCTAAATTGGTAAACAAATGTCTTGAAAATGGCGTTACACCTGTATTATTGTTGAGGAGTTTATAACCTAAACCAACCGGCTGCAGTCTGTCTGTCTGCGCGGTTTATACGGAAACAAGCTGTTATTGCAGAAGTTTCTCTAGATTTAATGTAGAAAAGCAGAAGAACCAAACATGTCGTGATCATTTCAAAGAAACCAAAAAAAAAAAAAAAAAAAATCAAGACTTGATTTCTGAGCTGAACCTGAACCCTCCCAGCCACAGCAGCAAAGAACAATAATTATTTTAGTTTTATTATGATCCTTTTCCAAAAAATAATTACATTATTCTTTACTTAAAATGTATATTTAAATTGTTACATATTTTTTGTAGTTTGTTAACATTTCCGGTCCTTTGATGATGCGGGATAACTTTTCTGTCCTGCACTACCTCCTTCTGTCCACTAGATGGAGGCAACGGAGCAGGAAGACCTCATCGCTGACGCCGGACAGTTCGTAGCGCCTCCTAATGGTGGAATGAATGAACTGCTGAATGTGGGGGAAGAAGACAACATCCAGGGTCAAGTGAGAAAACTAAACTGCTGAAGTTTGGATCTGATTAAAGAATCTTACTCTTCTAATTTTTTTATTTGCACTGCCCGTCTATGACTCTACCCTTGAAGTTAGTTTATATATTTTTAATTATTTGATTTTTATTTGTCCTATGTTTTCAGATGGAGGAATTTTTGGGGCCGCAGACACAGTACAACGAGGAGGAAGAGGAGAGGAAATACTACAGGAGAAAGAGGCTGGGAGTCATCAAGAATGTGGTTGCAGCCAGTTTAGGAGCCATGATGGTTTACAGCGTTTACTTAGGTGACTTTCAGATTCAGATCCCTATTGTTGTCATTCTCAAGTGTACAATGAAATTTTTAATGAAATTAAAAACAACTAATTACCAACTATTAGGTAAATATCATTGGTCAATAAAAAAACTAAGCAGAATATTTTATAACTACTAAAAGATGCATCAGTCATTAAAATTAAGAATTTGCAACAAGGAAAAAGAGTTAAAATGGTTCAAATAAGAGTGATAATAATCAATAAACTCTAAACATTAACCATAATTTAGTGAGTTTTCTAAGTTCGTCTCCAATTACATTTGGATCTGTTGTAAAAGCGTTTGCAGAGATCTTTTTTTGTGATCATGCTGTTTTTAGGAAAAAAAAAAATCTGTCGCTTTCTTGGTGGTAGTTTCTATAGCACGACAAAAGTTTATTAGAAATTCGCCTCTTGACCGTTGGCATGGAAGTAAGCCTCCACTGATATCCCATCATCCCTTTGTTTACATTCTCTCCCCCACTAGCTTACAGCCCCTCACAACTCAAGCTAATATTAGTGGTGCAAGCAATATCAGAGCTATCCAGCCGTACAGTTTGAGTCAGATTCCAGCTCAGACGAGGAAAACAGAAACTTACATGGATCTATTTGTCTATGAGTGGATGCATCTGAATGCAGCAGAGCAAGGAGACTGTGACCCAGCTTTTCA
The DNA here is from genome assembly GCA_003999625.1 of Oryzias javanicus. Classification (NCBI taxonomy): domain Eukaryota; kingdom Metazoa; phylum Chordata; class Actinopteri; order Beloniformes; family Adrianichthyidae; genus Oryzias; species Oryzias javanicus. The sequence continues at coordinate 9,421,035 of CM012437.1, forward strand.
GTTTCTACATATTTTTTTTTTGTCTGGTCCTGATTTATCCCAATTTGTAAATGTAAATGCAGAAAAACTCTGGAATTCAGCTTTAATCTTAAATTATATTATATATTTCCTCAGTTATGGGAAAAATGCTTCAAGAACCCATAAAAAACTTCAAAAACAAAATTTAAAAAAAACATTCAACATTGCACAGTATCAGACAGTACAGTTTCTGGAGTGTACAGTTGATTATTGTGGTTTTAATGAATTCCAGAAGATGATCTCCTTGTATCAGATTGTAGGAGACATCTGAAGTCAGTCAGCCTCTTTGACGCCCCCTGCAGGCCTGCTGCAGATGCAGCTCATCCTTCACTATGACATGACCTACAGAGAAGTGAAGTACAGTAACCTTGGCCTGGAGGACATCGACCGGAAGATGCTGATGGGCATCAACGTCACTCCCATCATTGGCCTCCTGTACACCCCCGTCCTCATCAGGTGCAGACTCACAGACGTGCGAATATTTCTCTGTCTTTGTTTGATTCCTCGGACACGTCTTCGCTCCGATTGTCTTAGGTTTCTCGGTACCAAATGGATGATGTTCCTGGCCTCCGGGATCTACGCTCTCTTTGTTTCAACAAATTACTGGGAGCGTTACTACACGCTGGTACCCTCAGCTGTGGCCATCGGCGTGGCCATTGTCCCGCTCTGGGCATCCTTAGGCAACTACATAACCAGGTGAGAGGCCCACATAGAAAGTGAAGCTACTTCTGCTAAATGTAAACAAATTACACGATCTTTTAATGGATAGTAAAAAAACAAAACATTAGCTTATCCATCAGCAATGCAAAGAAATGTTAGAAGAACTTTTCTCAACATTTAAACGGAAATTTGAATCTAAGATTTTTAAATGATTGAATATGAGAGATTAAAAAAATAAAAATGCTATTTTAATATCTTTCTTCAGATGCTCAAAGTTGCAGGCAAAAGTGGCTTTCATTTGATATATTTTGAACATTTTTAACTCAACTCTGACAGTTTGTTGCTGTCTTTTTAAAAGTATTTCACAAAATATTCTTAAATATTAATTTTATGACTTATATAGTTTGATTTAAGCAATCTGAACTTTATCAAACTTATTCTGAGACAAAATCATATCCTGGGACTTCTAATGAAAGCTGCGTTGATTTGTTTTGTTGTAGAACCTGCAGGTTTTATTATTTTATTCTGTAAAATCTTTAAAAAGAAGTGTAATAATACAAATACCCTTATGTTACAAGCCGTACACTGTATGTATTTTTTAACAATTTATATATGCATGGATTGTGTTTACAAAATATATACTGTACTTCTGTTTGTCTGCTGCAGAAAAGCTTTACTAAACGTTGCCACATTTATCAAATACATTTTTACATTCTTTAAAATGGTAAAGTTACACCATCAGACTGAGATGTTTTTGGTTAAAATCTGTGTTGGATCTTATTTTTTAAAGATTTTAGTTTCCATGTTAGACAAATAATTATCATGAAATGTTTTTTCAGACCTCTGCACTACAAAAATGGAATCTGAAGAAATTTAAAACAGCCTCATTTCAAGAAAAATGTTTTATTTTCTGTTTTGGAAGAAAAATCATATGATCAAGAACATTTAAGCATAGCAAAATGATCTTTGAAGAAAACATGCTGCAGCGACTAGAATTTTTGTTTCTAAAACAAGAAATCTTGGTAAGACAATATTTCTTACCACATTGGCAGATTTTTTTTTTACTTATTTGAAAAAATCTACTAATAAAATAAGTAAGACTTTGTGACTGATTTCTAAGGTGTCAGTTTCGTAGTGTTCAGCCTCAGATCACCATCAGTACAGCCATCATTTGGATCATTTAAACAACCAAATTCCTGTTACTCAACAGAAGAATTACAATGTGTGCATTTCGATTTACTAGAAATATTGTTCATTTTAAAACTAAGGATCATCCAGAGATCTGAACTTGATATTTTCACATATTTTAATCTTTAAACTTTAACTTAAACGCATGAAATTCAAGAACAGCTTTCTTCTGTGCTTTTGAAGTTATTTTGAAGCTATTATTATTATTATTGTTTTATTAATTTGGGGTACGAGCAATTAACAGCAGAAACAGCAAAAAAAAAAAATAAATAAAAATCAATCATTCAGTCAAACAACAGGCAAATGTGACTCAGTGGGTTCTCCAGGTTTAATGGCTTATAACAATTTTAATTTTAATTTTGTTGGACCTGGAAGCAATTCATTTTTTGTGGGTGACATCACACTCACTTGGTCCAGTTCTCTTGTACAGTTAATAGCAGACTCAGACTTGCTCTTCTCAAAAGACCTTTCATGGGTCAAAGTTATTGGAGATGTTGAGCTGATATCAACTTGAAGCACCAGTTTTTTATTAGAGGTAAAGAGACTGTGTGTTTCTGTGGTGCAGGATGGCGCAGCAGTACTACGAGTACGTCAACTACAAGGAGGAGCACGTGCAGGAGCAGAAGAGGCTTCCAAAGGGGGCGTGTCACAGCTACATCATCATCTTCCAGTCCGTCTTCCACGTCATCTTCAATGTGAGCCCAACAAGTTTGTTTTCATGTGATCTATTTAGTTCTTTAAATGGTAAAGGAAGAAAATAATGGAAATTAATTAAAAGACATTTTTTTTTCAACAAAAACTTTTTTTTGTCTTTCTATACCAGCTGAGTTTAGTCTTCGCTGAGCTTCCCATGCGCCTCGTCCTCAACAGCCACCTGCACGAGAACAAGCACATCCTCGCCAACGTGAAACTCTGCGGTAAAAGCACCTGACAGCTTCCTTCCTCCTCCCTTTGTTTCTCCATTGTCCCTGCAGAAGATATGTTTGATAAACCAACTGTTATAAACGCTAAAAGTCCACGAAAACTAGATGGGCATCAATGCTGTGTTCAGCATCTGGTGCACATCAATTCTGCACGTTCTACACTTGACTGCACTACATAAGTGGTGCTCAAATTTTCATAAATTCAAGAAAATGTAGCATGAAACTTCTGTTTTACAATGTGGCGATTAGAGGATTTGAAGCCTATTTATTGAATTATTTTACTTCTTTTAATATTAATACTAAAAATAAACCAATCAAGTCAAAACCAAACGTTAAATTCCCTACCACAACCTCTTTCAGGTCACCAGTTTAATGTCAAACACTTTCACTGACCGGGCTGGATGCAGATGAAGTGGACGTCTGATTTATTTATTTTTTTATATATATGTTTGAGGGTTACGTTTATCTTCATCCTCTGTAAAATATCTGCAGCTGCTTCTCTCCGCCCTCATGGGTCTATTCCATTTTATAATGGACCTAGGATTAACGAGGGACCAGAAATGGTACCAGTCGGTCCTGCTTGATGGGTCCATTTTGCAATGGAAACGCTCAAAAGTCCAGTCTGGACCGCAACAAGGCATTAGAATTAATTTCCGCTGCTCATCCGAGGAAGGCAAAACAATTTTCTCTACAAATACATGAATCTCCTCCTTTGGCAGCCTGTTGTCAAGCTTACATTAACCTAACACTTTTGCTATAAAAAATAAATAATTTTTATATTTTTAAACATAATGTACCCAATAAAAAACTATTTCTCACAAAAATAGTTCAAAATATGACAACACACGATAAATTAGAGTAGTTAATTTTTATTTTTAACTGTGGTTTATATAACAAAGTTTAAAATAAATATATGGGAAGATCCTACAAACAGGCTTGAAAATGGCTGAAAAAGTGGGAATTTGAGAAGAAAATAATCCTAAAAAAATAAATAATGATACAGGAGACTTGATCTCTGGTCCACCCATTCCTGGGACATGTGAGACTTTACTTAAGGACCATGACAATCAGCAAAACCATAAATTCAATGTTGTAAGTTCTTCAACTAGTTGCTTTTTATATCAAGTTCCAATAAAGAAATGTATAGTTTGTAATATTCTAAACAAGCCAATTAAAAAAATATTTGACTTGGTTACAAAACTTGTATTTCAATTAAATTTCACCATTAGGCTTTCTTACATATAAATGTAAAAATTTTTGAATAAAAAAGTAAATCTGTTCTGGAATTTTGAGTTTTAACTGGTGCAGACTGGTAGAATTATAATTTGAATTTATAGGACGCAATGATCTGAGATTATTGAGCTGCCCGTGATCGGGACAATCTTTTAAATTGGTAAAGCGCCGATTCATTTCTGGGCAGGCAGAAATCTGGAGCTCAGAATCAACACTTTTTCTTTGTGTTCTCTCATGCACTGACTTGATTAAGACAGCTTTTTTTGATGCCTCTTGTTTTCATCTTTCATAGGTCAAACCAATTTTCCAAATCTCACACACATTAGTGAGGATCTCAAGCCTGATAAAAAATTGCAAAAAATTAAGAAGAATCCTAAACTTTAAATCCTTTTAGACGCTGCCATAGTAACGGCAAGAACATGAGGTCAGTGGAGCTAAAAAATGTCAACTTGACAGTACACAGAATCATTTAAAATCACAAAAGAAATTAAGATTTTGTTCACTCCACCTCTGTTCATTTGGATTTGAATTCCATTATTGCAGCAACATCTGAAAATGACATGCAGAAAATTAGATAACATGTTGTTATTACAAATATTCATTTATTTATACCAAATCATTCTGTTCTCAAAACATTTTGCATTTTTGAACTAAAATAAAATAAAAAAAATTTCTGACATATAGGCCTTTTCTTCTTCTTCTTGCTTTGACATTCAGGTGCAGAGATCAAGGGGATGATCCCGGGCTTCAACACCACCGTGATGACCAACCTTCCCCGCTCCATGCTGCTCATCAAGGTGGAAAGCGTCCTCATGGGCTTCGCCTTCCTCGCCATGATCATTGTAAGATTTACTGCATGAATGTTTCTCCCCATCATCAGTGGATCTGTGAGACATTTTTCTGAAAGATTGTTGCATTGTCATTAGTAGAAACAGGATTTAGCAGCTACTCTGACAATTATCAATCATTATTTTTTTGGTTAAACAGCATTTTATGCTTCGACTGTAAAATCCGAATCCACTAAGTCGTTTTTTGCGCTTCTGCCGACAGTTTCTTGTGCTGTGTGGTCCTGCCTATCGCCCAACAGAGGAGATTGACCTTCGCAGCATTGGCTGGGGCAACATCTTTCAGCTGCCCTTCAAACACCTGAGAGACTACCGGCTGCGGCTGCTCTGCCCCTTTTTCATCTACAGCGGACTGGAAGTGCTGTTCGCCATCACGGGATTCTCCCTGGTACGGCACCCAAACACACACTGCTGCCAGAAATGTGGTAAATCAACACGCTACTGAGTGTGAGATGACGATCTCTTGCCCTCTGCAGTCGTACGGCGTCTGCATTCTGGGCCTGAAACACCTGTGGCTCCTCATCGTCGTCTATGGCCTCTCCAGCTCCGTCTTCTCCTCCCTTTCTCTTTTCCTGCTGCGCCTCCCTCGTTGGCTGTGTCTGGTTGGGGGGGCTGCTGTGCACGCTGTGCTAATTATTGCCCTCCTGGCGTTTTCTACAAAACCTGACAGACCGGAGTACTTGTGTCCCCTGCTGGTGATTTCTGTGCTGTGGGGGCTTGGGACTGCCCTGAACAAGACAGGAGTGAGCAGTGAGTATCATCTGATGAGCAGACGTATACGACAGTGTCTGAAGATCTTATAAAAATATGTATTTCAATTAGTTTTTCTAATAAAGTTAAAAAAAGAGTGAGTGGACAAACAACTTAAAATCCTCTTTACCTTTTTGCTGCACCCTTTAGGTGCCGCCACTGCATATCCACCGTATTTTTCTGACCAATTAACACTCGTTCAGCTTTTTAAAATATTGACACATCATAATCCAGTACACATTATGCATTAATTATGGTTTTGCTTATTGACATTAAACCAATTTTCTGTGGTAAACAGTTCTCAAAAATCTGTCAAAATGTTCAAAAGCTGCTTCTCTGAATGACCTGTCGGAGCTTTACTGTTGTCAGGAACTTCTAGAAAGACAGACTTTACTTCAAAAAAAGTGGTTGTATTGTTTTGTGTTTTATGTGCATAATTCTTGATTTGTGCATAACTTTGGATTTGTATGTGCATAATTCTTGAACTCATAATATGTTTTGTGCATGTGTTAAAAAAATTACAAAATAAAAAAATACAAAATGCAATTTACACTCATGCAAAAATTAAAATTACAACAGTTTGAAACTAATTACACACGCAAATCTTTTAAAATTGCGCCTCACAAAACCTCATTTACGCATGAATCTGTGGTGAGACTTATTTCACATCTCAGAGATTCGTCCGTGAGTGATTTGTTTAACCCTAACTTAAAAAAAGTTACATCATCACTTTTGCCGATAAAATATTATAAATTATTATTATTATATTATGATAAATTAGAGTAGTTTTCTTTTATGTCAAACTGTGCTTCATGCAAAATTGTGGGGGAAAAAAAATCATAGGAAGATCCTAAGGACATGCTTGAAAATGACTGAAAATGTAGAAATTTGTGAATAAAAAATTCCTAAAAAAATAAATGATGATTCGAGAGACTTTGCCTTTTGTTCAGTCATTCCTAGGACGTGTGAGACTTTACCCAGGGACCCGTGACACTCAAAAAATATAACAAACTAAAAAAAATGCAAATACTTATGTTGTGGTGAAAATCACGCATCACTCACAGACGAATCTCTGAGACGTGAAATAAGTCTCACCACAGATTCGTGTGTAGCTGAGGTTTTGTGTGTGAGTAAGAAGTGATTTTTGTGTATTTTTTTAAAGGTTTGAGTGTGTAATTAGTTTCAAGCTGTTGTAATTTTAATTTGTGTTAATTTGTTAATATGTGTAAATTACATTTTTTTTTCACTCATGCACAAAGCGTATTATATGAGATACAAATCTAGAATTGCACATGTACAGATTAAGAATACGCATGCACAAATCCTAAATTATGCACAAATGGGGATTACGCAACCACAAATTCAAAGTTACACACAAATGAAGAATTATGCATGCATAAATCGGGCTGATAATTATTTCTCTCCATAATCAGTTGGTCCTTGCTACATTTTTAACATAAAATAAACTTTTTTAATTCCTGAAATTATAGTTTAAAACAGTCTATGTGCTGCCATCTACAGGTTGAAACAAGGTATTACAGATGTATTTTGTGATTTGTGAACTGATGTGAGTTCCACGTCATTTCACAAGTTTCTCGTCTTCATGCTTTGCAGCTTCAGTTTAAAAGCCCCGCCCAAAAATTGAGCTATGAAGACTTTGTCAATGACCTCTGGTCAATTCTACAGGATCAAGTTCATAAGCTTTGATTTAGAGCATCTCTTTGTTCACTTTCTTTAAATCTATGTTGTTTTGAAGCAATCTTGCCTCTTTTTAAAACCTTTTCCCACTGAGGTCAGTTTTCTCGTTTCTGCATGATGTCATTTCCGTGTGCGGCAGCTCTCCTGGGAATGTTGTATGCTGAGGAAAAAGAGCGTCTGGACTTCATCTACACCATCTATCACTGGTGGCAAGCCATCGCCATCTTCATCGTCTACCTTTGGTCTGACCTGCCTATGAGGGTAAATGACAGTTTTTGGGAACAATATTCAAAAAATGTATTTAAATCTTATTTACTCTCATTTTTTCGTGTGCATTTATGTCTGTGCAGGCCAAACTCTCCATCCTGTTGGCCACATTACTGCTGTCCTGCTACTGCTACTGTGTGATGGAGCGCCGTGTGGCCAAAAAAGTTCAACACAGACTGCCTCGCATTCCCCGTCCACGACACAAGGTAAGCAGCCACAACTTTGAGAACACTGTAATTTATTATTATAAGACGTCGCCGTTCAATATTGGCCAAATTGAGACTCAGAAACTTGGAGGTGATAATCATCTGAACTGCAGTGTCTCCATCTAAAGTGTTGGAGAAAGTTTCTGTTATTCCTGAAATCTACAACCAGTTGCTTTACGGGGTTAAACATGGATAGTCTGTTGGCTCTGTCTGCATCAGCTTCATAGATGTTGTCCATCCTTTCAGAGTGGTCAGCACTCTCACGGCCATGTTCTCTTCAGACGTGATGAATAGACAGTCTAGATAAGTGCAGCAGAGGACCAGTTTATGGCGAGAGGGACAGGTAAAATGCAGGGATTGTGGATCCTCGGTCTGTATTTTTTTGAGTTTTTAAGTTTTTTCTTTTTGCTTGTTCTTCTCAAACATTGAATTTGTTTGTCAAGAAGAATTTTGGATTACTTTTCTCCTTTTTTTAATTTCATATCTAATAAAACCCATCACTAAGCTGAAAATCTATTGATATACGTATATGTACAAATATACTGTATTAAGTACTTAAAGTACTTCATTTAATGTCATTCATTCCCAGAGTGCACTGCATACACACTGATGGTAGCAGAGCTGACATTTAAGGTCCAAATTGTCAATTCAATTCAAAGATAAATCCATATATTTAAACTGAGGGAGCTGAGATGATGGCAGAAAGAAACCATTGAAACAGTAAATAAGTGCTCGCCATCATGTTGGTTATGCTCTCAGATTCAAAAGTAACAATTTCTTACTGTGTGAATCATGTTTTGTTTTGTATCTAAGAGTAGAAATATTGTTTTCTCCCTGGACTGTGTTCTTCAGACGCTGCAGTGGTGTTTCTTTCTGTGTTGGAGGACAGAAATGAACTGGTTTTGTGAGTTGTTGTTTCGTTAGCCTTAAAGAGGAAAGGTTTTTCTATTTTTCATAATTGTAAGATAAAATAACACAAAACGTGATTCTGAAAAAGCCACTCAATTATCTTTAACTCTATTGTTAAAGAGTTCTCAGTTTATCAATACGACATCTTAGCAAAAATAAAGAAAAAAGGTTGTTTTCTAGGACATAGTTTCTGCAGAGCAGCAGGAGAGGAGTTTGCCTCTGACCGTTGGCGCAGAGCAAGCCTATCCCCCCGTCCCTGTTGCTGAGAGCTCTCTGTTTACACCAGGGGTGTCAAACATACAACCCTCGGATGTTGGAAAAATGTTGAAAACAAATCAACCTTGACCGCAATACGTAATTCTGCCACTAGGGGGAGCAAAGGAAATGCAAGACTAGCACAACGAGAGATCAAGAAATAAACACAAAAAAATGTAAAAATAAGTGACTAAGCTTAAAGGTTGATTGAGGGATTTTTAACAACTGAGAAAAAAAAAAACAAAAAAACAAAGCTACAGATAACAAGTTTACCGACCATGGGTTATTTTGTTTTTATGTTACTGGTCCGGCCCACCCCTGGTTTACAGGCTCTCCTGCTGTCTTAGAGCCCCTCACAACCTCAATCCAACATTAGCGGGGCAACAATAGCAGAAATATTGGTGCTATCCAGCCGTACAGTTTTGATCCAGCACTAAGGGCGCTCTTACTGAAATGGGCGTGCCAAAGTCTGTCTTCTGCACTCCTGCCGCACCCCGGCCCGTTTACGCTTAGGTGTGTAGAGAATGACGAACCTTCAACGTTCATCAGCTCGTCCGACCTCAAAACTGGATTGATCCAGTATTGCTCGTCCATATATTGCCCCGCTAATGCTAGCTTGATGCTATAAGCTCACGCAAACAGAGCTCTCAGCGACAGGCAGGGGTGGAGTTGCTCAGAGCCAATAGTCCCGCCCACAACCCGAACTATATTTCTAAAGAGCTAAAGCATAAGATAGGTCTTAAAAACGACATTAAATTGGCAAAACATTGCACAGTCATAGTTAAAAGACTACTGGAACAATTTTACAAAATAATTTAAATATGTGGTTGGAGTGGGACTTTAAGCTCTTCTCTAAACCACACTGTTGGAATTCAGTGATTTCTACTAGAGAATTTTTGTCAAAATTCTAGTTGCACAAGTTGCAGCTTTGTGATCCAATGTACTTTCTGACAGAAATGTTACGTTGCGTATATTGCCTAACATTGTAAACTTTCCTTCCTCACTCTGACATGATGGATTATCTTTAGGTTTTTCTACTCTCCTCACACTATCGATTCCTTCAGGAAAGAATTTATTTAAGCCTGACCCTCTTCATCTGCAGCCCATCCTTCTTCATGACAAACTTATTCACCTCCTCTCCTCCTGCTCAGTCTTCATCATGTCCTGTGTCTCCCATCCCATAGAATGACAGAAGTGAAGTATCACTGCTGTCACACGGTGAAGGAGTAACTACTGCCTCAAACTGATTTATTTTTGGTACAAACAGATTAAAGAGAAAGGGCTGTCTATTTACGTCATATGTATGAACTAATGTGGATTGACTGCAGCACTTTCACTCTATTACTGCGATCGAGATTGAAATCCGGTGTGCGGATCCCCTGGGTGTGAACGCGAGGAAGGACTTCAGAGAGAGTTAATGAGATCTGAGACACGATCCGAAACGGAGACGTTTTCTTTAATAGATAGTCTCTGTTTTCCCACAGTGGTTCATCCTTCAGCTGCTCGGTAAAGTAGCACACAACTTCAACAGCTGTACTTTCAATTAAAAGTCTGATTCTCCAGAATTTAAATTTGCAACTTTGTTTGCAATCAATTAGTTTTTGAATGACTCACTCACAGAGGAGGACGTTCTCCGTTACAGATAATGTGAGGCTTCTCATAAGTATTCACGTGGTTACTGCTTAGTGAACTACAGATTAACAGACCCTCAGAGATAATATCACAGCATTTTCACTCAAAATCTCACCATTAAGTCTTTCCTTTACATGGATTCGTCAGCGCGGTCTCTATGTAGAAAAACAGCCACAAAGCATGATGCTACCACCCCCATGCTACATAGTTGCTGCAGCGTTCTTTGGCATCCAAACATGAAAAGTTGAGTTTTATTAGATCAAACATTAATAATAACAAGATATAAACTTACAAGCGCACACACACATATGTTTATATTAATGATGTGAACATTAACCCTCCAATGCATTCAATTAATCAGACAGAATTAATGCGTTAATATTCAGTAACGCAAATTAATTGCCCCTCGAGGGGCAGCAGTCATTCGCTTTGCCTCACCAATTTAGGCTTCCACAGCGTGTTTTTATTCAGAAGCTGCACCTAGTATTGACCTAGTAAAACATTGTGATTAATAGTGATTAATCACAACACAAAGGTGTGATTAATCTGATTTTTTTAAAATTGATTGACAGCCTTAATAAAAAATAAATGCTATAAATGTACAGTTTTGTGTTTGATTTTATACTGGGATTATTCAGATAATAGGTGGTTGGCAAATAATACAGCAAAAAAAGCTAATTGCGATTAATCGCAATTAATTTTTTCCCCAGTTTGCGATTAATTAGTTAATTTTTGAATCGATTATTATATATGTGTGTGTGTGTATGTATATATATATATATATAATATATTATATTTTATTGCAGACATGTTTTCAAGGATTCCATTAAATAAATTTTAAGCTAGTATCGGGTTATTTTCCTGTTTACTGATCTAAAAGTGATCCTGGCCACATCCCAGTATCATTATCCTACAATCTTTGAAAAATATTTTAATCTAAAATATAGAAATATTTATTTATTTAAAGTGTGAAATAAAAAATACAGTTGAGAAGGTAAAATAAATGAAATAAACTATAATATAAATAATAATTAGTCAGTTTCATGCATCAGTGGTTTAATTAAACAGGTCAAACTCTACAGCACTCACCACTGAAAGAAGTTGGCTGATGAGTACATTGAAAAATACTGCAACCTACATAGTCGCTTCTGCTCTGTGTTCTTATGAAAGCCCTTAGAGCTGTGATGACGTGAGGCTGGGCTCTCTGCATCCTGGAGAGGCTGGATTGGAGTGAAGTTCTATCCAGAGAGGAATTGACTGTATATGAGAGTTTTAATGCAGTCCAAGAACATCTGATAAAAGGTTTTGTGGCAGTATAAATATAGGATTCCAACACCCTTGCTTCAAAGCATTCACACAATTGAGATTCTCCCTTTTTTTGTGTGTTTTTTGGCATTTAAAAACTCCTTCATAGTCTGAGGTATCACAACAATGTTGATATCAAAACTTAAACTTGTTTAGGAAAATTTGCGTCTTGTAATTTTTTTTTATATACCTTTTTATAGTCTTTAAAATATTGAGGAAAATGAGACATTTTCAGCCCCACAGGAATAAATATAAACAAAACTTTAAAAGCTTTAAATTGATGGACACTTTCAGTGATAGAAACTATTTAACTGTTAAACTCGTATAGACTCAGCTTTTTCAAAAAAACCTTATGCTTATTACACTAATACAGTTCCATTTAAATGATAATTTCTGGATTTATAATGGAAGTCAATGTTCAGGCACTTAGAGTGAGAAGAGGTGATTTTAAGACTTTTTTTCCCAATAAATTGCCATAATTCCAAAAAAGTTAGTCACCTTTGTCTTTTTTTTCAGAAAAGCACAAGAATCTAGTTTAATAAAATCCCAATTTCTAAATAGTGAGTGAAACTCTTCCTCCGAGATCCCTAAATCATACTGAGCTCGATATCTGACCATTTTACATCAGGTGACTGTTTCACTTCCCAAATCCAGCTTTTAACTTGCAATACTGAGAACATACTTGAATTTAGAAATGTTAAACCCATCACACAATTTTAAACCCAATAGGTGGGATTATTTCAAAGGTTTGGATAAATAAAGTTGGTTTGAAGATGGAAACATTTGTTTGAAGCAAGTGAAAATTGCCACTGAGTCATAGGTTTGTATGGGATTCTCAGCTCAATGGAAGAGCTCAGTCTTCACACGTCAGATCAACTTAAAGACCTAATGCTTTTATATTGCTAGATTCCTCTTCATCTGAGCTTCACTAGACAGAAATGATTAGGATCAGATTTATGATTTACAGCATCCAAATGTCAGGGTGAAGTTTTGTCTGCATTTTCTGTGTTTTATTTAACGTGCAACTGCTGCTTACATAGAATATTTATAAATAGATCTGTATCCTGGTGACTCTGGGGATACATTGGCAACTCCTCGCTCATTCTTACTTTACAATGTAAAATACACACAAATCTTTCTCCTGTAAAACAGATTAATACCTAAACAAGCTTTTTTAATGCATTTTTGCATTTCTTTCATTGTATTAGACTTGATTACATGTTAGGCACATTTACATTTCCCTTTCACATGTCTTTATAAAATGATTTAAAATGACCTATTGTTAAAAATCTATTTGTTTTAATGTGCTGCAGAACTTGTAGGTTTTAACATCTTTTATAGTGCTTTTAAATTGCTTTTGCAAACTTTCTTTCTAAATATATTTAGCCTTATTCCTACGGGAAACGTTGAATTCTGCAGATATTTTCACATTCAGCAAAAATCTTTAGTAATGTTTTCAACATTTTTGCTCGAGGGCACTTTTGCATCCTTTCTGATCCTTTTAGATCATTGTTTACCATCAACTTCATTGTGAATCCTTTCTTAATATTTTAATAGCATTTTTTTACATTACTAAGTCTATGCTTGCATATTTCTTCTCTTCCTTTTCTTGTTCCCAGGTGAAAGGGTACCGTTACCTGGAAGAGGACAACTCAGATGAGTCTGATTCAGAGAAAAGTGTGGAAGAGGAGAATGATGAAAACCTTGAAGAAGAGATGCCATCAGCAGATGGGGAGGAAGAGGAACAGGATGCTGGGTCAGAGGGAGCTGACTCACCCAGAGTCTGGAGGAGAGGAGCCGGGGGTCAACAGCACAGATGGGAAGATGGCCATCACCAGGGGGCAGAGGAAGAGGAGAAGCAAGTAGTAGAATAAAAGAGGACCAGTCTGAGAACTGCGGGTGGCCTTTGATATGAATGTTAATTTTTTTTTTTTATTGAATAGAGTACATTTGGCCTTATTCATTACCCGTAAAACAAACAAACAAACAAACAAACAAAAAGTACATTCACAGGAATAATAGCTTTGCAACGACATGCAAAATGATATGTATGGTGTTCCAGAAAACAGTTGCAGAGGAATTTAAAATATTCCCTGTCAGGATTTTACAAAACCTAGAAAAAACCTGGATAATGGGAAGCCAGCGTAATGAAGCTACAATGAGAAAATGCCGTAATATTTCTGCACTGTAGTTAAAGACATGCAGCTGCCTTATGGACCAGCTGGAGTCGGGCAGTGTCTGAAACGCCAACCCCCACAAATAAGGAAGTGCAATAATCCACCCTGGTATTAACAGAGAGCTCTCAAATATTTCAAAGCGAGGACTGGGTTTCTCTTTCCCCAGCTGCCTTACATTAAAAAGCAACTTTTGACTGTATAAAAGAACTGGACTGAATGAGTGTGATGTCACCCATAGAAAATCGCTTACAGCTGGCTCCAACCAAAAAGAGGCAATTCATCCGCCATCTTGTCACGATACGGATGTCGCCACATTGGAGCCGGCCGACGTCTGTAGACAGTGATTGGTCCAAGTCGGTCGGAGTCGTCATTTCCATGGCAACCACTCTCATCAATCAGGATTAAGCTGCATCCACAGCCCTCCCACTATAAAGATGGTTTGAGAGGATATTGGAGCCAGCTGGTACTTCCTATCTGGAATGCGGGGGGTTGAGGGGGTGGGTGGTGTCACTCAGTCCAGTTGTCATATACAGTCAATGTTTGTGACTGAACTTTTTTGTTTAATCCCTAAAGATTTCATCTTAGAGTCCGCCTTCACCTCTAAATTAGTTCCACGAGGTTCCACGTTTTTGTTCAAAGAGCCTTAAATATCAGTGAGGGACGCTTCTGTTTTACTGTCATTGAGGCGTAAAAAAATGTAAATTAATTCACGCCTTTACGTCCAAAAGACAGTTTCAACAGATGGACTATCCTTTTATAATGTGTTAACTCGTGACATTGATGATCCCTCTGGGGAATCTGAAAGAGGATCTACCTTTGTTCTCACTTCAAGTTTCACGATAAATCCACTTCCTCAACATGGAACGTATTTGCTTTTAACAGTAAGAGCTCCAAATGCTTTTAAAAAGTGTTGGAAGGTGTTTGATTTAGAGCACAAAAACTTTTTGATATTTAATTTTTATTCTTAGGTTAACTTGTCTTTGAGATGCTGTTGGAATAAAAAAAAGTCGTGAAACTCTTTTTGGAGACCAGTGATGTGGTCTGGTTGAACTTGAGAGTCACCTGTTGATGATTCTTAGAAACTGAAAGACAAGTGATATTGGAAGGAAAAATTGAAAAAAGCTTTGGTTTTCCTGTTTTCTGCAAATATTTGGTTTTGCACTTAAGCTAAAAGGGACTTAAGTGGAAAAAGAAATGTACAAGGATTCAGAATTTTCTCTTTTAGTTATCTTTTGAGCTTTAGTTCGACTGAGCAAGCATCCAAAACTGTCCCAGAAGGATAAAAGTTTTTCTATTGTATTATTTGCATTTCAGTTTCTAACTTCTGCACCTTTTTCTGATAACCCAAAGCACAAATGAGGCCCAAGGTTGGCTTTTGGAGAATGATTGTGAATGAATGTTTATGCATCCTGAAACTCTAGTTACAAAGAGTAGCAGGAAGTTGAGTCTTTTAAACATTTCAAATTACAGGAGGCACATGTTTTTCGGTGCATTTGTTATCATTTGTGTTTTAAGAATATATATATTTTATTCATGCTATCCATTCATGATGTGATTTAAAAATTCAAAGTAAAATCTTGTCATCGGGCTAACAGAGCTGCCAAACATGCTGTGTTCCTTCCAACGGTTTGATTAGGTTTTCTGTGGTTGATTAACTATTAAACCGGGTTCAGGTTCTCAAAGTATATATATATATATGCAGATGTGCTGTCTGATCAAAATGTGTCATTTAGTTGGTTAAATGGTGGTCTCGAGGAAGGGACGGGGCACAGGGAGAAATCAGTGCTGTACCTGGATTGTCCGGTTTTGACCCTCTTTACAATATGACATCAGGATTCCACTATCGGGAACTTTTGGAAGTATTGGGTGGAGGGTAGGACAGTAATGACTAGTGTGTCTCTGATTGGGTTGTGTCCAAACGCCAAAGGTCATAATTTCAGAGTGGAAACTGACATAAACATTTCGGATACTATAAGCTGTAAATGCCACAGTTTTTTTTTTTTTTTTTTTAACCCCATTGTATTTATTGTCAGGTGACCGATATATAGACGGGGGAGGTGATTGGGCAATCCCTATTTCCTCCGAATGACCTAGTGGTTGGTGGGTTGATCCAGTTTTTAAGATGAGTAAAAGTTTTATAGTAAATATGTTTTTTTCCAGAATATATTTTATTTTCACGATTAATGTTTGTATATTATATAATTGTGGCTAATGAGCTGTTATGAAAACGGGTTGCTAAAGATTTATAGACCAGTCGTGTTGGTTTGATGAGGTACCACAAATGAAAGATTTTTTAAAAAGACAGCTGCAGCATAGACAAACTTTTATAGCAGTATTAAAATATATTCTCATGCTTTAAATGTATGTTTCTTCACTTTCATTGCTCTTGTGCTGCTTCCCAAAGCAAGTGATCACCACTGTAACTATTATTTTGTCAACATCTGATTCTGTTGCTGTAACTTGGGATGTTTGCTGTGAAATTAAGAAGATTTCTTTGCGGCTGCTCGTCTTTTAACTAGAAAGCGTAAATATGATCACATCTCCCCGGTTTTTGCTTCACTTCACTGGTTGCCTGTTCATTTTAGATTTCATTTTAAGATTCTTTAATTTGTTTTTAAATCCTTACATGGTTCGGCACCTGTTTACCTCTCTGTGCTGCTGCAGCCTTATGTCCCCTCCCGTCCTCTCAGATCAGCGTATCAACTGTTATTAAAAGTACCCAAAACAAAGTTCAAACTCAGAGATGACCGTCCTTTTGCTGCAGCAGCTCCAAAACTCTGGAACGATCTTCCATTTCATATTAGAGAGTCTTCAGCATTGCCTGTTTTTAAGAACTCTCTTAAAATCCAGTTTTTTACTTTTAATACACAGTGAAGAGGTTCACTCTGTCCCTCTACATCTTTTTTTTCTTCTCTTTTTTGTAATGCTTGTGGTGTGTTTTGTTTTATCAGCATTGTTTTTACGAGTATTCTCTTGTAGACTTTTAATCTATTTTTATTTTATTTTTGATGCTTTTATTCTGTAATTGTACAGCACTTTGGGTCTTGTGGACAATTTAAGTTCTTTATAAATAAAGTTTATTATTATTATTACATTCATTTTTCTTTCTACAGTGTGTTTAGATAAAAAAATTGGATTGCATTTGTCACTCGTGGTATTTTACTGTGAAAAATTGGTTTTATTTTGAAAATTGACCAGATTTTCTCATGTGTCTTGTCATAACTTCCTGCCAGAGTTGACGCAGATCACTAGTGGCTTGCAGAAGAAATAAACCAGACGCTGTAACGATCACCAGCTCCATATGTACCCGGGAATGTGATCTAAAATGTTGCCAGAGGAGAAAATATTCACCTATAGTGGATAATAATAACTTCCGAGCTCAATTTGATATTGACTTTGATCTGTTTGTTCAGGTTCTAAAGGTTTCAGACACAATGTCTAAGAGAATCAGCTGCAATGTTTTCAGAATACAATGGAAGAGGATGAGGCTTAATTTTAATACATCTCTGTCATGAAAGATCAGAAAGGATGCAGTAAGGTGGGAAATAGAAAACCTACATGAGGACAGAAGAGGAGGGCAAAGTAGAGTCCCAACCGACCTGCCTCCAAATTGGCAAGTGGAAACGGTAAAAGAGAAACATAGCACATCCACGAGGAGAATATGGACTCCTCAGCCCAGATGAGAAGTGATCCGTAGCTTCTTGAAGATGCCCTCAGAAGAAGGCCACCAGATGGTAACACCTCAGCACCAGCTGCTCAGCTCTTCCACACAAGTAGGTGTAGAGAAACAGCAGTCCATAAGACCTGAACCTGCTAAATTAGTAGCTAGAATTAAAACGGTGAGAAACTTGGAACCAGACATTTCCAACAGAGTTGTATCACGTCTTTTTCTTAGCTGTCATGGTTACTTTTTAACACACTGCCTTACTCTCTGGTGTTTCATTTCCACAGATTGTTCCTGTTCTGTTACTTCCTCTCTTTCTGCTTCATTACAAGTCCCAACACAGCTGCTGGGGTAAGATGACATGACAGCGAGGAGCTAAAGAGCTCCCAGCGTTATGATCAACTCTCTCCAGGACTAACTGCTGGCTCTGAAAATCAGACTTCAGAAAACCTCTCAGATAAACCCACTGTTTGCATAATTTATATGCCTATAAACCAGACAGATATGCATTTTTTTACATATAACACTCATTGCTGCAATTCCTCTTGACTGTGTGGTAGTTTTCCTGGGCAGGACACTGAACCCCTCATGGTGGTTACACCAGTATTTGGCGATGGACTTGCCTCAACTTTGTAAGGAAATTCGACTGTAACTTCAAAACACTTTTGCCTATCAAAGAAGTTAAAGCACTATATACTGCAAGTATACACCATCTATCATTGTTTCAGCTAGAACTTAATACAATATTCTGCTTCCATTCTGAGTCACTGGTGATGAAAACATCAAACTTTTGCCAGGTTGCACAGAACTGAAGGGATTTAGTGCTTGTATCTGAAAATAACTCTTCCCCTTTTGCCAGTCAGGATGTAACAACCCAGAATCCATCCATCTTTCTGTCTGTCATCCATCATCCCATTCCTTCATTCAGTCTGTTTGCATGCCTGCAGCCTGTAAAGGTTTATTAAGAGGAGGTAAACTTAAGGATATTTGCCGTTGAGGTCATTTTAAATCCTTAAAAATATAATAATGATATAATTGATATATAAGATAGTCTTTGTTATATGTTACTTTTGCAATTCTTTATGTTTAAGATCTCACATTTGGCTTGTTAATATGAACATGATAAATTCTGGCTCTTCCTAAATCAGATAGTAAACATTTCATCATCAATTTTAAACAAATTAGGACAAAAAAAAAACTATCATGTTGTTTGTAATTAAAGACCTGTTTCAATTACATTGGTGTTTTTAACTTGTCCTTGTGACATTTTTCTCATGATGGAGGACATATATAAAGAAAATTAGGTTTAAAATTACATTCCTGAGTTTTTCTTTACTCAAATTGCTAAAAAACTGGATGACGAAAAGCTAATATGTTATGTGGAAGACATGCTGGGTGGGCCACAAGCTCCTTGCTCGGCACCATCCTGATTTATCCATTTCCAGACAAATAGATTCATGAACGTCTTTGTTTCCCTCACCTGAGCTGGAATCTGGTTCAGAACTGTACAGCTGGATATATCGCTCCAATGTTGCTCGTTATTTTTGTTGCACCAGCAATGTGAGGTTGGGGGTGTGAGGGGCTATAAGTTAGCAGGACAGAGTGTGAACAGATGGATGACTGGAAGTGGGACGGGCTTTTGATTTTTCCTAAAACTGTGTAATCATAACTAAAAGACCACTGGGAACATTTTTAAAATAAATCAAGAGATCATCAGTTGAACTTTGATGCTACGTTTATATTATTTTCTTATGACCGTTCTTGACTGCACTAAAGGATTAAATAAACTTAATAAACATTAACACAATTATTCAGAATGATCATGCTATCCTTAAAAGTTAACTAAACCCTAAATCAACATTTCTCAGCTGTTGACCACTATGAACGGGGCTTTAAAAGTGCTTTCTGTCATTTGCAATTAAATAAAAGATACTTGTTTAATCCTTGAGCTATCCTAGGAATGTTTACACAAAAAGTGGGGTCCTCTGGAACCCACAAGACAGCGTGCTTAACTTATTTTTTCAAGGATTTTTTATCTTCTCTGGTGTCTTTGGCAAACATAAAATCCTGTCCATCTTTGTCATGGGGGGGGGGATCACACATCAATGTAAAGATGGGGTCATCAGGACCTCATAAGACAGCACAAGGGTTCATTTTTGAGAATTTAGTCAAAAACTGTTTGTGTGCTGCCCCCTACAAGCTGAAATGAGTTATTACGGTTGAATTTTGTGATTGGTCAAACCATTTAAGTGCCATGTCATTTCAGAAGTCCCATGTCCACGCTTTGCAGCTCCAATAGTGTAACAGTCCTGTTCCACAGCTTCATTGCTCTGAATAGATTTTCAAATTTCGACTGTTTTCGTCCTTGTTTTGTTACCATTTAACTCTTCACTTCAAGCTGCCACATATCTGTGTGTTTATGAACAAAATCAGCTGTAACTTTACTCCATTTCAGTTTGCAGGGAGCCTCAGATGAACTCCAGAGCCTTCTTAGTTAACCGGGTAGTTTCCCGCTGGTCCGAGTCCTGGCCCTCCTGCGGTCCGCTGCGGTCCTCTGTCTCTGTCTTTGCAACCCTTCGCACCCTGTCGACTCAGCACATCATATAGAGCGGGGGGGGGGGCAGGGGGGTCTGTTTGTGGTCCATCAATGCAGGTCAGCAGAGCCATCCTATAGAGCGACAATGGCAGGCTATAGACATAGAATCAGGAGGATTTGGACAGGCTGTGTCAAAGCTTTGCTCCAAAAAGTGGAGAAAACTGAGGCGGGGCTATTCAATCACACCAATGCTGATTATTTTTGTTTATTATTATATTTATTAAAATGTCATAGGTGAACATTTAAGATTTTTTTTTTAAGAAACCCACAAACAAAACACAAACTTTGTCAGTTCTGCAAATCATGTCTAAGAACGTCTCTCCTGTTGACTTCTGCTCATTTTCCTCTCTGACAGAAACATACATTTGAACTATGCACAGTGCTGGTGTTAATGTACAGATCGGAACTTATTAAACTGTTTTTTTCTTTTTTTTTGCAACAAATGAATGAATAGTAAATCTGCTTGGAACATTGTAGCCTCTAAAAGCAAAAGAAGCAACATGCACAGGAAGCGATGAGCAGAACATAATTATGAAGGAATAAAAGATGAAGAACAAAAAGACAGAGGGATACTGATCACACAAAACAGGTAAGTGGAATCTTTTTAAATGTTGTGAAAGGCTCTGTTGTTTTTAGGTAGAGCAAAAAAAAAGAAAAATATTAAATGTAGATTGATCTTACTAAATATATATGTATTCTGCATCAGGTTGTGACGCATTTCCTCAGGCAAAAAAAAAAAAAAAATCTCATTAATAAAGATGGGAAATTAGAAAGGCGATGGTTGCCTCCTCTTGGTAATTTGGCAGCACATCAAGCTGCAGAGTGCTGGAGATGTTTTGCCTGAAAATATATGACCTGGTTTCAAATTCTCTGTCTGAGACTGCTGCTGAAAAAAAAAACAATCAGATATCAATTAATTGTTATCAGTTTGCTGAGATTTAAAAACAATGTTTACTTCACTATGTCAGACATATTTGAAGAGGCTTCAAAGATACCAGTTTGAAAAAAGCAAGTCTTTCCAATGATGTGTTTTTAATTTGGTTTCTTTGAAAATTAAAACTTCCTGAAGTCCTACTCCAATCACCTTTTCATCTAAAAGTGTCCCTGGTGGTCTTTGAATTATAGATTTGCTGTTTTTAGTCCAAATCAAAAATCCTGTGACATTTCCTAGGACATACTCAACAGTTTATTAGAAATTCGCTTCTGAGTTGTGAGCGGAATTGTTATTGCGGAGTGAGCCAGCACTGATATCCCATCATCCCTTTGTTTAACCCAAGGGTGCTCAAACTTTTTCTCTCAAAGGAGGTCATTAGAAAAAAAAATTATATTTATTTGCATGTCATGAAATTAAAGTAGAAAAGAATATGGGTTCATTAATTTATTTTAATTCTGTATTCATTAAGGTAACACACAGTAGCGAGAATAAGTAACATTTGTCTTTGACCTTTAACAGCACGGCCTCACTGGCCAATTTGAATTGAATGGAAATTAAGCCTCATGAAGAAATAGTTTTTGTGATATTGGGCTATATAAATAAAATTGAATTGAAAAACAAGAGCAAACTATTACACATTTTCTTCCAATGAAAACAGCAAATTAAGGTCTTAGTGAGAGACGAGGAGCTGGTCTTAACTTTATCCGTTTGCCGTTGTCGCTCCATCCTTAAAAATTTCCGCTAAAAACATGGGAAGTAACGGTGAAGCCTCATAGGAGTTTCTAAAACAAAAAAAAGCCCAGCGCTGACTCACTTGTGGGCTGTTTCACTCACAGCTTCAGGCAAAGAAAGTGCAAACAGCGCCACCTGCAGGCGTAACGTTTATTATAGCCGTAGAGTTTTGGAACACCATATAGAGAATCAATGGGAAACAGGTTTTAACTAAACACCTTGCGGTTTCCATAGTCATGACTTGGAGGGCCAAAAGATAACCTTTGGCCTTCGGGCCCCACTCTGGGCACCTCTGGTTGAAACGCTCTATTTGTCTACAAATGGATGCATCAGAATGGAGAGGAGCTTGTGACCTTTTGATTGTATTTTGCACGTAAAAAGTACAATTTTTATCAAACTCCTTTTTTCTGTCTACTCCTGATAATAAAGAAATACTTAGAAATGCATTTTTAATCACAATTTTCTTTATTAAAGTTCTCCGTCATGACAAAAATGCCGCAAGAACATATTAAAAACACAATTTTCATTTCTTTAAAACCTATTTTAAAATTCGGGCTTCAGACACAGCCTGAGGCTGCTCTGCTGGTGTGTTTTACTTTGTTTTTGCTTTAGTGTTCTTTTATTTTCAATGTCAATTATTTCAGTTTTCTTTTTATTGTTTCTACATTTTAGCTGTTGTTTTCAGTGTTTTGAGCTTGTCATCCTGCTGTCATGTTAAGACGCAGTATAAATAACCCGAATTGAATTTGCGCTGCGTTCCCTCCTGGTGATTCGTTCTCCTTCCTTTTCCCCGGCAGAACTTTAGCCGATCCTCACTGAAGTGTGTTTGTGGGGGGACTTTCATCAAATTCAGATTGTAGAGGTTGTAAGAGAGGTCGCCTTACGCATGAATGAGCTCGTCGGTGATGGGAGTGACAGGAGCGACAGCTGCGGCCTTGTTTCTTTCATGCGTTCCCCTGAAGATCCGACGTCACACCTCCCGTCACCTCGCCTGCACAGCTGTCTGCTCCTCGAGCGAAGCAGTTCACGGACTTTCTGTCAGCATCTCAGGCCCTCCCACGCAGGAGAAGAAGACAGAGGGAGGAGAAATTTAATAGCCTTGCTGCTATGATGAGGAAGATGCTGTGGTTATTGCACTCACTTAGGGGGGCTGTAATGCTATTGCTTCCACATAGTTTATTGCTTCTGTTGTTTGTTTTTGTCCCAGTGCCTCTTTATTACACCTCAGAGGGGTACGGCTCTCACAGGCTCCAAAATCTGGACTTATGATGCGTCGACATGTGATTTTTCCTTCTGAAGCTGCTTACATTTAAGTTTAATCACAATTAAATCCTTAAAATGTGAATGTTTAGTGAAGTCAGATTGATTGAGTTATAGATTTTCAAATGTGGGGTAGCGTCCTCCTTCCCTCCGCTCGTGGTCCTGCCCGCCTCTTTCTCTTTGATGATGGTGGTGTTTCTGTTCTGTGAGCTCAGCAACTTTGTTTCTGTGCGCGTAATCCCCCCGCTCTGGGCGCCAGCATATAAAAGCAACAAAGAGGCCGCGAGCCTTTTCAGCGTCGTCACCTTCCCGAGTCCACTCCTGTACGCACACACAGCCGCAGGTAAGACGGTGGACCAACGTCCCGCAGCGCGGAGACGACAGATCAAAGTGTCTATGAGCTGACCTGATTGTTGAGTCAAATGTTAATTTAATGCCTAAAATGGGATTCTCTTCTCAGTTTGGAGGTCATTTTCATGATTGAATCGTTATTGTACTGAAACAGCAGATTTTAGGTTGAAAAATACTGCAACAATACTTTAAACAAAGCAACAGTATTTATTTTAAAGCAAATTTTACAAAATAGTAATTCAGAAGTATATTTATGTTTTTGTGTTGTTTTAGAATTAAATTCACATTCATTTTATCAAATGTTAGCAGCAAAAATGTGTAACAGATTTTTATGTGAAACAATCTGAAACCTGTTTAAAAGGAAACTTTAAATATGTTTATGTATGTTGGTTTGTGTTTTCGGGCTGCATGGTGGAGCAGTAGTTAGAGAGAGGAGGTCCCCGGTTTGAATCCCTGCATCTTTCTGTGTGGAGTTTGCATGTTCTCCCTTGTGCCTGTATAGGGACTCTGGCTCCCTCCAACAGTCCAAAAACAAGCGACATTTTTTGATAACTTTAGATCATCCGTTGGGTGTAGATGAGTGGTTATGTGCCTCTGCAACAGACTGGCGACCTATCCAGGATGTCCAGCTGGAAAAGGCTCCGGTAACCTCATGACCCCAAAAGAGATAAAGCAGGTTAAAAAAATGGATTGACTTTCTCTTTTTGTGAATACACAGGTTGCTTTCTTTTTATCTAAACATCATTTTTGCTGTCTCTTTTTTTTTAAACAAAGAAAAGAATTAGTGAGACAAGCGGTTTTTCGTGCCAACAGATTCTCATTCCCGACGCGTTACATTATGACGCATTGTTAACGACCCTCCATGTCAAAAAATTAAAGTTTGAGTGTCCCCAAGTTGTTGTTTTTTGATGTGCCGGCTGTTCCAATTCAGTCAAGGCTCCCCAACCTCCGGCCACAAACCAGTACCGGTCCGGTACTGGGAGTTGGAGGGCACCAGTATCCTTACCCTAACTCTAAACATTGGTATGGGAAGCAGATGGGTACCAGTACCGGACAGATATCGTACCGGTATCAAACGCAGATCTGTTCTGGTTCCGGATGCAGATTCCAGACCAGACCCATTCCAGATCTTTTCCGGATGTGGTGCGAGATGCGGACCAGGGTAGGGTTGGGGTACCGGTCTTAAGGGTCATTCCGCGAGTGACAAATGATCGTCCTCTGACTTTACTGGAACCGCCAGCACATCAAAAAATGACGAGTTGGGGACACCCAAAGACACGGAGGGGTCTTTGACCAAAGTCAATATGTAATGACTTAGGAATGAGAATGTGTTCCTCATGCAGATGCATCACAATACTTATACAAATAATTAAGGAAAATGTCTTGATTTTTGCTTTATTTCATTCCGTGGTATCCAGAAATGTGTTTTAAATTAAAAATAAATGATGGCAATATGTTAAATTAGGTCCCTGAGAAAGACTGGTGACCTGTCCAGGGTGAACTCCGCCTTCGCAGTAGCTGGGATAGGCTCCAGCAACTCCATGACCTGGACATATAGCAGGTTATAAAAATGGAGGGATGGAGTTGGCAATTTAGTTTAGTTTGCCTCCTGAATATTACAGCACTTGGCGGTGTCACATTCCACAGTCTTACCAACTTAACTTTCATGCCTTTACTGCTCATTTAAATAAAACATTTAAAGGTTGAACGCAGCGTTTGGCCAGACTGGTGTAGAAACTATCAGGAGGATCATACTGGAAGCATGGTGTCCTGGCCTGACGTCACACTTTGTGCAGTGTGTTTTTACATAAACATTTCCTCTCTTTTCTTTTGGGATATTTTGACTCTAAATGAACATTTGTGCATGCTCTATGCAGCCTTTTTCATTGCAATGGCATAAATTATAGTGAGGGTGAGAACAGCTTTTCTTTTCTGGGTCTCAGTCATGTCTGCTGGAGGAGAGAAGTCCAAGACTGCTTCCCAGACTGATGGGAAAGCTGCTCAGAGCAAGAAATCTGAGATGGGCATGGTGTCCTACAAGGTAAGCTGCAGCCACAACAGCAACAACACCGCAGTTTGTTTGTTCCATACCAACAACATGAACATTTTGCAGTCTGTGAGGGTGCAGTGAGTCCAACACTTTACCTTCTGAGCTGACGTCTGCTGCCACAATCTGCTGCTTTTTTAAAGCTCCGTAACAATATGGTCACAGCAGAGACTGACAGAAAAACGTGTGAAGTTTCTGTGAGAATGGCTGTCATTGCACCGCATGCGTTATCTGTGCTGCTCCCTGTTCAGACGTTTCCATGTGGTCACACTGCATTTTCTCTGGAGAAAACCTCACCGGCGCGTCATCTCTTTGTCTCATTTCACCCCCACCTCTCTGTCAGATGTGCGTCTTCGATCAGGAGAACTTCCAGGGCCGCTGCATGGAGATCAATGCCGAGTGTGTGAACGTGTGCGACATGGGCATGGACAGGGTGCGCTCTCTGCGTGTCCACTGTGGGCCGTAAGTAGCAGAAGTGCATATTAGAAAACGCACATGCTCGCTTTTGTAAGAGCCGCAGCAGGAAATGGCACTCCCAGATGCAGAGCGGGGGATCTCAGAGCTCTGCCTCTGCATTAGGTGACATTACGCTCTCTGCGTTTTGTTAGTTGATGCTTGTTTCCCAAGAGATTTCACAGGTTCCAGAGCAAAGGTGTTAGTTTCAAAGCTACATAGTGAGTCATTCTGTTACTATATGAACATGTAATTATAGAGTCTAGTAAAAGTAAATCCTTTATGTGAAGTTTGCATCATAAAATACATTTTATGGATGACAAATACAAAAAAAAAAAAACAAAAACACACACTTTAAGAGCATTTCAATAGAGATCTAAGGAATTCTTATAAATAAAAATGTGCTTTTAATATAATAAAATTGCAAGACATAGTCCATAATTTTTGGCAATTAGTATCTGGTCAATGAGGCTGGACCAGGAGCGGATTTGGTAATAGCACATATAAGAGAAAAAAAATTAGCATTGAATCTGGACAAAAACATCTTTAGTTTTTATTGAAAATAAATCAAACTTTTTCAAACTTCTATTTTGAAACTGTAGCTTGTTCTCATTTTAGGGCCAATTGCATGATGAGTTGATGTAATTCAGGGGAAAAATACTTAGAGAAACGCTGCGCTCATGTGGTGTTGGAAAGATCGGACAAATAACCTTCTGACTCTGGAAACACACGTGAACATGAGAAAAATAGCAAACCATGTGAAGGCAGAATAACTATCTTGATCAGTGTCAGGAATACAAGAGACCACACTTAGGTGACAGAAACTGAATAATTTATAAATTAGTCAAAACATGAAAAACACCTAAAGAGCCACAACAAATGTGCATGAAGAGAGCCAAGTCAGGCAGATGAAATGACCAGAAAGAACTGAAAACCAGATACTTTAATAAACTGAAATGAAATTAACTAAAATGAAAACAGCTGTGAATCATGACAGACCTGAAACTGGTGTGACAGAGGGACAATTCAGATCAGAACATGACCAAAACCAAAGTCCACAATCCTTACAATCATAATTTTTCTTGCAAGGAAGAAAAAACACAAACATTTTTTTCCAAATACTCTTAAGATTCAGTTTTTGCAATGTGCTGCCATGTTTTCTTTTTAAAGAATTGTCGTTTATTCATATTTTCTTTGGCGTTCAGTGAGAATAGAACATTAGTGATCCATTTTGGATGTGATAATCATGTGGGTTAGTTTCTCTTTATTTACTCCACAGAGAAAAGGTTCTTTCAGCAAATGTTTTCTATTCAATAAAATACAATCTTTGTAACACGGTTTGCCACCGTGCAATTTATCTCTGGTGAAAAAAGGGTGTAAACTTTTCTTTTGCTGTTGAATTTTCATTTTTATCTTGTAAATTAATGCTAAACTTGTTTTCTCCTGGATGACTTTCAAAAAGGTCTCCCTCACTCATTTTACCCTGAAGAACCAAAGAATACATTTCTTTTGGATTTTTAAAGTTAGTTTACCAAGTTCTTTCTTTCAGCAATTAAAAACAACAAAAAAACTGTGATTAAAAAAAAAAATAGAAATAACAGAAAAAAATACTGATCAAACATAACCCCTGGGGTTAAAAAGGGCATGACCCTGGGTCTTTAGAATAAAGCACAACAATGTACCATAACTATAGCACAAAATATTTCAATATTAAAGAGTGTAGGATCTGAATCTGAACCTTAGAATACACAGCAGATCCCTACACAGCACACATCTTAGTGTAGGAATAGCAGAGATACTGCACAGGACCATCAAGCTGGGTGAGAAGACCTTTTTATTTATAGAGAAGGAAAAATCAGCCACAGCCTGTATGTGGATCTAACAAATCTGACAGCAGGAATGCATTTTTTGATAATGCAGTGGTGTTGTTGCACAGATTTACTGTAGCAGTGGCACTGCAAACACAGAAACCCCAGTTTCACACTGACATGGTACAACTGAAATGTTTTCATCTCTCCCTTTGAATGTTTCTCGCTTCAGCTTTGTGGGCTTTGAACAGATGAACTTCTGCGGGGAAATGTTCATTTTGGAGAAAGGAGAGTATCCTCGCTGGGACTCTTGGAGCAACTGTCAGAAGAACGACTACCTGCTGTCCTTTAGACCTGTCCGAATGGTAAAATTCTATATAACTCACTTTCTCTAGTAATGTTGTTTTCTAGTTTGGCATCTGCTTTTTTCTTTTCTACGTGCACTATGCTGCAGGACCCGGAGAAGCACAAGATCTGTCTGTATGAAGTTGGAGAGTACAAAGGTCGCAAGATGGAGATCATGGACGATGATGTCCCCAGCCTGTTTTCTTATGGCTTCACAGACAGAGTGGGCAGTATCTTGGTCAGCTGTGGAACGTGAGTGCTATCACACTGTTCTGTTTCTGAAACTGAGCTGATATCATCTATAATGATCATTGGTAAAGCCCACAAGCGGGGTTATCTTAGATTATTTAACCTTATATAAACCATTTCTATCATATTTGACACAGGCATTTCTGAGAATCCTATCACATTAAGAAGAGCTTAACTTTCCTGAGAAATCCATTGGATGTAACCAGGTTCAATTTTTTTTCTGTAGTGCACCAAAATTACACTAGAGGCAGTAGAAGCATTCTTCCTGTTTAGTTCAAAATGGCTGCATCCGTGAAATCCCAAAAACACTTTTGGTGGGAAAAAGATTAGCTTATTTCCAAAACTTTATGATAAGAATAACTCATCTATTGTTATTCATTTCAGAAAATGACTCTGTGCAGTATTGAATGAATATAAAATTTGTTGATATTTTTTTAAATAATACAATTCATCAGTCACCATATTTATAGTTCATATTTGATACTTTGGGTAAATAAAGAACTTTTTCCCTGAACACTCTTGTTAATATTTAGCACTTGCTATCTTACACAATGAACCGATTGTAATTTTTTTTGTGAATTTTATCAAAAGGTTTAAAAGACATTTCAATTCCCAACATTTCGAATTGCCTGTTAATCCTTTGATTTATTGGACTTTACAAAGTTAACAGTCAGTGATGCAAATAGATCATACAGAATGTCGGAGGGTTGGAAATAACTCAAAATTTAGGCTGCTAAAGGAAAAAGCAAGAAAGTTAAAAAATATCTACAGAGGAGTTTTGACATATTTTATGCTCAAGGTGTGCACAGTTTGTTGACATATGGGTGTACCTGTCAGTTTGTATTGGCACTGATAATAGCCAAATATGGGATAAAGACAGAGGTGAAAGGCCCTGTGTGACAGCATCACTGGTTACATTATCCTTACAAATACTTCATGATACTCTTACCACATGCACGCCAGTTGTACGTGCCATTTCCATGGCGTCCCCTGGAGATAGCTGTGGGAGCATGAAGGGAACTGCAAGGTCAAATCTAAATTCCTCCCCTATCCCTAAGGCTTCTTCCTACCCTTACATTTAGCCCCTCTACCGGAGAGTTTTGGAAAAATAGTTTCTTCAAATTCGGTTGTTACTCCCACTTGATGACGTCATCAATAGTCGCCGGTGAATTAATTTAGCGTGCAGCTGCTAGCGCTCGGAAATACACAACATGGGTTTTATAACTTTATGAAGTTCATGCTAAATCAAAAAGTCATTACTTACATTTAAATGTATACTTTTGTGCATCAGAGCACACCCACGTGGTACAGTGCGATGCGCATCGCCCTCACAGCAGAAGACTCTGAATCCCTCTGCAACAAGACTTTAAAAGCTTTAAAAAAACTATTCGGACAGCCTTACCCCTTCAAACACCCCTAGAATCAGAGGGGTTGGAGAAACCGCAGGGGTAGGGAGGAATTCGGTACCTGAGACAGATCTGTGTTCCTCCTGTCGTCCACTCTCCTCAAACTTGGACATCCCCCAAAAACCTGCGGATCAACCCCTGTATGGGTGCATGTGACTAAGGCTCAAACCTGTTGTAGGTGTGAGCACACAGCCATAACTGGCAGGTCTATGAGCAGAAACCCTTATGATTTTCACCTTTTGTGCCAATGTTTACACACACAGTCTGACAACATAAAGATGGAGTGGTGGGATTACATAAATTCGCTTCTTCCCACTTCTTTTCAAGCAATAAATCTAAATCGACTTTAGTTAATAATCACTACATCTGATGAATCAAATGTGACATAAGTGTGTCTTTGTTTGTTTTCCATTTTTTAATCAATGCATTTCATTATTTCTGTAATGAGTTTGAATTATCCTATGCTTGAAATCAATCAATCAATCAATCAAGCAATCAATCAATCAATCAATCAATCAATCAATCAATCAATCAATCAATCAATCAATCAATCAATCAATCAATCAATCAATCAATCAATCAATATGATCATTCTTCCCCAAAATCAATGGTATAAACATATAAAATAAATGATAGTCTTGTGCAAAAGACAGAAATACAAAAAAACTCATAAAATTGATCAAATGTAAGCTGTTTAAAACATTCGACTAAACTGTAAAAAGGTTTTTTTTTACTCCACTTTAAACACTTTAAGTTTGAATGTAAATCTTTAACTTGTTAGTCTTACACTCTGCTTTTACCCCACAGTTGACACATCTCACCGCATACATGCTGGTGATCATTGGAAATAATTGAACTTTTTTTGCAAATAGAGAGAGAGCAAAGCTCCAGCTGTGACGTCATTCTCTAACAGCAGCCTAATTAACAAGACTGAGTCGAGTTCAGGAATAGAGTTTTTTCATCAACAGCTAAGTCAGTGTGCGATGAGCGTCATTTTTTCAGAGTCCTCGGTGTAAACCCTCTCAGATGTGCAGGAGGTAATTATGACACAGAAAAGCGAGGTTTCTTTTCTCTCTAATGAATACCTGCAGAGAATCAAAGTGTCAAAAAAGCTTTAATGCCTAATGTGGTGTTAAAATTCTAAAATGTTTCTATTAGATGTTAGCCCATCCGTTTGGTTTATTCTTTTCGTGCTTCAGTTATATTACACTTGCTTGCAGTTGCAGTCCCTGTGAATATCTTGCTAATAAAATATTCCCTTTTTTTTTTTTTCAGCTGGGTTGGCTATCAGTTCCCTGGCTACCGAGGCAGCCAGTACGTGCTGGAGAAGGGTGATTACAGGCATTTCAATGAGTTTGGTGCTCGGTGCCCTCAGATGCAGTCTATGAGACGCATCCGGGACATGCAGTGGCATCCCCACGGCTGCTACAACTGAAGACCTGCGAGGGAGCTGGAACTGAGTGTGGAGGGCTGAACCCTAAGCACAAAGATAGAGGATGAAGGGCAAAAAAGGGGAGGTTCCCTCCAAACCTGTTTTCAGTTTGCAGCAGAATTAAGAGATGACTCAAAGTGATTGTCGCTAACAAGCGGAGATCAATTCAGATATTCCAGATTATGAGGACTCTCCATTTTTGTTCTTCCTGTCTCTCTGTCTGTTCGTCACCTTTGGGCTTCTCGCCTTCCCCATCCTTCTCCACTTCATATTCTCTCTTTTATGTTTCACCTACGTCAGCCATCACGCAACTCATTGGAGCCTGGCTGAGGGTGTGCAGGTTTAGATTTGTGCTGCTTTGTGTCAAAAACTGAGACGGAAGAAAGCGACAACTTGGGGCAAATTATCTGTACACAAGATCTGCTACCAAATCATCTGACTCCAATAAAGCATCTCGTATTCTGCTTCACCTGAAATGTTCTTTTTTTAACAAATATGCCTGCGACATCAGTTTACTCAAAAATATAATATTTTTCAAACCACTATGAGGCTTTTTAAAAAATAAAGGTTTTTCCACAATTGAAATCTGCACATTGACCCTTAGTCTGATGTTATAAGTGTCATCTTCTGTATTATTCTCCATTTAGACACTAAACTCTAAAAAAAATAAAAAATTAGAGTAGACAACCCTCCCAAAAAAGAAGCAGCGGTTTAGTTAATAGTACGAATACAAAACTTTGGTAATCCATGTTGACAAAATGAGTTTGATGCTTTGATCTAACATAGAAAATTAAATAGTGATAGTTTTGCTCCACTAAGAACAATGTTTTGATGGAATTAAAGTAATTACTCACAGGTTGTGTCCAAATTTCATCCCTACTTATTGCACTATATCATGTTCTTGCCATTTTGTTATGTTGTCCGAATCTACAATCCAAAATCTCTCAGAAGTATCTACAAGTGACCAGTGACCATCAATGGTCACTAAATTTGCAAATATAGACCACAATACATTGTGTTTGAATGATCTTTAATGAAAAAAATATTATTATTATTTTTTAAATAAACCATCCAAATTTTTAAGTTTTTTTTTTTTTTAAATATGTAAAAGTATAACTTTTGACAAAGGTTCATATGACTTCCTTTCAAAATAAAAGACACCCTGATCCACATAGAATTAACCCAATGGAGCAAATTAGTAGTAAATCGCATAGTGTCAACAGAAAGTTGAAAAAAAAAAACTGTTAAACCATTTCTAGAGCATCACAATCGGAAATGAATAAATTTAGCTAAAAAAAAAGGAAAACTGACTTTTATTTTTCTAACTACAAGGCATTTTTTTTAAAACCTTTGAATTTGTTTAAAACATAAGATCCACATTATAATCCAGTGCACCTTAATTTTGGTTGTGCTTACTGACCTCTAATTGATTTTCTCTGGTATGCATGGTTTAAAAGTTTTTCGAAGTTTTTTATACCACTTTTTTGTAAGCTATAAATGATTGATGGATTGTTGGAGGATTCCAACAACTATTGTCAGAGACCTCATGCAGAAATACACACTGCCCTTCAACTGTTATAGAATTAGTTGAATAAAGTTTGAGTTTGCTTACTTTATTTTTCTACTTACTTATTATTTATTTCCTTTACAGTTAGTTTTCAAAACTAAAAGCGTTTTATTTTTTCTTAAATCAAGGATCCACAATTGCAGGAGCCATATGTTGCTCTGGAGCCTCAGGTTGCAGACCCCTGAATTAAGGATTAGGGGGGAATAACCAGTGGTCTCTCATTTTGGTATTTTTGGTGTTGAAACTAGCTTAAGTTTTCTAAAAAAACTAGTCTAGGTTTTCTAGCTGTTCAGTAAAAAGACCCCAAAATGACAAAAATAACACAAAAATGTTGAGATTATAGTCAAACATGGGACCTATATGTAAAAAAGACCATATTCTAATGTCTTGCCACATTCTGCACACATGTTCCAATACTGAATAGGATGGGTCAAATTGTAGCCTTCTTTTTTTTAAATAACAAAAATAAATAAATAAAGTTGTGAGATTCATTAGTATTGTATTGTGAAATATTTTAATCCTTTTTTCATTTTTTTCCGTGTTAGAAGGAAGGAAACCACACTCCGCTCCTGTGGGCTTTAAACACATCCTATTTCTTTGCATTGATTTTTCCAGCTGCTTCAGCATTTGACATCTCCCGACTTCTTGTAGCCTAAAGCCAAAGAGAACCTCTAAAAAAGTTTCTTATTGGACTGCAAAAATCTCAGAGTTTCAAGGTTCAAACTTCTCTGGTCTTTGTTTCTTTTGTTTGAGTTGAAAACTGCTTTAAATAACACATTTTATAATTAGAACTTGGTATTCAGCATCAACATTTATAAATGCCTTAGTACCATCTTAAAAATCGCAGAAATATCTCCCTCCCTAACAAAGTACTTAACTACAGCAGTAGTCGGGTCAAAGTGCATGTTCTCTGGTGAAATGCTGCCGCCATGGTGGTAGAGCGGTTGACCTCTGATCAGAGGGTCGTAGGTTTGACTTCCACCATGTGTCGAAGTGTCCTTGGGAAAGACACTGAGCCCCACTTTGCTCCGGGTGGTTATAGGTTGGCGCCAACAGAGCTGCCATCACCATGAATGGGACTTAAAGCAAAGCAGAAAAGTGCTGTGCAAGAATAGATGACCATTTTTATTAAAAGTGGAAATTACATTGCAAAGTTTTATTTTTCAAGCATTCCTTTGTTCAATTCATTTATTAATTTAATTTTTTGTATTTGATTTGGACAAACTTAGCCATTAAATGGAAATTATTGACCAATCATGATTTACCGGTAATTAGTATACTTTTAACACAAAGTCAATTATTTGTGTTAAACGTGCAAACCTCTGGGTTAGGATTCAAAATTCATACCCACCTGAGTTAAAAAAAAAGACTACATTTTTAAAGACTTAATCCAATGAAAATTGTGTTTTTAACATGTTCTTGTAGCGTTTTTCTCAGGATGGAGGACATAAGACTTTAAGATTAAAACTGCTTTTCTTAGTATTTCTTTATCAAATTGTGTTAGATCAGAAGCAGATAAAAACCTCAGGTCTGCGATGCAGCGACTGCAAAGTCTCCTTTCTTTGCTACAATTCCTACAAACAAATAAACAATTAACGTCCTAATTTTCCTCGTCTGAGCTGCTCTGATATTCCTCAGTGTTTTTTTGCTATGCTAATGTTAGCTTGGAGTTGTGAGAGGCTGTAGGCTAGCGGGAGAGAGTTTAGGCCTAAACTAAGGAATGATGGGATATCAGCGTGTCAACTACTCTGCCCACAGGCCTAAAAGCTCCTGCTGCACTGCAGAAAATATGTCCTAAGAAACGACAGGTTTTTTGAGTTTGGTAAAAGCTGGATAATCACAATTAAAAGTCCATTGGGAATGCTTTTACAACAGATCAAATATGATTGGAGAGGGTCATTACATTTTTTTAAGTTGAATTTTCATTTCCTACAGTCACACGTTCTCTTGTCAGATTGATGCTTTATTTCTTACTTTAGGATTGATTCCTAAAAAGGAAAAAAAAAAGGATCAAATCAATCACTACACCATCTATATTCTAGTGGGAGGAAAAAGCAACAAAGACTCAGATTCACACAAAAACCTGCTTTCAAGTAAAGTAGATGTAAACTAAGATGTCAGTCATTGAAGATGAAGGAAATGCACTCACAACAATGCCTGCAGCATATTTGTGACATGTTCTGGCAAAGCTAAATGAATCAAAACAACTATTTTCCCAAACATGAATATGTTTTTTATTTTCAATTTAAGATAGTTTCTTTTAAATGCATTTTTAAACCTTCTTCACGCTGACGTGTCACTTTTGTCTATCTTCTTCTTATCAGCTTACAGAGACAGATCAACATGGGATTTTAAAGTTTGAGAGTTCATCAGACGCTACTTTGTAGTCCTCCCACTGTGTCTTCATTCAGGATTTTTCTGCAGAGGTTCAGAGGGCCTCTGCATTTCCAATCTGCTCATGAAAAAAAAGAAAAAAAAAGAAAAATCAATCCCTGTCTCATCTTTGCTTCTATAGCACATCAACTTTTGAAGCTTGCATGCATTATTTATTTTTCCCACTAGGAAAACACTGATGCCCTGTGTGGTTTGCTAACTTGAATCCAAAATCTGTTCAATCACATTCTGCCATTTATTTAGTCTAATTTCTGTTTATTTATTTATCTATAAGAAGACAAAACCTCCAAAGATAAGGATCCAGGATGAGAAAGTCCTTTAGCTTTAATCCAAACAAGGAGACAAACACTAAAAACACACATGCAGTCAAACTGGGATCAGTCTGCAGATAAACCAAAACAGACAGAAATCAAACAACATAGAGCCTGTGACAGTTTCCCCTTGTTTCATCATTTATGAAATATTTAAACCCACCAAACCCCAAAGCTGGTTTTAGAGTTTAAAGACGTCCTGTCTCTCTGCCCTGGGGGTCATTTTAGCAATCATCACTGCATCACTGACAGGCCTTTTAGATGGCTTGAGTGCTTTCACCATGCAAATATAATGAGGCAACTTTCAGTAAACTGCATTAGTGCACCATGTCCTGGCCTTCCAGAAATGATGGGAAAAATACGTAAATATGACGTGTGCTGCTCTTTGCTTGGTGTCTTGTTTTCATCACTTCCATTTTTGGCAATAAACAGAAATTGGTATAAACATAACAATGTGACATGTTTTCTAATAGATTCTTAATAGTATTGGGACTTATTTCTTGTTTACATTTTTTGAAGAAATGTCCCTCTACATATATCATTCATTCATGCATTCATTAATGTATTCATTGATACATACATGTTCGCCAACAGGCCAAAACCTCTTAGAAGGCAAATTCCCACACTAAAATAAAAAAAATGTGTACATGAAATATGCAGAATAAATATAATAAAATAAAATAAAATAGGCAAATTGTCTACACGCATTATATTGTAAATAAATTCCTGTTTGAGGGAATGATATACGTTTTGTGATTAGACGTTTGCCTCACTACATTTGGTCTAAATAATTATAAATATGGGACAGCACAGTTGTTCCTATGACTTTTGCTTTTGTCAGCATCTTAAACGTATAGCAGAACTGTGAATTGCCCATATTTTAACTTTAAATGTCTTCAAATTGTGTCAAAAAAATACACCAACACTCCTGCCCCTGGCTTTTCTTCTGCACAAATTGATTGTCTTATTAATTGGATCAAAATATTTATGTTTTTTTCAGCACTTTCTATTGTTGCTTCAAGAAAAAAGTCAGTGTAATGTAAAGAAAACGGCCTCCTTGGAATAATAGTTTAGAACCTTAAAGTCCCCCTCAGATCATTTTTTTATCTATTTTAACCCCCTTAATGCCTGTTGTCTCAAATATGCGACAAATTTGGTATAAAATTATCTAAATGTAGTATTTACTTAAAGCAAAAACAAAAGTAAATATCTTTTTATAGCTGGGAACAAATTCCGGTATTTAAGGGGTTGAGAGTGTTTTTCATCTGCTACTGATTCACAATGATTTGAATGAAGAAACACTCAGAATTGAAATTTTCAGCTTAATTTTCTTTGTATATGTCCTCCATCATCAGAAAAATGCCACAAAAACATGTTAAAAAATATTATGTATTTCCTTGTTTTTGTTTTTAATTATGAAGCTCTTTGAGTTGCTTGAGTATGAGAGACGCTCTTTTAGAAATAAAGTTTGATTCGATTTGATTATTTGAAAATTATACCACACCTTAATATTATTTGTGTATCTAAAATGCCAATTTTCATTTTCAAAATTGTTTTCATACTATATGTTACAACTGTTTGTATTTTTGTAATTTTGCTTTCAGAAGTGAAGACTTCATGAGCATCTTTACAAAAAAAAAAAGACAATGTTCATGAACAAATCAGAATGTTTACATGTCCTCTGTCATATCTGTGTCTGACGTCCATCCCTCCACAACGCCTTTAACCTGCCAGTGGTAATTTGACTTCCTCATTCTCTGACTTTGATTTATCTAATTATTACCTGAAAGCTAAACAGTAGGTAAACAGTAAAAACTACATAAGTGTTACATAGCGCCTTGCCAAATGATGGAACACATTTATTTTTCTGGCAGTTACTGATCCCTACAAAGTCACAGAGACACTGGACAATAATGTTGTTGTCATTCATATTTTTGAAGTATATATTTTGTGTTTCTTATATATACTAGAGTAGGTGACAAGGCATTTTCCCCTTTGTGTCATTTATTCTATTCTATTCTATTCTATTCTATTCTATTCTATTCTATTCTATTCTAAATGCAATATTCCATATTTTCATCTGTAAGCGTGGTAAGCCCCAGTTCAAGACCTGCTCTCCCCGCAGAAGCCCACTGTTTCAGAAATAAATCTCAGCACATTTCCTTCCTCAAACTTCCCGGGGGACAGGCACTCTTCACCTGTCAAGCTACACTCAGTTAAGTTTCAGCCTATAAATACATTCATATAAGACACCTACAAGGTGCTATGAGACTTCCTCGCTGAGCAGTTAAATATAGATTGGAGGAGTATTGACGTCAGATCAAGGCACACACACACACGCGCGCGCGCACACACAAACACACACACACACAAGTTTACACACAGAGGGTTTTCTGAGAGCAGAGAAGTGTGCACACACTTGCTGCATCCACACATGCAGCAACTCTTATTTCCAGCCCTGATACGTCACTCTGTGAATTGGGACAGACTCGGTAGTGAATAATGATTAAATTATCCCTAATGATTCCTTTAGTATAAAGCAGAAAAACAATGGGATATAAATTAAGTTTAAAAAGAGAGAACCGGGGCAGATCAACACATTTAGTGAATCTATTTGCATTTTTATTTACATTTCTTTGTCTGCTGGAGGGTGAGAAACGTGAGGCCGCATACTGAATGATCACAGGAATGGTAGTTTATCTGATCATCTGTAAGATTGTATAATGAAAAACGTAAGTAAAATTTATTGGGGAATTATAAAGCATTTGTAGCTGCTTCATCCAAAAGAATCAAACACAATCCCAGACTTTAGTGAAGGGATGCACTGATGAAGAAACTGACTGATGTTTGGGGCTCCATATATTTCAGGATCTGCCAGAGCCTTTGATCAGTGAAAAGAATTTATGAATTCAGGGCATGTTGGCTCCTTTTTGCCAACTTGAGGACAAACTGGGGCAACGAAAGAGAGATCTCTTTACTTTTAAGCCCTCAGTTTTGAAACTTTGTGGGAACTTCCAAGAACAATTCTGGGGTGGATGGCTTTGTAAGCTGTAAATGGAGGGACGTCCAGCAAGTCTGTGGTCTACGGGGACAGCGGCTTAAGAAAATGGATGGATACATTTTCAGGAGGAGAACTATTGGATTGATCCACAATATCGGATGCACATTGGATGAAACTGAAAATTTTACTTGCCCAAAGTTGAGTCCCTGTTGGGTGACATGATCAAAGTTCTAATATTTGAACTCTGGCCGTGCCACAAAAGTTTTATGTTTGCAAAGCTCAGGGATCCTCTCTGCCCAGTAAAAAGTTTCAATAATTACATATCTAAATGCCCCCCAGAAGTAATATCGTCTTATCTGCACCCAAAGCACAATTGAGGATTGGCAATCCAGGAAATCAATGGGTGTCAACCACCTGGGATAAATGCTTTACGGGTAACACAACAGAACAGTTGTATGGAGGATGACTCCACTCTGAGTACTGATTTTTGAAAATGCAAAATAAAAAAGGGACGGGACGAGGTGAGGTGTCGGGTCTGCTCTGGATCTGTGATTGACAGAGACAGTGAGGTTAGTCGGAGTAAGCGTACGCTCACGCTGCGTCTTCAATATGGAGAGTGATACCGAGCAAAGTGATGCCAGTGTCACCACAAAACCTTCTGTGGAGGAGAGGATTTTTGTCTTCCGCATTCTCCTGAGGCAGGAGCTCAAGGTCAAGAACCATTTTGTTTGAGTTAGACACTTCTTCAGCAATGTCTGATGGCGGGGCGGGTGCTGTAGCTGAGGGTTTGCAGAACCGAAGAACAACTAAGTCCACTTGAAAGGATGCAAGCCAGTAGATTTTAGATAACCAAAGGCAACACACCTACGAGCCATGCTAAGGATAAATTAGTGTCTGAATGCTATCGAATGAACAAATGTCTGAATCCTAAATACTAATAGTCTCTGTGACCGTGTTACATTTAAAAATGGCTTTTATCCTGGGGCTGCACGATGACGTGAAAATGAAATGGTGCTGGACATACACAGTTGATGAATCACAGAATTCAACTTTACTACCTCGTTTCAACCTGTAGGGGGCAGTACGCAGACAGTTTTGACTAATTTCGAGAGGCACCCAGCTCCAGGCAAAAATGGAGGATATCATGGCAGATTGATGTAAGACGCTCCGTCATGGCGGATGGACATCGACCTGAATACTGGGAGCTGAAGTCTCTCTGGAGCCCCCTAGGCACGCACATCATGTCAGTTTATTTCAGCAATTAGAGCACGTGAATATGGAGGAAACAATCCAACTTTCCTTTCAAATTTCAAACACAGAAAGGGGAACAGCAGACAACTAGATAGAAAACAGAGAAAGTTCCTGGTTAAACATGTCTCATATGTCATATCTGGCAGAACCAAGAAATGCAGTTCACTCATTTTTAATATGTAATTAATTTATTTTGTCTTAGTATTTCCTGCTCCTGTTCAGTGGACAAACACATCTAACCCCTCCTCTTCCTTTAATCTACTGGTAAAATACAACTTAAATCAACATAACATAAAAAACAAAACATATATTTGACATAAAAATACAACTTCTGAACATTTCCGTTTTTAGTTTGTAGACTTCCGATTTGAGCATTATGACAACTTCTGGTTTGATGTCTATCGGCCATGTTACGTCTATCTGCC
The DNA here is from genome assembly GCA_003999625.1 of Oryzias javanicus. NCBI lineage: Eukaryota > Metazoa > Chordata > Actinopteri > Beloniformes > Adrianichthyidae > Oryzias > Oryzias javanicus. Next base: position 9,461,327 of record CM012437.1, read on the forward strand.
GTGCCATGACACCTGTAGCTGGGTACTCTTGATAATTTCAGGAATTAAACAAGTTTATTTTAAATTGTCAAAAATTTGGCAAGGGACAACAGACGGCACTTTTAAAGCCACATTTGTCCGGGTAAACAGATAAAAAAAGTTAATTTATTGAGTTACCTTTAAAACAAATACATAGCCTTAAATATTCTTGGCTAACCTCTCTTGTTTATTATAGTTTATTTAAGGTGGGTCTGTCGCGGAACATGGCTGTGGGTCAACTGTTAGACGGCGGTCTGGAATCATGACAGATCATGTCTGTGACGGGTCACCTGCAGGCTCACCCCCGACTCACACTGGAGAGGAGAATTAAATCAATATACAGTTTTATAAATACTGTATATCTGTGATTTTCATATTTGAAAACCAGATATAAAATGAGGAAAATATTTGTTTGAAAGAAAAAAAAAACTTAAGCCAACACTTAAATCTGGTTGATGTGAAATGTTGCATTTTATTCACTATAAATGTTCACTGTGAACTTAAATTTGAAACACATGAACAGAAAATCAGAACAAATCTTTATCTTGTTCAGGAGTATAAACCACTGTGGTTTTTATAACAGAAACAAATAAATATGTTTCTTCTGTGTGGCCCCAGGTTAAAAAGATTATAATGTTCAACACATTCCAGAAATTTTAAATCTTGGAAAGTGTTGGGGGGGTGTTAAATTTCATGGCAAGAGCTGCAGGTTTGAACGCATGCCGGAGTTTGGAGATGCTACGTTTAGGGGCCTACTGACTTGTATGGAAAATCCATCCATCCATCCTCCATCCATCCATCCATTCCATCCATCCATCCATCCATCATCCATCCATCCATCCATCCATCCATCCATCCATCCATCCATCCATCCATCCATCCATCCATCCATCCATCCATCCATCCATCCATCCATCCATCCATCCATCCATCCAACCTTTGAACTTGATAACAACTTTTTTTTATGTCACTTTGGGGTCACAGAATATCCTGTCATAGTATTACAACATTGCTGAATGGCTCAATGGTGGGTAAATATATTTATTACATAGTTATTTGTAAAGTTTTTCCTCATTTCAGTGAATCAAGCTTTTTATTTTTATTTTACTACATGAAAATGTTATTTACCACATTCAAGCAGTTTGAAAGCTTTTGTTGCTGCAGGATAAAAACTCAGAGGATCCATTTGGGCAAACCTTGAACACTTACATTGTGTGGGTGGGTCTTGAACATTTTAGCCTCATTGTCATTTAATAGTAACATTAATCTTCTAAATATGCTGCAAAGGATTAAAAAAGACTTCTTTTGTTATAAAGAGGTGTCCAGATCAGCTTTTAGCTATTCATGTATGAATACATTTCTCCGTAAATGTGTTTCTGTCTGTGCACACATGCACGGGCACAGAAATGCATGAATATTTCAGCCTGGCAGTTGGTGTGCGTCATTTGGTGCTGATGCTCATTCAGTGCCTCTATGAAAAGTCTCTGTCTGACTGCTGAGTGACGTAAGATTGATCTGCAACTCCTCTCCTTATTCTCAGACAAACGAGTGGGTGTGTTGAGCTTTCAGGAAGATAGATGGGGGGAAAACAGGCAGAAGGGAGAAGTTGGAAAGATGCAGTTCTGATGATGTCTTTAGATACTGGCCATCCGCCTTTTTGCGTGTTGGTAAAACAGCAGGTATTCCATTCATTAATGTTTATCAAGTAGTACATATAGCTTTTGAAAACCTCGGCAATGTCATTATTTGTGCCTTTATTTCTTTACCTTCTCGCCCCAGTCGTTCAGCCTTCATTCCTCCTTATTCTCCTAATGAGACCCCCCCCCCGTGTGGGGGTCTGTGTTTCTTCTTGGATATCAGTCACTGTCTCCCTCTCAATCTCTGTTCAGCCCAGACCTTCTTCCTCCTTAGTTTACTGTGTCCATATTACGCACCCGTCTGCGTCACGCATGAGGCATGCCTGAGGGTTAAAAATAAAAGATGAAAGGGGAGCAGACGGATGTGAGGAGAGAGGTGAGGGGCGACTGCTGACTACCGGAGAGAACGTGGAGTGGAAAGCATGGAGGACGAACGGTTTAGAGGCTGCAACGGTTGACCAACAAATCCCTTCATAGATAGTGCTTGTGTTGACAGTTTTCTTTAGGTCCAGTAGCATTAAAGGTGGGAGGAAAGGGGCTTTGTAAAAATTCAATGTAATACTGGGAAATATGAAGATGTCTGTATTTTGAAAAGAGCAGATAATGGATCCTGTAACACAGAAAAAAAATTTGAGACAAAGACGTCAGTTTGGTTTATTATGGGTTCAAAACAAAACACACCGAAATGAAATATGAGTTTTACCCTTGTTTCCTTTTAAATAACATTGAACTTTGTTAAGTGCTAGAACTAACAAAGTACTCAACATTGAAAACTTTAAGTTTTTTCTCTTCAATATAGAAAAGCAACAAAATTGATAATTTGTTTTTCTTAATTTTCCACTTTAAAAAAAACAAATATGTTATTTCCATCCTGCTGTTAAATGCTTCTCCTAGACATTTCTGAAATGTGTGTCTAGATGAAAAAGGTGGATAAATAGTAAATTGAGTTAGAACAAGGGTCTGTGTCACTGACCAATCTAAAGTCATCATTAAAATTATGTTTACTGTAATTAGCACATTCACTAATTTGTCTGTCTACTGCATGGACAATGTTTGCTCATTCTGCATGTGACAGCCTTTATTTACTGAGAAGTTGATGCAATACTTATTTGTCATTATTTATCAAGTGTGTCGTAAATCAATTAAGGTTATTTAAAATTGTAAACTGGCACAAAACAAATAAAAAAATTAAAAAACACTATCAAGCCAATTATTTAAATAAATAAATTCATTAAAAGTTCTACTGAACTGTACTATTTAGATCAGTGATCGTATTTGGGAAATTATTTGATATTAACTTTCAAAGGAGCGCTGGCATTTTGTTATAATAAAATTAACATTTTCCAAAAAGCCTCAAGGATGAGCTGACATGTTATGAATTACCTAAGGGTGTTTTCAGACTGGAAAATGGACACGGTTGTGAGTTTTATTTCTGTTTTCACTGCCATTTTGTGTTTTGCAGGTCAGCTGTCACTCCTCCTGGATGGCCCCTCCTTCCCTGCTGCTCTCTGTGGAGGAGTGCACAGCTGTCTGCACTTTGTAATTAAGACTATTTAAGTTGCAGCATTCCAGTTCTCAGTGTCGGTGTGTCCCTGTTTAGACCGTGAGTTTCCTGCTGTGGCGACACTGAGGTATGCAATCATTTAGGTGTTTTTTTTCTTCTTAATCTTTAGTTTTTTTTGTCCTTTTGCAGTCTTCCCTCTTGTGAGGTGTCTTTTGTTTATTAAAACTCTTAAGCTTCATTTTCGAGTCCAAGCCTGATTCTCTGATCCTGGGTTCCAGTCACCCCAGCCGTCACAAAAAGTCCCTTGATTTGGGCCGGGTACGCTTAATTTAGTCTAAATTAACTTTTCATTTGGTCTGTATTCAGATTGTTGTCTACTGGAGATTTATGTTTTGAACTATAGCTTGTAAACAAACACTATGTGGTCTCTTCAGTCATTGGCCATGAAATGTGAGGTTGGGTCAAAAGCATCTAGTGGAGGAAATTATGGAAGTCCTATCAATGAGCCGTTTGCTTTACAATCCTTGTTGGGGTGTCAGGTACAACACTCTTTACCCTGGTACAATGGAGACATGAGGGTACGCTGACAAGTGTTTGTGACAGATTTATTGTCAATATGATAAAAAAAATGGGATGCTAACCTCAGCCTTGTACAGGCTGGACAGTCAAAATATTGCCTAACATCCCAGCCAGCAAGGCCAAGCGCGCCACATATGGTTTGAAAGTGGGGTGAAAATATGGGCCCCAATTGGGTTTGTCCACAGTTGTCCACTGGGTGGCAGCCCTTCTAGTTCTGCCATTCCCTGGGCGTCATAGGCAATGTGGGCATACATGAGAGGGGTCACCACGGAAACTGAGGACAAACCCAATTGGGGCCCAAATTGTCGCCCCACTTCTTTACACCATATGACACCCACTTGAGCTAGCTTGCTGGGATTAAACCGTTAAAGCGATCGGTGCCCGAAAAAGTTTGGGACCACTGCTGTAAACCTCTGACGGGGTCTACAGCATCATAATATTTAACCATACTGACAAAAAGCAATCACTAGATCTCTGCAGTGTTTGAAAAAACTGAGTGAGCTTGCTTTTGTGTGTAAAGAATATATTCCTTGCCACCAGAAACCAGCTAGATATGAATATCTGTTCTGAAACAGGAAGCCCTGGTTGTTCACACATTGGGTGTTCATTTTCCCAATGACAACACTGTCACTCTTTTACGGCAAACTTCTGCTGTGTATTCATGCTTTGTGACAACTGCTAGAAAAAGCCCTGCTCCCAACAACTTTCACAGCTTTATTTGTCTGCTCAATGCTTCAGCTGGAAATGTAAAAACACAAGAATGCTTGAATAATGTCAGAATTATTTCTGTGGAGGTTAAGTGCTTCATTAAAGCAACATAAATGCCAATAATTTAAAACTCTAGATGTGGATCAAATGCTTTTTAGTTTATGAGGAATCAAGAAGTTAATAAGGGTTACTGCTCAGATATTCATTAGAATCTTTGCTGTGCTGTTCAAACAACATCCAATAATGGTTTATAAAGCCTTGGTGAACTGTTGACTGACAAGTGCAGCTAAGTTAAAGAAAGCACAATGCCAAGAGAAGAAGATAAAAGCATTGGATTCACTAATACAATTTTTACTTCACATCAATCTAATACTGACTTGCTGAACAACTTCTTATTAAGTGCACTGAAATACCAGGAAAGATTAATTAATAATGGAAAATATTTCAAATTTTATCGTAGTAGATGAAGCTCATTTGTTTTGATAATGAACTGTGCAACAACCCCCAGCAGCAACATCTCTGATGCTGCAGGCCTCTAGGCATGGACAGTTCGAAATCTGAAAAATTGCCATATCAAGGTAGAACAAGAACTCTTATTTCCAAAGTAAAGCCTGTTTCATCTAAGCAGGCAGCAGCAGTTCACAACACTGAATTTGAGACGACTGATATTGCCAGAACACGGTCCTTTGGGAAAATATTAGACTCAACCCGATTGGGCTTCTTTTCCCTCTGGCTACTTTCAATTGCTACAGTTGAAGGGTTGAGGCTCTAGAGTGTCTGAAAGTGTTATTTTAAGGAGGAGCCATAGCGACTTAGGGCTGGCTAGTCCTCCACTAGTAGGATGATCTGCGTCATGCTTGCGGCTCGAAGAGGAAACATATTTCTTCACGTGGGTGTGTTCTAAAGCAAAAAAGTTAACATTTAAATGTTAGTAATGACTTTTTGTTTAAGCATGACCTTTTAACCCTCCTGTTGTCCTCATTTTCTGTATACACCCCGTGTCCTCCGGGTCAAAATGACCCGTCTTCACTAAACCCTCAATATAAGCTGTTTAATTTAATTTTAAACAACAAATTTTATCTTGCTTAAAGAAACAACTTGTTATTCACCACAAAGTGTGTTAATACCTGAGTTTATAGCTTAAGAAAAGAAAAAATGAGCAAAAATGAGTTTTGAATGCATTTTAAATCGTCTCAATTATTTAGTTTCTCTCATTTTTTTTTTTTTTTTTTGCCAGCCAACAATTTGAGAAAATGTACAATACAAAAATAGGAAAAATAACATAACCCATTCAATTAATTAGCAAATGTGCAGATGTAGGACAGTGTGCAAGTTCACAGCTTTTGCAGATATATTTCTTCCACTTGCAGCACACAGTATGTGTTTTATAGTCCTTCTTTTGAGGGCCAAACTGACATCTCCCCCTCTTACTTGCCCTAGCTGGGGAAGTGGCTGTGGTAGCTGGATCCTCAGGTTGATCAGGAGCTGCTGCACTCTTATTTCACAATGCTGCTGAGGCTTTTATGTGGGGGACATGGTTCCTTCTTTCGATGAATGGAGTTACAAGTGCCTTTCCTAGCTGCTCCAGGAACACCCTCCTCTTGTTCTGCTTATGAGACATCCAGGTTGGGTTGATCTCTCTCCAAATGGGCATTGAAGGAGGAACCATCAATGATGTTGTAGAAGATGACCCAACATCTCTTATGACTGCAAGTTTGTTTGTCACACATCTTGTTGGTCTTTACTCGCGGTCATCAAATCGTAGCAGTCTTGAGTAGATGTGGAAGAGTTTGACTGGCATTATGGCTCGGAAAATTGGTCTTCCACTCTCTGCGTCCCATAGACTCGCTGCAGCCTCACCTCTGGACCTGTATACATCTGCTGAGATTATCAGCCCTAAGTAGACCTGCAGGTCAGTCTCATCAATCTTTTGTCAGCTGTCTCCAGATTTGCAAACACCATCCAGATTTGTCATCTCCAGGATTATTTTTTCTGTTGCTGGTGTGATAGACAGGTAGAATGGGGTCATCTTTATGACTTTTTTGTTCTGCATGTCTGCCGTGTTGGTCATTATCTGCTGAGGACCATGTTATTTTGCCATTTTTTGAAATGAAAGTCTCTCGTTCAGCTTCAGGGTTTTCATCTTCTTCTTCTGAAGATAATTCATCATGCTCTGGGTTGTATTCCTCCTCATCTTCTTCTTCTGATACATCCTCCACTCCCTCTTCTGAATCAGAGTTGTCTTGTTTGACATCAGAAAAAACCAGCTCTAGAGCCTCTTCAACAGTATAAGGCACACTCATGGCCTTAGCACAGAGAGAATTCGGGGTCCTGTCGTCGGCAGCACCTTTATAATCTCTCAGCAGTCTTCTAGAACACCATCTAATTTGTCTTGTTTACTTCTGCTACTGATTGATCTGAGACACAACTAAAACACTGTAACATTCTGTGGTATGTGACTAACTCTGTGACATTAATTTCAGCTCTATCTGCGTCACGGGTCATTTTGACCCGAAGACCACCTTTGTACCTTTTTTTGTACAGCTTACATGGAAATGTGAATAAAAGCAACATTTCACTTTTTCCACTGTTTGGGCCATTCTAGGAAAAGTCATCAAATTTCAAGTTAAAAAAATATCGTTTAGGGCATTTCTTTTGGGTTTTTAATGCAGTGGCGGGTCATTTTGACCCGAAGACAACAGGAGGGTTAAAGTTATGAAACCAATACTGCAATGTATTTTCTAAACTCTTTCAGTTACATGCTAACATAGATGACCGGCGAATAATGATGATATCATCAAGTTTCTAACGTGGCAAACGCTTCTAATGTGGCTAAAAAGCTGTTAGGTTTGAACAACCTGAAACATTTATTTGCAAGGAGAAAGACAAGAGAGAGAGAGTTGTCAAAAATCAGATTTTACTTGCAAGGAGAAACAGACAGAGAATGTTGAAACCAGTCTCCATCTCCGTCTCTGTCGAAATCCTCCTTTTATAGATAGATCAAGATGTCCTCATGATTTTCTTTTATTTAATTTCATCTGTATGGACTTGATTTCTGTTATTGTCAGTAGTCGGGGGTCTGTCTTGATTTCTGGTCATTGGCGGTCTTAAAGAATCCCCGTGTCTAAAATAGAAACACCTGTTTGAGCGGGAATTTATTGGACAACTGGAAGATACATGGTGTTGTACATCTAAATTGTAATATTTTTGCTGATCACCCTTAGCTCAGTGGAGAAATTGGATGTTGGTGTTAGAGTGGGGCAGAGAAGACTCTTCCTGTGAGGGGCTGTCACACTGTGTGACATTAGCAAGTGAGCACCCTCTCGTTTTTGTTGGTATGGGAGGGGCTGGTACTGAGACCGCAGGTTTATAAAGGATTACTCAGAAATGAATATGGTGAGGAAGGAACAGTATTATACACTTATAAACTCAAAATGTTGGTTTTCATGGCATGGCGCCTTTAAGCAGCACACAGAACCTTGCTCAGTTCGAAGTATTGCCTTTCAGACTGCATACCGAGCATTATAACCTGATCTTATCTTCTGTTTACCTGACCCCGCTTTGTCTTTGACTCTGTTTGCTTGCCACCGGCCCAAACCCTCGCCTGGACTCTGACTACTGTAGCTTGATCTTTGACACTCCCATGCCTGTGTTTGATCTCTGCCTGTCTGACCCTGTTTTAGTTTTGTGGACATTTTCATGAACTTATCATCCTACCTGTCCTATTACATTAAACCTCCTGCACATGGAACCAGCTGTCTGCCGCTCGTGACAGTTCTATTTTAGGTTCCCTGTTTTCATGAAAAATTGCACTGAAATTCACACTGGAGAAAAATTATATTTACACATGAATACATATCTCTGAAATGTTTCAGTCCCGGAAGAATCTGTTCAGGTTTGTGCGTCATTAGGCCACAGATTCTATTGGGAGTGATGATTACATATTGTCTCCTTCAATGTAACCCTGTACAAAATCCTTGCTTTGCCCCTGATGAGCAATCTGTGAATAGTTCTTCTGGTTAACTGAAAGAGAAGTAAATACTATTTCTTTGAAACCAAAAAAAATCATTAAAAAATGAAAAAAGAAGAGTCAGTCGAGGTGGAATGTCTGTTAAAAACATGTAAAAGCACAAGTCAAAGCTTGCAGAATAATAATGACAAACAGTCCATACTCTCTGCTGTGAGGAAAAAAAAAAACAAGCCGCCAGCTTTAGCTGTCTTAAAGTTTAGCCTTCAAAAAATCATTTAGTTTAATATGATGAAAACAGGAAAAGAATCAGCAAAGCAAGTCTCTCCATCAGGAGAAGGAACAAAACAAACACTGTCAGATTCATCACAGAAAATGTGCCTGCCTCGGTTGTGTCCCTCCTCTGAGCACGTTCCTGATCAAGCAGAGGGTTAGTGAGTTCTCCTCTCTGTGGAGGAAGCTCAGCGTAAAGCTCACAGAGAGGGGAGTGTGTGCATGAACCCTGCCGGAGGAGTGATAGGAAATTGGTTTTCGTCAGCAGGAACCTCTCAAAGAGACATTTAAGGTGGTTAAGTCAGAGCTTCGTCTCTGACACAAGAACTTCATTTTGACATTAATCAAGACGATTGAACTATAACAAAATGTGTTCAGGGATGAAGACTGATTTGGCTCCTATCATTAAATGTTTTCCTAAAAACTCTAATGTCTCATCAAAACCTAGAGATTGTACTGAGACAAGATATAGATAGATAGCAGAAAGACAGGCCAGATAGATAGATAGATAGATAGATAGATAGATAGATGGAGCACTTAAGCAACACGTAATCACTAAAGGGAATTTGGTGAGATATATCTATCTATCTTTTCAAACTTGCATCTATAGAATGCATATAAAGAGCTTAGCTATTTCCAAAGAGTTAGAAGAAACACGCAACTGTCACTTTGCTCCGAGTTCAAAACTTCTGGACAGAGGATTAGTAACTCTCTACAATGTCTCATTGTGGATCGCTGCCAAGAGTGGGCTGCCATACACTGTCGGAGAGATGCTAGTGCTCCCAGCAGTAAAAGAGGCCATTGCCACAGTTATGGAACAGGATTCATCAGTGGTTGTGAAAGCGGTCCCACTTGATAATGACACTGTGTTGTGATGGATAAAAGATAGATATATCATTTCATACTGGCGAACAACTCTGCAGCACAGCTTTGTGTCAGTCCTTTCAGCATCCAGGTGAACAGAGGACAATAATGCCTTAATGATGGCTTATGTACGCTGTCTATCTGATGGTGGAGTGGCTGGGGAGTTTTAGTTCGGAAAGTAGCCGAAACAAAGGGAACATTTTCAGCAAGCTGGGTGGACATTTATTAAGGAATTCTAGTCATTTTAATGTCCTTCTTGCTTGTCCCAAAGACAATGTTCCCTCTATGGCTGGCAGGTACAGAGGGTTGACTGCATTAAAAAAGAGAAAGTAAAAGTGTTTACTTCAACATTCACTAACACAGTCTGGGGGCTTAAAATGCCAGTATTCATCTCTTATCTTTGGCTTTTGCAGTTACGTTCTAACATTTGCTGCTGCACACTGGAGTGCAGAGGAAGGCTTGCCTCTCTCGTCTTTAGGAACTCTTTAACACCGGTGTGGAGTTTTTCCAGGAACTAAAGGGTTAGATCTTAAAAATAACTTGCTCTCAGTCAGCTGTTCCATCTTTTACCTCACTGACAATATTGAGAAAATGAATGAGGCGATTCCAGCATATGCTCCAGGGACAAGCTACGCTATGTGGAAACACCACTGACAGAGCATTAATCAATATTTTTTTTATAAAAATCTTGTGTGTGGATACATGAGTCATTGTAACTGTCACAAGAAAAGATCTGCTTCTAAATGTTGCACTTTATATTCCAAAATGTTATTTTTTTAAAAAGATTGGAAGCCAGCTAGCAGGATTTTAAGCCGTTGTCTCATGCACCTGCTTAGGCGTTCACTGAAAGGGGTGCTGCAGATTTTCGGGTTGTCTGGCACCGTGAAGGGTCATAGACAGGAGTGGCGGGTTCAAGGGGCATGCCAGTTGTGTCTTGAAAAAACACATTATCATCCCCTAGTTGTCACATGTTGACGTTTGGCTAAGGCTACTTTTGAGTGTCCTCAACTTGACATTTTTTGACCTGCTGGCTGAATGTAAAATCAAGATTCTGCAACTCTCAGGACGCGTTACTGGACGCGTTACCGGATGCTGACTGGTCCTTGGGACGTGTCCAGTTCTGATACCTAAACTCCGTACCAGAACCCTAACTCTAACCTGCCACCGGATGCTGTACATGACCCAAACCAGTACCGGACACAAACTGGACCCGGATGCGGTACTGGACCCCAAACCTGTACCAAACACGGTACTGGGCCCAAACCAGGCCCAGACGTGGTACCAGCCGCAATCTGGTTCCGGGTGAGAGTACCGGTACTGGGTTAAGGTAACTGTGCGCTCGACATCCCGGTACTGGACCTCTTCTGGTTCAGAGGTTGGGGACCTGTAGCCAGCAGTTGGGGACACGCAAAGCCTCAGTTTTTAACACAGAGAGGTCCTTCACCAAATGTCAAAATGTGAGCTGGGAGTGAGAATGTGTTTGCCTTGAATTCCCTTGAAGCTCAATGAAAATGCAATGTATGACTGTTGTGTGTGTGGTAAGTGTATTGTGAAGTACTCATAAGCCTAAGTTACTGATACAGATGAAGCTGTTGTACCATGCCCCTCAAGCCACACTGTACCTAGTCATTAGTAAAGCATTAGTCACAAATGTCCTTACAGCTAGATGTAAACTGTCTGCGGGAGAAAAACAGGCAAACCTGAACACAAGGAGCACACATTTATCTGTGAAGAACACTGACATGCCCCTCACATAGTCTGTAGAAATAAAGGGGGGGTGTCAACAAATGAAAAATCTGCAATCACACCTGCATCTCACCTTTACATGTTATATAAGTGTTTGCTTGAGCAGCTGCTTGTCAGTAAAAATAGATTGTGCATAAACATTTTTGGCTCTATAGCCTCAGTGAACGGTCTGTGACCTTAATTTGCCACTTTTTCCACTATACAGTTTTACTATGTTTTTTTGCCCACATACAGTCTGTCTCTATCCGTCAGCTGTGACTAAAGTATTAGCTAAATTTCACTTGCTACTTAACTTTTTGTCCTATGACAATTTTATAGTTGAACATTTAACCAGAGTCACAATTAATAGCTGAAAGAAACATCACAGCTCCTGAACAGTTTGCCATTGATCCTTGTCTTGCTCTTCTCTCTAAATATGTTCTCTTTACATGTATTGAACAATGTATCCATAAGGGAGCCCAAGCCAGGGTTTCCTTGAGCCGGTCACAAGCCCGGATAATAAATATAGAGAGTTGTGTCAGGAGGGGCATCAGACGTAAAATATTTGCCAAACTAAATGTGCAAATTAGATTTATGATAGATGGAGGAAGCGGAATTCCTGTGGTTACCACTAAAGGGAAAACCCAAAAGACGAAGATATGTATTTATTAAGAATTAGAAACAGAAGTACTTTTTCACGTAGTTTTAATCAAGAACTAAGGGTGTATTCAGATTGGACACGTATGTTTCGTGTAAACAGTGAACCAGATTTTGTTTCCCCCTGGTAGTCTGAAACAAATGTTCAGTCAGTCACACTGTTTTCCAGACAATCTACATGCCATAAACGTTTTTCAGCGTACCTTCTTCTCCTCAGTAACTACCTTACAGCCTGTCTTAGCTGTATCAAAAGTGTTGTACCTGACATTGTCACAGGCATTTAAAATTGGTCACAGAAATATAAAGTTTGAATAAGAGAATTTTCGTGACAAGAATTGCAAAACTTAGGACTTCTTTTATTCTTTTTCTCATTACTTTGCCCCACCCTTGTAATTCCTGGCCTATGAGTGAATAGATCTTTAGACAAATGTTTTTTTGTTTGCAAGCTTTGGTTTGAAACAGAAATGTGCAGTTTGAGAGCAGTCTGAATACAGACCAAATGCAAGGTTCAGGACTCGATCCGGACCAACAGACTTCTCCTGTCTGAATACACTCTAAATCTGTGACGTGCGGTGAAGTTCACTACCAGTGATGTGTCGAAAGATTTTCTTGAGTTTGGGGTTTTAAAACGAAATCCTCCATTTAGAAATTCATGCAAAACAATTTCAAAGAGTAACTGGACAGTCGAACTTGACTTGCTGCCCGCTAATTCTATTATTCTTTAGCTGTGGGCTCACCAGCGCCCTCTGCCTCGTGGCGTGCATACTGCGGTGCAGCAGGCGGATTTTCTTCTGCACCTAGTGTGTCTTTCAAGCACATTTTTGATAAAAAGACTAAATGAATCAAAAACTTGCACCAATGTAATCATACAGATGGGGAGAGATAAGCAAATTAGGTCATTTTAAAATAATAATAAAAAAATAACATTTGATCTTTATTTTTAATTTGTAAAAGTATATTCATTTTATCTATTTATGCATTTTTAAGCTATATTTTGCTGGTGAGGCTCAGCCTCACCTGCCTCCCCTGACTGCACGTCTCTAAATGAAGAATAAAAATTGCTTATCCAGTAATCTGTTATTTTGTGATAATATCCTCATTATTTTTTTTCCTTAGAGCTTAGACTAAGTCGAATTGCTTGGTGGGAATTTAAGTCAAAGAGAAAGTTTTGTTAAAGAGCAACTCAAGTCCGTTTGCTGGAGAACAAGTGTCTGGCAGTCACTGACACTGCAAGCTGTCAGAAAACAAGTATCTAGCACCTACAGGCAATTATGGATTCTGCCCCTCACACTCTTGTTAATGTCTTTTTTATGAAGTGCTTATTTCCTCCTCTGATTACGTGTATTAATGACAGCTAATTGAACTAATTTTCTGCATGAAATCCACCTGTCAGTGCAAGGCTGCTTTTCTCCTCTTCAACTCTGCGGGAATTTTGTTAATTGGATAAACGATTTAAGAATTAAAACAGTCAAAAGAATGTCAGCACAGTCTAAAAGGTTAGTTAATTACATCCGGTATAGTTTGAATCTTTACATTGAGTCTAAAGTTGATGCAAAAACAATGATGGACTCCTGAATGCGATGCATAAAAAAATGGAAACAAAGACATGAAATAATAATAAAAAAACTTACAATAAAGCTCTTTCAGATTTTTAGCTTAAAAAAAAGTGACTTTATTAGGAGAAAATCTAACGACAGGAAGCTACAAAGCATTGTGTTACACACCACAGGACAGTGTGTGGAGAGGCAACAGTCACAGATATGGTTAAGAGGAAGTGATGACGTCAGCCGAGTGAAGCGCAGAAACAAAAAAGAAAAAAGGGGAGGGTGTGAAAGAAAACAAAGAGAGGCATGATTCAGGAGAAGGGAGGTGAGCAAGACTGTGAAGAAAAGCAGCAAAGGCTTTGTTTGCGACAATTGGACAAACATGCTGGTGTCTTTAAGCGAGCATGTGAGACAGATGTCTGGATTATCCAGTGAGCCATTTGTGACTTTACTTCAAAACAATTTGACATGTTGAGTCACCTGCAAGAAGACGTCCTGGGTCCTTTGTTTAACTATTTTTGATAGTAGACAATTTTTGCTGTATATATTGAGCCTTTCACATCGTTACACTCATATCCTCTTGTATTTAACACACTGTAATTACAGAGCCTCAGTAAGACTAAATAGAGTGACTGTACAAGTGTTTTGATTGCTGCACTATTGGGTGCAGCGGATTATAAGACAAACTTCAATGCATAGTCTATTTTTGAACTGATGTCATATATGAGGTGCACTGCACTGAACAATGAAGCACATAAAGACTCAGAGAAAAGTCTGTCAGTCGGTCACACTTTATTAACTGCGTTCACAGTACTTGTTTATAACATGCTACACATTAGCCACATTAGCCATATTAGCTATGTTAGAGTATTCACAATAACTAGAAAAACTGTAAGGTTAATACTAGGTTTAGCACATTCACTTACAAAAAAGTCTACATAAATGCGTATAAATGCATAGTTTGGGATTCTGCGTTCAACACATGCATGTGCAGGTTTTACCTACAAAATGCGTATAGCCATTGAACTTGCAATAAAAGTTGAACAAGTTAAACTTTGACTAATCAGGAACTCAAATTTGATAGTGATAAATGGGTAGTGTCCTTTTCAGAACACATAACAGTTTGAAATGATCATGAAGGAGAAATTGGTATTTGCTGTTTAAATGACATGAAGTATTTCATTTATCAGAGGTGTGAAAGAAAAGCCTGGAGCAAAATTTGCTAGATTTGTGCCACTACCACATTTCACACTAAACCTCTTCCAACTGTAAGTACATGCGCTAGTACTGGACATTGACAGTCCAGTGTGAAACCATATTCTCAAAGCGCATTCAAGAAAACCAGTTTAGTACATTCCTGAACACACATAATCCATGGTGTGTACATATCTTAATTTACAGCTGTGTTTGCAACACATAAAAACACACAGACGGATAGCGCTAAAACACATGGTACTGTGACTACGCTAACTCCCTACCTTGTTGGTAACAAAAAACTCTGCCAGGTTTGCTTATTCACCTTATTCAGCCAAACATTTTGACAGAGTGCTTTATACCTCTCAAAATCTCCTCAACAGCAGTTAGTCCAACCAGATTATAAGATGCACTGCATTTTTTTTGGAAAAAAAGACATTAAAGTTCCACTCCAACCACAATTTTTATATTATAAAATTGTGCAGTGATCCTGTGATTAGGATTATGAAGTTTTCAGCCCAAATCAAGAAGCTTTAAAAACATATTTTATGCCCAGCGGCTGGAGCTCATTAGCAATACAATTCTGGGCTGTGGCTCTTTGGCTTTAAAGAAAACTTTAGACCTAACTAATTACTTACGTAATTAAATAATTTATGTTTAGATTTTTGACATTTCAGATAGGCCTAACCAATTAAAACATTTGTAATAAAGTTTAATCTACTGTCAGAGTGGTGACATTATCTTATTGCATTTACATGTATACATTTTAAAATAATATTGATTTTACACTAATTCTGTTATGTTTTAATTCACTAGTAAAAGAAGAAAAGCAATGAAGGAACACAAAGTCACAATAGGAAATCTCATGTTTCTTGCCATTTTAATTAAAGTAAATCTGCTGCAGCTGGAGGATCTGATTAAACACAGGATGTGTTTTATTTTGAAATTAAACTTGAATCTACTATTGTCAAAAGTGAAAGAAGTTAAATTTTTTATGTATTGAAACATTCAATTGTAGAGAACATTTAAAAGCTATATTTTATTTTTTAAAGGGCTTAAAGGCTACAAAAGCGTAAAAAAAAAATGTATTTTTCTACCTTTGAGGTGAAACTTCTTGCTGAGTTTTGGTCCATAAGAACCTGAACCAAAGGGCTCTTTAAGTGTTAAAGCTTGCAGACCCCTGCACGACAGCATTAGTGTTGAACGCTCATGTTCCCAGGCGTGAGCTGGTCAGGATGCGTGCACGCGCGCGGGCGGGGTAGGGACTTTGGAACGTCTATTTCAGTAGCTGTGTCATTTTCAAGCGTTTTCATCTGCTCCTGATCCAACATGATTTGAATTAAGACATATTCAGAAATGCAGTTTTAATCATAAATTATTTTATGTATGTCCTCCATTATGAAAGAAATGATACAGCAACCTGTTAAAAATACACGATATAGAAGATTTTCATTGGAGTGGGTCTTTAAGTGCACCTTATAATGTGGAAAATATGATAGGTAAGTATTTTTAACCACATTCTTCTGTAAATCCTCTTTTAATAAAAACATGAAGAAATATATTTTATCAAACATTTTATTCTGGCAGCAGAAAAACATTGAGTATGTCACACATCCCGTTCAACTTTTGTCAGTGTGACAGTCAAATCTTCATACCAAGCAGAACTGAAGAGTCACATGTACAGCAGAAATACTCATCGAAATTAGTTTATTTCAGGCCATTTCACACTAAAAAAGATGCAAGATAACATCATGCTTGGTTAGTAGGTGTCATGACGCACTCATTGCTTGCTGATGGATCAAAGCCCAAAACAGTTTAAATTAAGAGAGGGAGGATCCAAATGGACAGACAGACATGCAGATGGATAGATAGACGGGGCTGACAGATGTGTCAGAGTGGGCAGCGGCCAGGGAAGCCACATTTTGTTTTCTGTGTGGGGATTACACAAACATGACGTAGCGATCATCACACAAACCTAGAAGAGCATGCCTACACAGAACTGCAAACCGGCTGTGTGGGTGACTGGCACAACACTGACTGACAGACGGGACACGGTGGCATTTAGACAAAGTTTCCTCAGCAGGCACACATGCAAACACACATATACTTGAACAGCAGGAGCTGTGGAGTGTGAGGAGGGAAACCATTGAAAAACGTGCGATTAAGCGGACAACACGGGCCTATGTGAATCAACTAGTCCACAGAGATAAGAAGCAGCAAAGTGTGAAAGAACAATAACACTTAAAAAGGTGTGATAGAGCCCTGAAATTACTAATCTGTTTATGTTTCACGTGCACCGCTTGCACTGGAATGAAAGGAAGCAGCAAAGCGACTGCATGTTTGTGGATGTGTGATCACTTCCCGATCATGAACCCACCACTCACATCTTTTAGAACTTCTCTTTGTTTTTTCCTGAATTGTCTTTGCTCTCATTCTGCATTCATTTTAAAAGACAGATTGTTCTATCCATTACATTGTCTTACTAAAACTGTGGAAAATTTTTCAAATAATCTCAAAGATTCTCAATGCTGGATTTCCAAAAGGATTTTTTTGAGTTATGTAATAGAAGTTTAGGTTACTGGCATACTTCTGCCAACAGATCTTTAATCGTTTTTAAAGCTAACATAATGTTACATTTGTTTCAAAAAATAATTTTCATAAATCAAGCTGTTTTTAAAAAACTCTTAACGCTGGACAAATTTAGGATGGATAGATGGATGGATTTCTTCAACTGGAAGAAACATAATAGAGCAAAAAAGAATCCAGGAACTCACACTGTAGAAAAATTAAATAATTTTATTTGTATTATGATAAATAAAGATTCACCTCAGTACTTTTGTACTTTTTGTACTTTAACCCTGGTTGGTATTGACAGGTCGGATGTTTCCTGTAAATCTGCACCAGAATTGCTCAGTAGTTATTTTTGGTCCATTCTTCCATGCAGATCTTCTTAAGAGTTTTGATGTTTTTTTAGGGCTGGAACAAGGCAATGCGGACACAAACTTGCTTCATAGATTCTCTTTTGGATTGAGTTCTAAAAAATGGCTAGGCCACTCCAAAACTTTGAAATTATATTGACTATTCACTCTTGTTAGTCTGGGTGACATGTTTGGGATAATTGTCATGCTAGAAGATTCAGACACATTTCAACCTCATTACACTCTTGTCCACTAGCTTAGTCCCTCACAACCCCAACATCACATAACCATTGCAACAAAAATAGGGAGTAATATCATAGCTATGCAGCCTTCAGTTTTGAGGCATATGCCAGGTCAGACGAGGAAAACAAAGACGTACATCAGGGGGGTCAAACTCAATCGCACAGGGGGCCAAAACCCAAACCACACATTAGTTGCGGGTCTAACAGGATAAACATTTATTGAACACAACAAAACCACATTTTTAAAACTTTAAAACTTTAATTTTTAACATAACTATGAATAAAAACAGACAGGAATATTATTGCAGAATAAATCAACTTAAACTTTAAATAACTCTCAATATCTTACTCTGAATAAAAATATATTTTGTCAAAATTATACAAATTATAAATAAGCACAAGATAACAACAGACCATTAATAACAATAAAGTAAAATAATCTGGAATATAATTACCTAAAGGGCCCAATCCAGCCCCCGAGACCTGACTTTGACACGTGACGTGTATGGATCTATTCGTCTGCAAATAGATGCTTTAGAATAGAGCCAAGCAGGGAGACTTTGGCCCGCCTGTTTTACTCGCTTTGTCAGAAAATTTTTAGACCGCGTTTTAATCTGCCCCAGATTAATCACAATTTGAATGAAGAAATACTTAGAATACAAATTATTTATATATATCCTCCATCATGAGAAAAACGTTACAAGAACATGTTAAAAAACAAAAACATTATTTTCATTGGAGTGGGTTTCTAATACAAATCAGTCTTCCTTTCCCCTTTGTATCACCAAACTTTACAAACGATATTTGTTTATAGCGTCCAATTCTGCATCATTCTCCCCCTAAATATGGCAGGATGTGTTTCTGTTCAAAGCAGAGTTTCATTTTAGTCTTATCTGACCACTTGTGGTTCTTTCTATCCTCATCTAGATCATCCTGATGAACTTTAGATTGATGTCTTGGAGCACTGCAGGATTTTGATTCGTGACGATATACTATAGTAACCTTTGTAAGTGCTGTCCCAGTTATTTTAGGGTCATGCACTATTTCCCTGTGAGGCTCTAATCTGATCATGTGTACTCCATCAAATGAGATCTTGCATAGAGTCCCAGGAGGAGGGAGATACTCAGTGGTCTTACATTTCTTCCATTTTCTAAAATTGCTCCAACAATTGATCTTTTGATCTTGCTTTACTTGTAGATTGGTTCATCTCAGTCTCATTCAGGTGAAGAATCTAATTCTAGGTGTCCTCAGACAGCTCTTTGGTGCTGGGCTTTGTAGAGAGGTTACAGTTGAACTATTAAAGGGTGCGGACAGGAGTCTTTATTACACAAAACCAGTTCAGAAAAGGTTCCAATATTAAAGTTAACAAGTAGAGGAATTATTTTATAATGGAAGTAAGTGATTTCCTTGATACTTTTTTCTTCTTTCTTTCTTTTCATAGAGTTGCTGTGTATTAAACGTTTTGCAGTGCAATGCAAACACATTACTCTCACTGGTACACTTGCTTAAAGAGGGTTTTGATGTTTCACTTTACATAACCCTTATATGCTTGGAGAACTTTCACTGTTCTTAAATATTTTTATGTCAAGAAAATCACGACGTACAACTAAAAAAACAAACATCATTATTGTGTGAACTTCCAAAATACTACTCAATGACAGTTGTTTTGTGTGGCTACTTCCTGGCTCTGCTTTCTTTCTGTGGCTGAATCATCTTTCGAGGGCATCCTTGTTTCTGGAAACACAACCATCTAGGACATCTTCTGTTTCCCTGTCTGGCTGCAGTTCGCCGGAAACGAACCATAACAGTCTTCAAGAGCGCTGTCCAGGAAATGCGCCTCTCCTACCCGTGCACAGCTCCTACACACAGCCCAGTCATCGTTGTTGGCTTCTCCCGCCTCCCTCTGCTGCTTCTCCATTCACTCTTTCGCACTCCATCCCTCTTTCTACGTGCGTCCGCAAAGACTCCTCCTCTCTCCAAGTCCGCGAGCGCACGTCTCCAACCAGCTTTTACGCGCGTAGAAGCTCCAAACAGAATCCCCCTGAGGTCAACCCCTCCCCTATCCGTTTCTTACCGCCCTCACTCATTCATGACCCACACTGGTGACGTAGGAGAATCCACAGCACCCGCTGCCGTAGGCAACGACAGCATCCTCGAGTATAAAAGGGACTTTGGTGGCCATCAGCCGGCACACTCTCAGTCGCTCCGACTCGGGAACCAGGGCATCAGCGGAGATAGCAGGCTTTACTTCGCCCCTTTCAGGCTAACTCGCTTTGGGCTTTGGTTCAGGATGGACAACTCTTTTCTTTCTCGGAGCCGACGGAGCTCCTTCGTGCGCAACTGCAAAAGTAAGTTTCTTTTGGTGTGCTTTTGGTTTGAATGCATTGAAGTGCAGACGGGAGTTTGCTTAATTTTCCAATTTTGAATAATTTTAAGTATTTTTGTCGAAGAAAAGCTTGGATTCGACTCTTTAAGTATGCAGATATGGAATAGTAAACTTTGATCATTTTCTTTTAAAATACATGCAGTTGTATTGGTGCTGCAGAAGCGACAGAACATTTTGATTGTATGAAGTAAAAGTTTATATAATTATTTTTAAATTTTGAAAGATCACTGTTTTATTTAACTTAAATGTTTAATGTTATCCCCGTGCGTAAAAACCGTCGGTCTTTATTTATGAAACATTTTTTAAAACGCTGTAAATTTAGCCCTAATGTCGCATTTATACTGACATCAGATGTATGTATTAAAAAAAACAAATTTATCATAAATATGATATATTTAACGGTTACTTTTAGCCTATTCTGGTGTCACGTGCTGCTTTGGCTCCCTGCTGAGCAGCGTCATTACGCGGACAGCTCCCGCTCACCTCGGTCTCCTCTGTCCTCCCAGGTGGCCTCTCGCTGTGGCTGGTGGTGTGGCTGGTCCTCGGTAAGCCGAACCCGGCATCGGCGTGCCCGCACCGCTGCGTGTGCTACCCGACGCCCATGACCGTGAGCTGTCAGGCGCAGAACTTCACCACCGTCCCGGTCGGAGTGCCGTACGAGTCGCAGCGCGTGTTCCTGCAGAACAACCGGATCACGGAGCTCAGAGTTGGTTCTTTTGGCTTTGGAACTCAGGTAAAGTGGAGTGAAGGAGGCACTGCCATATATCTAAAGTCAGAGTTTTGAAAAAATGCAATTGTCTTTATATGTTATTAATGATTATAAATTCCCTTCTGGTGTTTTCAGGTTCTGTGGCTTTTCTCCAACAACATCACATGGATTGAGGCAGGGGCTTTCAGTGAGCTGAGGGACTTGGAGGAGTTGGACCTGGGGGACAACCCTAACCTTCACAGGCTGGAGGGGGGAGCTTTCCGCGGACTTGAGAAGCTCCAGAGCCTCCACATGCACCGCTGTCGGCTCACTGCCCTGCCCCATGACATCTTCCACAAGCTCTACAGCCTGCATTTCCTCTACCTGCAGGTAGGGGCGCTGGATGGACACTAAGATGTATTTGGATGACTGACACACTGTCAGTGACTTGCACACATGCAGCCACCCACTCATGTTCTTTTCCACAGAATCACATGTCCGTTCACTGACAACACAATTGTAATCCCTTTGCTTAATCTTTTTTTCTCTTTTTCTTCTCTCACATAGGAGAATAATCTCCATTTCCTGCAGGATGACATCTTTTCTGACCTCATCAACCTGAGCCAGTTGTTTCTGCATGGCAACCGCATCCGCACCCTCTCAGAGAACGTGTTTCGTGGCTTGGTTAACCTTGATCGTCTCCTGCTACACGACAACCGCATCAGACAGGTGAACCGTCGCGCCTTCCGTGACCTCGGCCGCTTGACCATGCTCTTCCTCTTCAACAACTCCCTGGCTGAGATCCCCAGCCAGACTCTGAGGGACACCCAAGGCATCGAATTCCTCCGTCTCAACGCTAACCCTTGGTCATGCGGCTGTGAGGCCCGTGCCCTGTGGGAGTGGTTCCGGGAGGCTCGTGTCTCTTCCTCAGAGGTCATTTGTGCCTCCCCTTCAACTCGTCGTGGCCAGGATCTTCGCTTCCTTCGTGAGATGGACTTTGCCCTCTGCCCCCTGCCTGATCCAGGCTCCATTGGTGGCTCCACAACCACCACCTTCAGCACAAAAACCCGCTGGTGGTTCCACAAAAACAAGCCCCAGTCCTCCACTAAAGGTGTCTTCGAGAAAGCCTCTGAAACAGTCAAGGCTGGTTTGTACGGGAAAGGCCCATCCACCACCACTTCAGTAGTCAAATATGAGCTTGGGGAAGAAGAACTGGCACTGCCCAAACTTGATCCAGAAGAGTACTGGGCAAACTATGGCAACGAGGACTCAGGTGTCACGTTGAGGTGCTTCGAGCTCGAATGTCCACCTGAGTTTGACTTGCCGCCTTCTTCCTTCTCCCCCAGGAGCTCATGGCCTTCTTCTCTTCTACTACTAGCCCTCTCTGTCTTTACCCTTTACCTCAACACCCACCTACTCTTTGGCTGAATCAGACAGTTTTTCTTCAACTTTCCTTACAGCCTGTTTTAAAGGCTGGGGAGGTCCTTGTTAGACTGTCTGTACCCCCTTTGCCCACTATACTGTACCCAAATGCTCAAGGAACAGTATGGGAGATGGGGGGTTGGCTAGATCCCGAATCTGCCACCTATAGGGCTTAACACTGTCAGGGCTGCTAACTTCAGCTCACATCCCATATATCTACAATCCTCGACAGGTATGGGGTTTCTGTGTCCATCCTGTATGTTCTTACAAGTCCCTGCCAGCAGGGGGTCGAGGGCTCAATGCATCACATCTGTGAATGAAATTTGATAGCAGCCGTAAACGATGTGTCATTTCTGTCACGTCAGCTTAGTCAAAACTGTTAGTGGACTTAGTGCATCCATTCACCTGGTTGCTACAAAACACTTCAATTACTGTTAGAGTCAGTGCGCAGTAATTACTATACTGTAACCACTTAAAGTGTTGTGTAAATAGGTATGTATTCTGTGAATGTCGAGAGTGTCTGTCAGTCCGTTAGAGTCACTTTCGTTGAGATCCAGTAAAACTGTGAAGGCTTGTGCTTTCAAACGAGTGCCATGCACATCCCAGGGATGAAAACAGAGAAGCGTTCCAAGAAGAGCTAGTCAAGAGAGAGGAACGGAAAAACTGAAAGGTTGGCAAGAAATCTTATTTTCAAAGAAAAGTGAGAATGACAGGGAAGAAAAAAAAACGGATGTCCATGCAGCAATAAGGAAAAAGGGAGCACAGATAGAGAAGTTTGGTGATAGAAGCAGCAAGTAATAAATCCCGTTCTCGGTGGATGTTCAGCTCACAGCCTTCATCACTACCTGTAAATCTTGTGTTGTTTTGCGACAACCACATGGAGAGAATGCTTCCTGTCAGGAAGCCAGAGATTTTGCTTTTTGAATGTCTTTCTGTGACATATTGATACAATGTGTAATTATTGTTGACTTGAATGCAGATGGAGATCTTGATAAAATAATATGACACTGAATATTTTCTTACACTATGTTTCTTTTTGGTATGAGTGAGTTTGAATCCAAAGAAAAAAAGAAGTCCAAACAAAGAACAACAACAACAAAAAAACCCTCAGAAAACTGTTGCTGGCTGCGGTTGTGTGATTAAGTTGTGATTAAACAGCTTGCAAACTAAAATGGCCGACCACATGGTCACACAGACTTTTGATGGGCATCCATATCTGTGTGCACGCAGATTACGAGTTGCCTCACAAGATGGCAATGCTGCAAAAGGCAAATACGTCAGTAAGATTATCACTCCTCTGACTCAAATATGGGAGATGCCAAATGGACAGACGGGTTGAAAATTGGCTGCTTTGTGAATACACCAAGAGAGCAATGACGGAGCCTGGAGCCACAGAAAGGGCAGAAGATAAATTTAGACTCTGATTGATGCACTAATGAAGCAAAAGAGTTAATTTGATCTAACATGGCAGTGGCCAAGAAGATCAAACTTGCAGAAAATTGGTAACGCTGAGGTTGCAGAACTGAGAAACAGAAGGAGGAGCTTTTCAAATTTAGCCATCTGCTTTAACTACTCCCAACTACATGTTTAAAGTCAGACTTTCTAGCTGCATATCACATCTCTGCTCATTCCTTTAAGCTATCCTTGCTTTTCTGTAGATCTTTCCCTGTCTCAAGGTTCTTGAAAACAGGTATGTGGGAAAGCAGAGATGGAGTAGGAGTGAAAGAGTGGGCGGTAGATTCACTGAGCTATACTTGCAGATGCAATCTGAGAGCTCGGTGCAGTAGTCCTTCTTTGGCTCAAATCCTTCTTGGACTTATCACCACACTTGGAAATGATTGCAGGAAATATTCAGTGCCATCTGGTTGTTGAGTCTCCGATTGAGTCTCCTGGAGGAGGTCAAACTGAGCCCGGGTGCTCTTCAGTGGCCATGGAAGTGAGGTCACTTTCAGACGACCAAAGTGCCAGTTATACCAATTTCCACCAGTTTCCTTGTTTGAAAGTCAGCATGTTTAAATGTTTTGTATCTGACACAGAACTAGTAATGATTTATCATAAATAATGGTATTTGTTATTTCTTTTTACTGTAAGAAAAAACATATTCTTGAAATAATAAATTCATACTTGTTTTAACAAAGTTTTTGTGTGTGGGTATTGTATTGTCGTCTCCCAGCAATTTCCCAAAGATTTAAGAAAAGTGTACTTTATCTCTCTTGCAAATGGAAAAAAAAAGATTGAGAGTTAAATTTAGTTGACTTACTTATTACTTTATTTATCTCACCAGGAGAAATTCAACTAGTGAACATGACAAGAGAGAATCTGAAGTGGATACAAGAGTTCCAAAAGCGAGAGGTTGATAAGTTTACTATAGTAATATATAAAATACAACATTTTTTAGATGACTTTTAACTTTAAATCCTATTATATATGAGCAAAACCCTCTTTGAAATGACAGTTATCTCTTAAAATACAAAATAAAACAGGAACCTCCAGTTATTCACTGGACTCATTTTTTAATGATGTATCTTTGTTTTTTTGCTTTTTTTTTTTTAGAAGCTCAATTTTTTCTTGCTAGAGACCAAAGTTTCCTCCCACCGTTATTGGTCAAATGAGTATTCAAATTTTTAAGCCCACTTTTTTTTCTGAACCAAGAATAGTTTCAGGGTTCTGGCTGAAGCTGGATGAAATGAACTCCTCATCTCGTGCACATACATGTACAGTTTGGTCAGGTGATCCCTCTCACGTGCAGAGAACATTTGTTGTTTTAATCCTCTAATCCTGCGTGAGAATGACTGTTATTTAGAAAGATTTGGGCTCTTTCTTTTTATAGTTTTTAACAAGACTTTAGCAAGTCCTCTTTATAAGAAGGAACTCGTCCACGGGTCTTCTGGTAACTAATCGTAAGGATCAAATAATCACAAATCCAAGGAGATGATGTTATTCTGACAGGTCACCCTTTAGTATTTTTTATTTTTT
The DNA here is from genome assembly GCA_003999625.1 of Oryzias javanicus. Taxonomy (NCBI): domain Eukaryota; kingdom Metazoa; phylum Chordata; class Actinopteri; order Beloniformes; family Adrianichthyidae; genus Oryzias; species Oryzias javanicus. The sequence continues at coordinate 9,486,629 of CM012437.1, forward strand.
TGTCTGGATTGACAAAAAAAATTCTTACACCCAAAATAGCATAATGAATGAGAAAAGGATTATTGTTTGAATTCTATTGGGTGGTTTCAAATCTAACATGCTTTAGGTTATGTCTTCATTTTTAACATGAACATTGGTATAGCACTTTCACAGCTACTTCAATTTTTTATATTTCTACAGTGCAATAACAGAATCTTAAGAAAGTAAAAATACCTATCAAGAAAAATAATGTCCTTTCTTGAAAGAAAAACAGACTTAATAAGAAAATTTTTCAATTGCAAAATAGTTTGAGAAAAGCATCTTTCTTATCACATTTAAAGAAAATCTGCAGATAGATTTCTGACTAATTTCATTGTGTCTGCATTGTCTTCATTTATTCCGAAACAGTAATTTAGCTTTGAAAGACTGCGTCACTCTGTACAATCACAGCCTGCCTATATAAGGTTGAGACGGTCCACAGCTCATCGCAGACTTTCTATTGGTTTCCCAGCTTTTGCTTGTCAGAAAAATTCCATGACGCATCTTCTTCGAGGAGAACATGTAAACAGTGTGGGTTTGACTGGACACCATCCATGTCACTCAAGCATCAGAGCAGGCACAAATCCCAGCCACTGTGAGCGAGGTGGGTAGGCGGGACATGTGTGTCTGCCGAAGCTTCAATATGTGAATGAATTAATATAAATAGATACAAATCTATCCTAACAAGAAGAGGGAGAAACACAGAAACAGGGAGGAAGCTCTGTGCTTGTTTAAGTGCGTCACTACTTTGTCACACTTATCTCCACCTGCTGAGCCTCCATTTTTTTTCATTTCTCTCTGCCGCACAAGAAATCACACTTTCTCAGCTCTTCTTGCACATACGCAATTTGCATGCCCTTCACCTTGTTCTGAGTTAGAGAGTTGAATTTGCACCACTTTATGACTCTTTATCAAATGTAACATGTTTTTTTTCCTTTTACTTGAAGTTACTATGCTTTTCTTTAACTTTATCCTCTTTTAAAAGTCTTGTCATGCTCCTTGTTCAGGGGTCTGCAACTTTTAATGCTGAAAGAGCTCTTTGGTTCACGTTCATATGGACCAAAACTCAGAGAGAGCCACAACATTTCACCTCAAAATTAGAAAAATGCACTGTATTTGTTTTTGTGGACATTAAGCCATTCATTCGTAAAATAAAGCTTTAAAATGCTCTCTCAAGTTGAGTTTCTCTCTGTATAACAAATTTAACTTCTTTCTCTTTTGAAACTAGCACATTCAAGTTCCTTTCAAAATAAAACACATCCTGTGTTTAATCAGATCCTCCAGCTGCAGCTTCTATTGTGGCTTTGTGTTCCTTCATTCTTTTTCTTCTTTTACTAGTGAATCAAAACATGACATTAGTGTAAGATCCAAATTATTTTAAAATCTATTCATGTGAGGACAAAAGATAATGTTGCTCTGATTATAAACCACTCTGAGGGAGATTAAACCTTTTACCATCATTTTAATCAGTTAGCCTACCTGACATGTTAAAAATCTAAGAATAAATTAATGAATTAGTTAAGTCTGAAGATTTCTTCAAACCCAGAGAGCCGCAATGAAGGCATAATGTGGCTCTGGAGCCTCAGGTTGCAGAGCCCTATTTTTTTGTTGCTTTCTCACACTTTCAGAATTGCTAATTTCTCTTGTATTTGAATCTAAGTCTCTCATCCTCACATTTGTTTATATGTCTGAGAAGGAGCTGTTTCTAACCCAGGGATGGGCAAACTATGCCCCAGGGGCCATATGTGGCCTCTAAAACCATTTAACCAGGCCTACCAAACTGGAATAGATTTTATTGATGATCCTTACTAATGTTATTTTTCCATTTAACTCTGGTATATACCCGTGGTTAGTACATCATAAATACATTGATCTTTGTAGAGGCGCAGAAAGTTCTTTTGCATCCATGTGGTGTTGGAATATTTGTTGATTTTCTAAAGTTCACGTCATGTGGGAAAGTCATTTTTACAATTATTCTAACACCACATGAAGGTTATGTTTTCCCTTGAACGACAGCAACCCATTTATGCACATGATACACTGAGAACAAAAGCCCCAACTTTTAAATAAAACTCTAAAATAAAAGTACATCAATTAATTTTCAATAAATATTAAAGAATGTTTTCATCCAGATTCTATTTTCTTTTTCTCTTATGATGTGGGATCACCAAAACTGCACAACTGCTCCTTGTCTGGTCCTATTGTCAAATATCAGAACCCTTTGTGGCCCACGAGTCAAAAAAGTTTGCCCACTCCGGACTAAACTCTGCAATTCCATTTTAAATTATTTATTTTACTCTGCTACATGTT